>JARHVA010005472.1:825000-1197208 GCA_037957365.1 Torreya grandis | reverse complement strand
TAACAAATTTATCAAGATCAATGAAAATTTAATAATTACACAACATATAACAGTTAATATACAAGGAGGAGCCACATGATAATAGGTCAAGCATAAATAACTCGGGCATTCAATAATTATGCCAAGGTACTTTCACATCACAATGAATAATGCATAAGGTGGTGAAGCACAAAGGTCCATGACTCACATCGGGTCACCCATTGTCCAAATGACACCAAATAACCATCATAAGATACACATAATTAGTCCCAAGAATCTCGTATTATAATCACCTTCTCTCAAAGAAGGTAGTGTTCCAACAAAGCCATAAATCTATCTCCATGAGTTTCTGAATATCTACCAAAAATATTCATACATCATGGATAGATGACTCATGCTAATTAGTAATAATAAGAGATCCCCAAAACTCTCTAACATCCCCAAACAAGTCAATCACACTCACCCACTAGACCCTCCAAGCTCAAGCCACAACCTTGGACCTCTAAAGATATTATACCTCAGCATCATTAGATAACTCACCCATGCAAGCTATCAATGGCCACTACGGCACTATCTCATGATTCCAACAACAAGCTTACATCACCTATTCTTCTAGTTGACTTAATTTAACAAGTCAAAGGTTAGGTAGTAATTCTTGCTTTGATGTAACCTCACTTTTGGGAAAGGGTGGACTTAGCCAATGCATGGGGTTAATGTTAAAACACTAACATTGGAATTAAAATTCCCCACAATCAACAAGTTCAAATAAAATCACAATAAACACCCTCATGGATGTGAGTCATATCTATATCACAATATACATCCCATGAGTATGAAAACATAATTGAGTTCTCAAATAAGCATCCTCATGGATGCATAACTTATCTAGAATCAACTAAGCATCCCCATGGATATAACATATCCATGATCAACATGACAACCTCATAGAAAAAAACTAATCCATGATCAAATAACCATCATCAGTGCAAACACGTCCATGATCAAAATTGTAAAATAGGAAGTAAACATCCCCACATGCTTATTTTTTTCAACCTTTTGGAGTTACTAAGCTACTTATTCCTCTATCTAACTCAAAGAAATGGAATACATAAATAATATCAATCTCTTAATATAACTAAAGATGCTCCCACATAAGCTGAGATCCCAAGCCTCACTTATTTACCCAAGCAATTGGTCATCCTTACTCTATGTACCTTTCCAAGTTTGAGCTCAACCCTCAATCTTCCTGAGGTCAAGATATTCTAAGAATCTACTAATTACTTGACCATCCAAGTCAGCAATAGATACCAAACATCATTTCTTCAATTCTAAGGTGAAGTGATGATCACCAATCTTCCATTGGCATGCTCATACAAGTCAATTGTTGACTAGTGATGATTTCCCCAATGCAGCCAATGAGGGAAGGGTTGACCCAATCAAATCCATGACAAGCATCACAAGATTACCTATAAAAATTTACTATTTTTTGCATACACACACATTCCCCAATATAATAATTTCTAGTACTTTAGGCTTGCATAAGGAAAACACTAATTAAAGTAATATTTAATTCATAAAAGAGGTTAAGTGACCTTGTAAGGGTCACATCATAGCCTCCTCAAACAAATAAGATATATAGCAATCTATACCAGGCATATAACTTTAGCCATGGTTTAGTATACACACTATCATCCAAGGTTTCAACATAGTCTTAATAAGGCATCACAAGCATATAGGTGGCATTCAGCCATCAAAAGGCATATGCATATACACTGGAAAAATAGGACTCCATAAGGATAAGTATATCTTAAATATATGTAATTACAACCACCCAAAGTATATTATGTAAACACAATCCCTTACAAGGGTATGCATAATCACATAAAAGCTCAACCAATTTTTTAAGACTGAGATAAAAATCAGCTTGACTTACCACAAACTCATCCCAAAACCTCTAAGCATAGGCTCTAATACTAGATTAAACAACCCCAATATTTTTTTCTTGAATTACCTTCATAATACACAATAGAATATCAAAAGGTCTTACTGCATAAACTAATGCAGTACAATGCATCTCAATAAACTCAACATGAATTACTAGCACCCATAACCATCATCCCAATTATCTCAAATGGATGAAACTATAATCAACTAGAATATAATTAATCACATCCAAGAATGTCTGGTTAGCCAATGGTTATATAAGTGTAGACATCAAAAAATTGCACATGATAGTTTTAGTGTCACCCTACCCTCAGAATGATACTTGGGTCCATTAATGACCCTAACCTTACCAAACCTCTTTTTAACCACTTTTTAATTCACTCTCTTTTTACCTCTTTTTTATCAATTTTTCCCCTAGCCCCCGAACCAATGATGGTTATGGAAACCATCAATCGTTACCCCTAATCATTAATAGTTAGGTACCCACTTCTAGTTTTAAAGATCTAAAGAAAGCCATCTTTTTTTGTGAGTTTAGCAACTTCAAAAATGGCAACTTGTCTTTAAATTAAAGCTTTTAAAGCTATAAAAATAGGAAAATTTACCCTTGATCAATTTAGCAACTCTCTCTCACCCCATTTAGAAACATATGCCTATAAAAGGAGAAGAGCAATGGATCAAGGATATTCTATTGTCAAAAATCTAGAATTCAAGTTTCCTTGTAGGTATCTAGCATTTGTATCAATGAGCAAGCATCTTCATTTGAGACCCAAAACTCTACCAAAATCATACCAAAAGGCTAAAGCACTGTTACTCTAATCACACTTCAGACTTCTTCTGCTTGGTGATAGGTTATTCCTTCTTATTCAAAGAGGAGCTCCCACATTCATCTAGATTCACATGTGCATCCTACTAGGTATTCTTCTACACACCCTAATCATGAAATTTATTTTATTTAATTTCAAAACTAAGAAATGAAAGAAATAAATTGAAACTTTATTGGCATGCCCAGTAGGACCCCTACATTTTCTTGGGTTCGTAGATGTTCTAGGACATTTAGTTTGCACTACTAAAATTAATTTAGCTATTTTTCATTCTTTCTTTATTCAAAAAAAACAAAAAACAAACAAAAAAGTACAAGTTTTAGTTGCATCCATCTTAGGATTAGGATTGTATCTTCATATTGCATTTAATTACATTTAGCCATTCTATTTGCATTGAAAAGAAATCAAAAAATTCCTTTTGGTTAAAGTTAAGTGCATTCATTATTTTCCTTCTTTATTTAGCCCATCTAGTTTAATTAAAATCATCTTGAATTAATCATAGCATACTTATGTTACACAACCAAACCATTTGCATAATCAACACATCAAAACTTACTTGAGACAAGTCCCATTGGGATTTCATCACCCTTTGGATCACCTTACCCCACCCGGTGATCCCACTTGGTTTTCATCACTAAGGGGAGAACCCACTCTATTTTTTGGTAGAGTATAAACTCTAGACAAATGGTATATATTGGCTAAGCAGCCTGACTCAGCTTCAAGTTTGTGAAGTATGGGGAGCAAGCCCCCAATAAAAAACCATGTACTTGGTTTAGTGTAGATTCTTTTAAGCACTAAAATTTAACCTAAAACCATCCTTAGATGGATCTTCTAGTACCTAATTTATAAGCCAAATCTTCCTTCACACTTCAAGGCATAATCCAAAAGTGATTTAAAAATAATCCTATGATTAACACACTTATAGTGAATGCATTGGTCTCTTTTATTTATTTTTGGTTGCTCTTTGATTGAAGTGTGAGTTTTTTAATACCTTTCTTTTGATTTCTCATATGGTCTTTACCAAACAACAACTAAGAAATTAAACTAGCAAAGCACCACCATCTTCTTCTTCCTCCATGGAATACACTTATGATGTTGAAGGTTCTCCTCATTTTTCTCCCCCTTCTTCTAGAATCCCTATTATATCTAATGGGAATTCATATTTTGTTACCTTCTTTGATAACAATCAAGTAGCTCTTCAACACTACCTTAATACCATGCCCCACCATACCTCATTTTCTTTAGTTCCTCCAATGGATCCTTCTTCTGGAATGCCACCCCATCTTATGGTGGGTACTACCTCAACCTAACCTTCTAACACCCCATTCACCAACACTACCCAACCCCAATCCAATGTTCCAACCTCTAGCTAAACACCTTTTATTACACCCCATATAATTTATACTTTATCTTTGATTGCTTATACTCCACTCACCTTGTGATTATCTTTTACCCCTACTTCTACCCTTCCTTCAATGGTAACTAATCCCTTAATAACTACCCCATTTTATAACCTAGTTTTTTTATATCCTAAACACTTCTACCTATTAGAAATAGAGTCACCACCCAAACCTCTACCTACCACCTCAACCCTACCTTTTAGCCAACTTACATCCATTCTACAACAAGTACCTATGAAAACCTACCAGTATGGGTACATACCCCCATATACCCAACCATTTGTGCCAATCAATTCATATGTGGCATCATCTAAACCATTTGTTACAACTTACCAATATATGGCCTCTTTAATGCCTCCTACTAGCTACACTTAATATCAGCCTCTTAACCCCAATATAATATACCCCTTAATTATGCATCCTCCCAACCTTAGCCAGATCTGATTAAGATGTTAATGGATAAAATGACTAATGTGGAGTCATCAATTTATAGATCCAATAATCTCTTATCCTATGACCAAATTTATAATGAACTAATCCACCCATATGTTCCCATTCACTCTTATCCTCCTCATTAGGAATCACCTAAATTTTCTAGATTTTAAGGAAAGGTGGACCCACAATAATATCTCAGAGCATTCCATCACTTGTGTTACTTGATCACATATGATGATGTTCTCCTCCTCCAAAATTTTCTAATGTCTATATCAGGACCTGCCTTGGATTGGTATATCAATCTCCCTACTCATTCCATCTTCTCCTTTTCATAACTAGCCCAAATATTTTTAGAACATTTCTCCATTAACATAACCAAAAAGGTTTCCATCACTAACATTTATTCCATCAAATAATTTGAGGATAAATCCATTGTTGATTTTGTCGCTAGATGGAGAGGTCTCATCAACCAACTTTATTTTACCTTACCCCAACCTAAATTAATTGAACTATTCTCTAGGGGTTATGCTAATCATATAACACCCACTCTCCAAGTCTAAGATTTCTAAACATTTGATGAAACATTCACCATGGTATAAAAATTGAGAACCGTGCCATTAATGAGGGAAAATTGAAATTATGGAATAAAAATTCCATTTTTAAACCTAATGATTCTCCCTCAACCAAAATAACCAATTAACCTAACACCAAGTCAAAATCTTCCACCAATTCTATGGTTTTTAAAACTTCTCCACTACCAACTATAATCCAATCAAATTAAAATAAATCTCCCAAACCTCCTTATCAACATAACTAAACCTAAAACTAAGCCACTCTAAAACAATATACTCCTATTGGGGAATCATATGCATATATTTTGGATAAAATGCTTAAGGACAATCTTATCCAACTTCCACAAATAAAACCACCTCAACCAATTTAATTCTTCTCATCCTTTACCTAAGTGGTATAATGAACATGACCACTATGTTTTTCATCAAACCATTAAACATGACATTATTATATGAAATACCTTTAAAAATCTTATCCAAAATCTCATGATAGTGGAGAGTTGGTATTTGATAACCCCAATGCTCACCCTAAACAATCTCTAGATATTTTCCATAAGCCATTTCCAAACCACATTCCTCCCACCTAGCATCATAAAAGTAAGCCCGAATCATCTAACTCACAAGAAGCACATACAATCAATGTTATCAGTAATGTGCCCATTGTCAAGGAAATTACTACCTCCACTAAATAAATAGAGGAAACCAACCTACCATCCATTCTTTTTGATACCTAAATGGAATAATGAACCATCCCTCCTTCAAACACTGCAACCATAGCCTCATCTGATTCTCCTTTGACAAAAATAGCTAAAGAGGCCACTATTGATTCATCCACTTCTTCCACTCTCCTAATTCAAATGGAATAATCACCAACCTGATCTAAAACTCAAAATATTTGGTTGAAAGATAATTAAATAAACAAGAACAACACAATTCAAATAATGCTATCTCTGAGAAGAGATGTTTTATTGATCAAATTTGCAAACCCAAACATATGCCTATCTCTGAGAAGAGTTGTCTGATTTCCATTTTTGGTTACATATTAATTTATACATGTTTTGAAGTTATTAATAGGATGTGGAAGGTCACAAATCATGAGGGAGATTAAGTGGTTTGACTTCCATGATTTACAATAATACAAAAATTAAGGAATTACTATTTTTAGACTACACTACTAAAATTATAATTTGGGTCACTTACATTGGGTTTTTTTGGGGCAAAATTAATTAATAAAATATCCATGTCATCTCACCATGTTATCCTCATTCTTATCTTTCTAATGATTCAAACGGTGAGTCAATTAGAGCTACGGTGCAAAAGTTATGGCTCCCAAAAGTTCCATCATCAATTGGGGTAGACCCATTACTTGAATTGTCACCTAAATTGTTGCCCAAATCAAAACCACTTTTTACATTTTGGTTAGGATAAAAACCCTATCTAATGGCACATAACTTACCCTTCCTATACCTCCTTTGTAAACTATTCCACAAGAAGTTACCTTGACCACCCAATCACCACTTGTGGAACTACCTACCAAAGCCAAAACCAAAACCACACCTTCTACCACAACCCTTCCTTATTTTCCACCTCAGGGCCAAGACTACCACAACCCTTCCTAGACTAGCAAGAGTGGTGATATTAGGGATGATTTATGTTAGAGGCCAATGGTGGCTAGAGGAGGAGCAAGAGTAGTGGACTTGGTTCTAAGGAGGTGGTACATATCTACCATTGATGAGCTTAGATATTATGAGGCTATTATATTCACCTAGTTACTTGATACTATGAGGTATGGTGAGTACAAGAATAGCATGGTAGGTGGTCAAAAAGTGGCTACACTAAGTCATTGGATAGCTTCTGCATTACAAGCAGGGACATCAGGGGGTCCACTAATATATCGTGGAGCAAGTGTAGGTTTGAACTAGAAATTTGACTCAAGATAGGTTATTAGTATTGTGTTAGTCCAAAAATGCAAACAAATTGATAAAAATACACTAATTAGCATACATCTCTATGCCTAGTTACTAGGGTGAGCTTAATAACAAAAACAAATGAAAAACACAACTAAAAATTAAAGAAAAAAAAAATCCTTCACCTTCCTTGGATGCTCCAAATGCTTGTTGTAGTGGCTTGCTCAGCTTGTGCTCATGAAATCTTCATCAAAGGAGGCTTGGCTATCTCCTCTTCTCTTTGGCACCTTGTATCTTTGGCTTGGCTTGGCTCAATATTTTAGCATCATAAATTTTTCATGTGAGAGATATTAGAATCAATTTGACATGGTAACTTTGCACAAATTAATCCTAAAAATGATGTTCATGACCTCTCTATTTATAGATTTTCAAGAATGACCAGAATCAACGATGATTGTCCATCTCAAGATTGAGATATGTGGTCATGGATTAATTGAATTATGTAATTAAAATCCATAATTATCCTCATCATGACTTTGGAAGAAGGGATATTAATAAGGAATGGGATGTAATAAAGAGGCATGGGAGACCCATAATCCTAATATTTTTGGCATTTATGGCCTAGGGATGTCTTCTCAAGAAATAAGGTCACTTGATGATGTAGATATTCAATATTAATTTTTAAAAACAAGTTTTAAATAAGTTTCCATGAAATTATTAATTAGGATTTTATTTGGAATAATTAGCTCTTAAGCATGATTAAGCACCTTGTGCATAAATTACTCAAATTGATCAGAATGCCTTGTTATTGGTCTAAATTTGATTAGATTGGAATTGAAAGTCAATGTCAAATGTTTTGGATCCATTATCCCATTTATAATGTTTCCAACACCAAATAAAAAAATACATGTATCTCGTACAAGAAATTGAATAGAAAAGAGCAATCCAGAGTACCCAAGTGTAAAATTAACATTTTGACTCAAAATGATTTGATCAAAGTTAACTGGCCCATAAATTGAATTGCCCCATTTAGTGATAATCTAGCTGAAATTGGCACTTAAATATGTCAATTTCAACTCATTTAATGTGCTTTAGTGTTTTTAGTCCAAATTATGCATTTTGGTGGAAATTGATCAAAACCCTGATTAGAGGTCATCATGGGCCAAATCTAGGTTTCTATAATTTACCCCTATTTGGGAAGGTGTTACAAGATATAATCACATTAATATCTTCTTAAATAATGAAAAGGCCTTATATGCCTACAACTACAATGATGACAAACTAATTGTATGATGGTTTTCCCCATCGAGGGAATGGTTGGCACAAGGAGGTTGGTAAATGGTCCCTTAATAAAAATTGAAATGAGGGGACCAAAGAAAGGAAAGATGATGGGGTGAAAACACAATGAGTTTTAAAAAGTAGTCAAAATCATTGAGAATTCAAGTGGGATGGTGTATAATGGTTTTCCCAAAATTGGTTATAAACATTGTACCCTTATAGTGGTAACATGGTATGATAACACAATGATTTGCCCAAAGGTGGTTACAATAATTGAGAAGATGGAGCTATCCAAGTTAGGATAGACAAACAAGATAACAATGTGCCCCTATATTGGAAAAAAAAATAAAATGGTGAGAACATAATGGTTTTCCCAAAGGTGGTTATAATCATTGAGAAATGCAGGTGGTATGATGTATAATGATTTACCCATAAGTAGTTATAATCATTGAACCTTGATTATGGTAAACATGATAAACTTGGTTGAGGATGATGATAACTAATAAGAGGGTAATGATGAATTTGAAAAACCTACTAGTAGGGAGATGTTCATCTGAACTAATAAAGGTTGAAATTCTTTCATGGTTAATTACTCTATTTGGAATATGATTTTGATTGAATCTGATGTCGATGCTAAAGATATGTTGATTCCACCATTATCAAATAAACTTCTTGAATCTGAGGTTTTTTGTATCACATGTTGGTAGGCATCATGGTATAACATCATGAGGACTTGGTTGAAATATGCATAAGGACTGACTCCCATAATCCAATACTCAATAGAAAATAATACTCCAATGATAGATAGAAACCATGATGATAATGTAAACATATGAATATGGATGGATTTAATTATAAGTATGGGAAAGGAATCACCTAATGAACACACATAAATTGAATCAAGGAAATAGTGCTAAAAGCAAACAAATATTCAAACAAACAAATAAAATAAGCAAAAACAAATAAACAAACAAATAATGCAATAGAAACCATATAAACATTGCCCCTAGAAAATAGGTGACAACTTAACAAACAAACAAAATAAGAGAATAAAATAAAAAGGAAGGGGGTGGTCAAGCTATTTCCATGTGCACTAGGCAAGTGGATGTTTCCTACATAGTTCCATGGATGTAATATCTAATAAAAAACTTCAGGCCAAATGTAGTTCTCCTAGGGAATGGGAAGAATGTGATAACTAATGAAAACAAACATAATGGATGTGATAGAATAATATAAGTGGTCTTGAAAAATAGATAGTATGTGAGATAAAAGGCCAAAAATTATGGGGAAACTAAGTGACAAGTGGTTTATTTGCAACTTAGTAAGGGTTCCTAGAATCCTTAAGGCAAAGAAATGGTCAATGTTTTTGGTTTTTTATGATAATTTTACAAATGTTTTTAGAATTTTTTGAAGTATCTAAACTTGATTAAGAATGATGAGACACTAAATGGTTCAAGCTCACAAAATGGTGATATCATTCAAACTTAGGTTGCTCACAAAATGGTGAGAATGTTAAAAATTAGGTTGCTTACAAAATAGTAAGAGCATGGCAAGGTGGTGACTGAGCTAACCTCAACAAGTATCAAACACTACCTACATAGTCCTAGAGTAGGACCTCAAGTCATTGTAGTTCCACCCTTATAGAAGAGGAATTTGACTAGTGTAGCAATCAATTCAAACAAAATAAGAATAGTTGGTAAAAAGGCACAGTATGGTAAAAAAGAAGTGGTAAGTTGGTATGTCAAGGCTCAATAAACAAATGTATCCCCTAGTTTTCTGATAGGTAGTTATAATTAGGACATGATGACATAGATCAATGGTACTAATTTTCCCAAATGCAATTATAATTAGTATCAAGATTGGCGATAAAAAAAGAATAACATACGAAGGATGCAATTGTTGAAACTTCTGTCATACTACTCTAAAATATGATCTATGTCTGAAGTACTTAAAAAAAACTAATGAAAATGATCAAATTCCTCAATGCTAAAAAAGTGTAATGATTGGAAAAAACTAATGTCAAATGGGCTAGGATTTAGAACACATTTGGTTGATAGATTGGAAATTTAAAGTAGATTTAGCTAAGAGGACAGATAAGAATGACATTTGTATAAAGAAGAATAGTGATAAATTGGCACAACATGAAATGGTCCTTATAAACAACACACCTTAGTGTTCAAACATAGTACCACTTGAGCTGAATGATATTCATTGGCTCAATAATTTCATCTCTATCTAGTGTGGCAAGCCTATATGCTTTTGATCCATGATCTATAGTAATGATGAAAGGCCCTATCTAGTTTGGTTTGAATATACCTTTATGCTTCTTCTAAGCCATGATATTCTTTTGGTTTTATTTAAGAACAAGATCACAAAGTTCAAATGTCCTATACTTGACACATCAATTGTAGTGGCCTTTGAGTTAGTTTTGATATGCCTGAAGATTGTTGAGGGCAGCTATGCATTTTTCATCAAGCAGGTCTAGCTTTTATAGGCAAACTACTCGATAGTCATGATCATCTAGGACATGCTCGAAAGATATTTATAGTGAAGGAAACTCAACCTCAATGGGAAAGATGGCTTTAGTACCATAAACAAGTGAGTATGGAGTGGCTTTTGTGGAAGTATGATGATTGGTATGGTATGCCTAAAGGGTAGGGAACATTTTTAGGTGTTAATCATGATCGACATCATTGACAATCTTTTTGAGATTATTGACAATGGTTTTGTTTGATGCTTCAGCCTGGCCATTACCTTGAGGGAAATATGTTATAGAAAAATGTTGTGTGATGGTATATTTGATATATAGCTAGTCTACATCCTTTTTATTGAATAATCTCCCATTATCAGATATAATGGCAGAGGGGATACTGTAGAGAAAAATAAGATGGTTGAAGATAAATTTGGAAATTTGCTTTTTGGTCACATAAGTGAGGGGTAGAGCTTTAACCCACTTAGTGAAATACTTAGTGTTGTTAAGGATATGTTTATGGCCATTAGATGAATTAGGTTTGTTCTTCCCAATGAGGTTAAGTCCCCATGTAGCAAATGACCATGGTGTCAACATTGGTTTTAGAGTTTTTGTTGGGGCATAAATCAGATTAGTATGCCATTGACATTTATCACACTTCTTTACATATGTAGCTACATCTACGTCCATCATGGGCCAATAATAACCATTACATGATAGATTTTTGGATAGGACTACCCTACTAGAATGACCTCCACATACTCCATGAACTTCTCTTAATGCTAGTGTAGATTCTGTTGAAGTTAAACAATGAAGTAGAGTTCCATCAAAATTGATGTGATAAAGGGTGGATCCAAGTAGAGTATAATGATTGGAATGATGAATAAAGGCTTTAGTTTGTTTTTGAGATAGGTTAGGTGGTATAACATGGTCATGAATGCATTTGTAAAGGTTTAAGTACTAGATAGAATTAGGACCAATAATATCACAAATCATTACAAAGGTTGAAGGTTCATGAGTTGGTGTGAACAAATTCTCAACAAAAAATTGATATTCTCTAACTTTATCTATTTGTTAAATTAGAGAGACAATATTAGCCATGGCATCTATATTTCTATTACTAGACCTTGGTATATGCTCAAATTGGATATTTGCATTTTTTTGCTTTAGGGTATCGACCATAGCCTAATATGGAACCAAATTGTCATCTTTGGTCTGAAAATGATCTATGATTTGATTGATGATTAATTAAGAATCACCATGAACCTTTAGATGAGATATATTACATTATATTACCTATCAAAGTCCTGTGATAAGTGATTCATACTTGGCCATGTTGTTTGTACAAGGAAAACTGATTCTAAATGATTTATAGATTAGATCCCCCTATGGTGTAATAAATAAGAGACTTACCCTTGACCTATGTGTAGTGAATGAACCATCAAAAAATAGCTTCTAGTGATACTCCCTAAGAGGTGTATCAATGATGATCATTATGGATTCATCAAGAAAATGAAATGTGAGTGGTTTTGTGTCTACAAGGAGTGCTTCAGCAAGTTGATATATAAGGACCTATCCTTTGATTGCCTTCTGATTAACATACTCTATGTCAAACTCACTAAGAAGCATGATCCATTTGGCCATTCCACTTTGTAATTTTTTTTAGATAGTAGATACTTGAGTGGATATACTTTTGAAATAACCATGGTCTTATTATTCAACATGTAATGGCATAGTTTTTGAGTTGTGAAGACCATGGATAGATAAGCTTTTTCAATAAGTGCATAGTTGTGTTCATATGTGACCAAGGTATGGCTTAATTAATATACTACATGCTCTTTTCCATTATTATCATGTTGAGCCAAAAGTGCCCCCAAGGCATTGTCAATAGTTGATAGATACAATAAGAACAACATTCTTGGCATAGGAGGTAACAAAATAGGAGGATTAACTATATAGTCTTTGAGTTGCTGAAAAGTTGTTTGGTAGTGGTCATCCCAGTGAAATTCAACTCCCTCCTTTAGAAGATGTGTAAATGGATGACACTCATCTATTAACTGAGAGATCAAGCATTAGATTGACTGGATCTTGCCCTGCAAAATATGGATTTACTTCAAATTAGTTGATGGTGGCATCTCAATTATAGCATGCACTTTGGCCAGATTGACTTCAATCCCTTACAAGACATAATAAATCCAAATAACTTTCTTAAGGTTACTCCAAACACACATTTTTTGGATTGAGTCTGATTTTATACTCTTGCAATTTTTTAAATATCGTACATAGCATTGTTAGATGGTTAGCCTAGTTTTGGATTTTCATAATATGTTATTGACATAGTCTTCAATAATATCATGCATCATATCATGGAATATGATAGCCATGGCCTTTTTATATGTAGCTATAGCATTTTTAATACCAAATGGCATTACCTGATAACAAAATGTTCCCCATGGAGTGGTGAACAATATTTTATGTTGGTCTTTTGGTGTTATTATGATCTGGTTATATCCTAAAAATCCATTAATGAGTGAAAGCATTTCATAACCTATCATGGAATTGATGATCATGTCAATATTAGGTAAAGTAAAGTCATCTTTAGGACATTCATTTTTTATGTCTAAAAAATTACTATAGATTTTTATTCCTTTAGGCTTTTAGCTAATAGGTACAACATTAGATATCCATTCTGAGTAGTTAATAGACCAAATGCATCCTACTTCTAAGAGTTTTTCCAACTCTTTCTTTACCAAGATATCAATGCAAGGATTCATCTTACATAGATTTTGTTTCACCATTTTGGCATCAGGATTGAACACAAGATGGTGGAAAACCAAGGTGGGTTCCAAACGTAGCATGTCAGAATAAGCCCATGCAAAGATATCTACAAATTCTCTGAATAGAGTTGTAAAGACTTCATGTTCCTCCTTAGTGAGTGACACACCTAATTTTATCCATTTGGGTCTAATGGATTCTTGATGTTTACCTCTATTGTATCTTTGACTACAAGGGTTGAGCCATATTCTAAGATAGTAAGCAAAGACTTAAACTATTTGACTATATCAGGGTCCTCTATTAGGACTTGCTCTTCAATGTCTCCTAGGAATGATGAATCTAAGTCCCCCAATGGGAGATTTGGCCATGTGAAAAAAATAGTTATAAATTCTTGAAGAATTTGATCAAATACTTATTTTTGTGAAAAACTAAACTTGGATCCATAGGAAAGTTCATTGTTGGTGGCTCCTAGTCTAAATTTGAAGAAGAATGAACACCCCCATCTAACAGCACCTAAAACAGGTTTTCACCACTAGACTAGCCTTAATCTTTACTTTTTCCTTGGTCAAAAAGTGCCTCAAAGAGGTTTTCACTTAGGGGCCTCAATGTTTTATTTATTTGGTTTTGGATAAGGGTATTCACTTTCTCTCCAAAATAGGCTTTTGGATCTAATGTAATTGAGAATCTTGATTTATGATCTCCCAACGAAACATTGTCTCTAAGGCCTACAAAGTCATAGAATGCCTCATCATTTTGAAATTCATCAATTGGAAAATTATATTCTTTTTGGCCCCAATTTATCAATTAGGAGTAGTATAATGGCAATGGGTTGTGACAAATGATTGGGGTAATATTACATATGGCATTATTATTGAACAAGCTAATCTCAACTAGGTCATCAAAGGTGAGGCTATGATCAGACTCTAATTCATTGTCAGCATTATCATCACTAGCCACCAATGATGGAAATTGAATAAGATATGTGGGATCACCCCTATGTGGTTTAAATCCAAGTCCATAGGGTCTTTTGTACTTAGTCATGGAAATTGGCTCAATGTTTCCTTGTTGATTTAGTCTGAAGCCTCTTCCTTCATAATCTTGATGATCCATTATCCTATTGGGAATAAGATACTTTACACTTTTATAACAATCATCTTGGTTGTCATTGTACAACCATGATTCATCCCCTTTAAAAGGGTCTAGTTTTAGGCTAGATGCTAGTACAAACATGAAAGTTCCCTTATCTTTGTTCTTTTTTTGCCAATGCATGTGTGGGGTATTTTTAGGTTGCCTAAAGGTTTTTGGATCTTGAGGAAGATTGGTAATATGAAAGGTATCATTGGTCACATACTCCCCTAGGCCATTATTTGAAATGGTAAAATGATTGGAAGCTTCAGGAGGTGGCATGTGGGAAAGGGAATCCAAGGTATTAGGATCTATGCAATTATCCTATGGAGGATCAATAAGTATGGCCTTTCCTTTATCCTACTTGGAACTTGGATTCATGTTGTATTGGTAATTTTAGCTTTAAAACTTGACCTCAAGATGTTTACATTGTTGATATGGGTGGAAATCTGATGGAATATTCACTTCCATCCCTAAGTGGGAGAACTTGATACATTGGTGCAATGTTGATAGGACTACATAGATCTCATGTAACCAAGGCCTACCTAAAATCATATTATATTATAACTCAATATAAATCACATGGAAAAGTGTATCATGGGTCAAAGGCCCAATGATAACTGGTAAGCTAATGGTTTCTTATGATTCTCTTTCTTGATTATCATAGGATTTGATAGTTATCATTTCTAGATGGAGATCTACCATTGTGTACCCAAGAAGCTTGATGAGCTTTAGAGACACTATGTTGAGGCCTGATCCATCTTCTATAAGGAAATGTTTCACTTTATGCCACTTTATATAAACTTCTATCTATAATGGATTATTATGGAGAGGGCCAAGGGAAGACCTATCACTTTGGTTGAATGTGACTTGTTGGGCTGGAGCTAAGTGTCCAACCAAAGCTTGAAATTTATCAGGGGATATGTCACTATCAATAGTGGATTGGGTTTAAAACTCATTCAAAATGTTCTTGTGGATTGTTGACATTCATAGTAAATCTAAAATAGAAATTTGTGTTGGTGTCTTCTATAATTGTACCATAATATCAAACTTCTTATCTTGGTCAATGGTGAATGGTTTATTTTGAGGCTAAATGGTTGGTTGGATAATAGGTAAAGTGGTAGATGGTTTTGGACTTGAGATAATAATCTTTGACCTCTGAGTATTGATTGCATAATCAGGATTAGATGTTGGATCATAAATGCTAACAAATGTTGGGAATGGTTTGGGACCAAATAACACAAGTCTTGATTATTGGTGCACTTGTATGTGATCACATGGCAAGGGTGAGTTATCGATATATGGTCCGAAAGTGGGAGTCCTAATTTGTTGGTTTGCCTTTGTGCAGTCCCAGGTCATAAAAGGATTATCCATGTAATTTCATTGAGTGGTATTTTTTATCAATCATCTAAATTGATTAGTGTTTGGTCTAGGATTAATGGTGATGGTATTAACACTACCCCCTATAATATGACCTACAACCCTATTTTAGTCATGTGAAACTACATGGTAGGTTTGTTGGATTTTACCATTCTAACCTTGGTTTTGTTCATTATTCTGACATTGTGGGTTATGTTATTGATTCTACTAGTTCAACCTTTGATTTTGATACTATTGATTTTATTGTTGCACTAGCCAGTATTGTTGTTATTATTACTAATTTTTATGTTGTTGCTATGTGTAATGTTGGGGAAAGGGGTTTTGATAAATCCCAATAGTTTGATTGGAGGTGGCATCACCATTATCCAATGTTATCTCCCCATTCTCCAACATATTCTCAATCAAATGCTTTATTTGCATGCATCTTCATAGATTATGCCCATTGATATGATGATATTCATAGAATTCATTTTCATGGTACCAATCAGGATAAGGAAAGCCTTATGGATAATGATTTGGTATATTCTGACTAATCAAATTAGCAGTGGCATGTTTATGAAATATAGACTCTATAGGCTCTCTTAAGTCACTATAAACATGACACATAGGCATAGTTCTCCTTAGAGGAGGGGTTTGTAATAGTAAAAGTTATTGTATTTGTTACGTAAGTCTTGGTTATTATGCTTACAGCATTGGTTGGAGAGGTTTTTAGGTAGAAGTAAGCTAAAAAGGTGGTGTAGATGATGTTTTCACTCTTTGGACATGATGTGACTCAATTACTCCATTACCCACAACATTATTATTGTGGTTGAATTGATTTGGTCTATGTTGGTTATTTCACTATACTAGTTATGATGCTTGTGCTTGGATTGGATGTTGGTTTTGGTCAGTTCCTTAATTGATACCTTGATTTTGATTATTTGACATAAGCTTGATGATCCCTTTATTAATAAGGGCTTTCTCAATCAACAAACCTTTATCGATGATTTCCTTAAAAGTATGTGTACATTGTAGTTCCAAATGATAAGCTATATCACTATGAAAATCTTTAGTAAACACAACATCTAATTATTTGTCTAGTAAATTATGGGTGAATAAGATTGCAAGGGCTCTCCATCACTATAGATAACTTGCAAAACTCTCACCAGCCTTTTATTTTGTGTGTGTTAAGTCAACCAATGAAATCTCATGTTTGAGATTATAGGAAAAGTGTTGCATAAAATTATCAGAAAGATCATCAAAATATATTACTAAATTTTTGGTCAACTTTAAAAACCACTCTAAATATTTTCCAACTAAGCTCCTTGGAAACAACAACAAAAGGTAGATATTGATATATGCCACTAGCTGACAAGTAATAAAGAACTCAGTTAAATGGGTCGTAGGGTCACCTTTCCCTTTATATTTGTCAAATTTTTGTGGTTCTTATCTTGGAGTAAATGGTATCTACAAGTACTCCATGTTGAATGGATAAGAACACACACCATCCAACTTAAACTTTTTAGTTTTTTTCTAGCCTAAATGGCAGCAATTGCATCCTTCATCTATTACAATTATTGGGATAGAAAACTAGAAGGAACATTGGTTTGAGAGAGAATATTGGTTTGGGTAGATGGTTGGGAGGTCACAAGTAAGATGCTTTGACCAGGATATGATGGAGATATCTTTTAGGGTATATTGGTTTAGCTGGAAAATGGACCAGGAATATGCATACGTGGATTAGGATGTACTTAAAATTGCACATTTGGTTGTGTGATATTCTAGTTTGGGTTAGCTATGAAGGTTTGACTTGGAAGATTTTGTGGTTTGGATGGAAGGATATAACTATACTATACTTGTTGTGGTTGAAAAGGGACATATTACCTACTAATCAAACCTTGTTGTTGAGTGGGAACTTGTGGTTCAAGACCCTGTCTCTAAACTTGTGGCACATTTTGAACCAATTGTTCTCTAGTAGCTACTTGAGAAACATGGGAAAATCCTTGTATGAATCCTTGTTGGGAAGTGAAATCATGTCGAATATTTGACATCTATTGCTGACCAATATTTACCTTTTGTTTGCTAGTCAGTGTTTGTTTTTGGATTGGTATACTAGTCTATAATTGAAGAGGTATATTTACCACTACCTGATGAGGTGGAACATTAGTTTCCCCTTATTGAGGTGGAAATATATTCATCCTCTATTGTGTTTGTACACTATATTGTGCCTATTATTGTGGAATACTACTCATCACTTGTTGAGGAGGAGTAGGATTCATCACATTCAGCTACTGAGGCATGACATTGGTTGTTGGTTGACTACCTAATCCTATTGGTTACACACTTGATTATTTGTTTGAGCTTGGGATGCAAAAACTCCTACTTCTTGATATTATGGTCCACTCATGGTATTAACAATAGGCACATGTTGTTGACTAGTTGTTTATGCATTAGTACCACTTTGATCTAGATTGGACATTACTAGCACATTGTCCACTATATTTTGCTCATTATTCTCTGTAGAAGAAAAAGACACTTCTTCAATAATGGGCATATATAACATGTTATCTACCAAAGTGTTTTTCATGAATGGGTCTGAAATTTTATTGTCTTGACCAATTAAATCTATTAAAACTCTTGTTGAAGGAACTAAGTCAATAAATGGTTTGCTCACCATGGTCATCTAATTGAAACTGTGTGCTAGATTCAAGAAGGTTTGATATGCTATTTGCATTTGATTAAAGTGGTCTTCCATGAGGTTTTTGCCTTTATTAGGCATATTAAGTTCCTGATACATTATTTGGACTAGAGATAAAGGATTACTAGAAGAAGCTTGTTGATCATAAATAATGTTGTGGGGCATTCTTACTAGGCTTGGTAAATTCTCATGAGGGAAGTCTATAAAAAACTTGGCCTTTACTTCTATGGCTCAAACCAAAATCTCATATTTTTTCTCCAAAAAATGATGCTCAAACAAAAATGGATCATACGTGAAAGACGTATTAGTAGAGCATGACTATTGAGGAACTAGTTTTTCAGTTGTGAGTATTATAGCTAGGTATTATGTGGTTTGTTCTTGGTCTTGTTCTGACTAAGGTGGTGTATTAACCAAATAGTTAGCTTATGGATCTTGGCTTTTTGCCCCTAATTGAGTATTATAAGAGGGATAAAGATCCATGTCATAAGTAATATTATCCATGTAGGGGTCTTTCACCATTTCTTCTTATGCAACCACATTAATAATCCCTAGATTGTACATGAGTCCACTACGAGTGTAGGAATACATGTTGGGATCCATAGTCAATATTTTGTGATAGAAAGGGAAGAGAGTTCTACAAACTGTAAAAGGACAATATCTAAAAATATTATGTTCAAACTTTGTCTAGATTCATCAAAGGGATCAAAAGGTTTATGTAAATATTTGTGATAACACAAGCTAACATTAAGTTTCTAACGTTATACATCTTACACAAAAATATTAAGTAAATGAATCAAAAATTGAAATACCAAACTCTAAAGTCAAAGTGTTTCAAATCAATCTAATATAGGAAATTAAAAGTTGCTAGGTCTTTTGGCCAAACATGGCATCAAAAGCTAGGCTCAAACAAGGCATGAGCTAGGACTCTTGGCCAAATGATGTCAAAAGCTACACTTTGAAAATAGATGAAATTTTTAATCTAACAGATTTTAAACACTTCTAACAAACATTAGGCATTTGATTCTTGGACATGGAATTGATCAAATTGGTATAAGGTACGACATAAAAAGTAGTTTAGAGATAGTTTATTTTCTCATAAATAATGGTATAAAACTTGGTTCTTTTGACAAATAAGCTACACAAAAGTGAATGGTGTATCTGTGCTAGACAAAGGTCCAAAAAATTATATATATAAAATGTTTTGGGTAGTGTAACAATGCTAGACTACCCAAAAGATGTGACAAAATGCTCTTGTTTCAAAAAATCTCTAAGGCAAAGATGAATTATCACAATTTTGATAGCATAACACTACCTTTTTTGACTCAAAATGTTGTGGTGCATAGACTCAAATTACAAGTGTTTAACATGAAATGACTTAAGTCTATCAACTGGTGATAACAATCATGAATCTTAAACAACCTTCAACCCAAAATGGAAATTAAACCTAAGTTCCCTCAAGTTTAGTGCAAATAGAGAACCCACTTAAAACATCAACCCTATGAACTTATAAAGGTGCAATTTCAAATTTAGATTATAAATGAAAGAATTAAACAAATTTGGCAAAGGTTTAGATTAAATTGGGTAGAATAACTATACCAAAGTAGATGATATGACTCCAAGTTTTGATCAACTTTGAATAAGGAAAATTGATGATTTCATGTGGGCAACACAATGCCTCTTTATTCAAAGGAAAATGAGGACCATGTGTTTAGTTTATATTATTTATTTACACTAAGTTTTGACTCTAAACAAGACTTTAATCTAAGAGAAAACCAGCTAATTAATCGTTCATAGATCTTAAACTGACAAGGTTGCTTGGTATTATTGGAATCCATCAATATACGTCATTTGAGAGGATTTTAAGTGTTCATCCAAAATTAAATGTGCATTATATAGTAGGTTTTTTATACCCCCCTTATCTCAAATGATAGTATTGTGACATGGACCTTGAGGTGCACCTTGCACCAACAATACTTTTATGACAAGTGGGGATTTATCTAAGATCTACAAGTTTTTGAACATTCTAGGGGAATCAATTGTACAATGACTTTCACATCAAATAATGAAAAATAAAATTATAGATTTTGGGTTTGTATCACTTGTCTTATTACAAAAAGGTCTAGTCCTTTTTGTAACCACTACATCTTATTATTCACTTAGTGTAGTGCGATGTCCAAAGTGCCACTACATCCCTTGTGTAACTTCAATATGGAGCCAAATGAAGTCAATGCTAGGAATTGAAACCTTGGGTCAAAGCTTCCCTCAATAACTCATGGGAGGTAATGACATCCCCCTCACAATCCAAGTTTACATGAAAAAACATAAAATAGAAAGACTTTAGGGTCATTTTCAAGGTCACCCAATACTTTTGTGAGTTTTTGGAGAGTGCTTTAGATGAAATTCTTTCTGTGCCTTGGACTAGGCATACATGCAACATCCTTGTATTTTATGAAAACAAAGTGATAATTGAAACAATGAAAACAAAATTGACAAGTGCATTTAATTTTAAGCCCAAATGAAAGATTTGGCGGTGTTCATTTGACCCCTTGGTCTTAAAATTGTAAACTTTGAAAACTAATGCTAAAAACTTACTTGAGCACCTAAATGTTATATTACACACCAAAATAATGTTCCTAATTCATTTTAAAGAATACAAAAGATGATTTAAACACATTTTAGCAACTTTCCAAGTTGGTCCTACAAGAAAAATGTTAGCAAGTGGTTTAGCTTTGAAGCATTTTTAAAGATGAAACAATTAACTTAGGAAAATGAACTCTTAGGTTGACATAGTTAAATTAGGATCTGAATCAGGGTGAGTTGGGTCAAGTCAAGTTGAGTTGGGATCCAAGTCAGTGTGAGTTGGATTAAGTCAAGCCAAGTTGGGATCTAGGTTAGGGTGATTTGGGTCAAGTCAGGCTGAGTAGGGATCTAAGTCATGCCACTATGTAAACTAGGAATTTGACTCAAAAGAATTGATTAGTATTATGTTAGTCCAAAAATATAAATAAATTGATAAAAACACACTAATTAGCATACATCTCTATTCCTAGTTACTAGGGTGAGCTTAATAATAAAAACAAATGATAATCATAACTAAAAATTAAAGAAAAACAAGAATCCTTCACCTTCCTTGGATGCTCAAAGTGCTTGTTGTAGTGGCTTTCTCAGTTTGTGCTCATGAAGTCTTCATCAAAGGAGGCTTCGCTATCTCCTCTTCTCCTTGATACCTTGTGGCTTTGGCTTGGCTTGCCTCAATATTTTGGCATCATAACTTTGGCATGTGAGATATCTTGGAATAAATTTGACATGATAAATTTTCACAAATTAAGCTTAAAAATGATGTTCATGGCCTCTCTATTTATAGATTTTCAAGAATGACCAGAATCAACCATGACCATCCATCTCAATATTGAGATGTGTGGTCATTGATTAATTAAATTATGTAATTAAAATAAATAATTATCCTCATCATGACTTTCGAAGAAGGGACATTAATGAGGCATGGGAGGTAATAAAGAGGCATGGGAGACCCATAATCTTGATATTTATGGCATTTATGGCCTAGGGATATCTTCCCAAGAAATGAGGTCACCTGATGATGCAGATATTCAATATTCATTTTTAAAAATAAGTTTTCAATAAGTTTCCATGGAATTATTAATTAGTCCTTGATTTGGATTAATTATCTATTCATCATGATAAAGCACCTTATGCACAAATTACTCAAATTGATTAGAATGCCTTGTTATTGGTCCAAAACTTGACTAGATTAGAATTGGAAGTTAGTGTCTTATGCATTGGATCCGTTATCTCATTTAGGATTTTTCCAACACCAAATAAAAAATACACACATATCTTATAATAAATTTGATAGAAAAGAGAAATCTAGAGCACCCAAGTGCAAAATTGGCATTTTGACTTGAAATGATCTTATCAAAGTTAGCTAGCCCATAAATTACATTGCCCCATTTATTGATACTCTAGCCAAAATTAGAACTTGAATATGTCAATTTCAACTCATTTAATGTGCTTTAGTGTTTTTAGGCCAAATTGTGCATTTTGGTGGAAATTGGTCAAAATCTTGATTAGAGGTCGTCGGTGGCCAAATTTAGGTGTCTACAGTAGGTACCCTAGGTGTAGGTAGTTTGGGTGCAGGCTCATGATGATATTGTACATTTTTTGATATGTATAGATGTATTTTGATACCAACCTAAATGTTGAAGATGTGAGATGTATCTATGAGAGAGAGACATATTATGTGCATTATGATGAGTTATGACTTTGATGATTTTGATTATGATTATGGATCACTTTATGACTATGGCATGTTCTCTTGTTCATGATATGATGATGTTATGATGTTTATTTTATTACGATGTTATATGTGTATGGATGGATTTATGATCATGAGTTTATTAGGATGATTGTTATGTTTATCATGGTTATGGTGAGTATGAGATGGATTATGACATGTTATCTTTTCATTATGTTGATTATGATGATAGTGATATGATTGATTATTAGGATGATATTATGTGATGTATTTATAATGATTACAATGATGTGTGTAATGTTATAATGATGTTAATGGTAAGTATGTGATGGTATATTATGTTGATGATCACTTATGGTTATGTTTATTATGAGGAAATGATATT
Organism: Torreya grandis; assembly: GCA_037957365.1. Classification (NCBI taxonomy): domain Eukaryota; kingdom Viridiplantae; phylum Streptophyta; class Pinopsida; order Cupressales; family Taxaceae; genus Torreya; species Torreya grandis. The sequence continues at coordinate 1,173,787 of JARHVA010005472.1, read as the reverse complement.
TAAGTTGGTAAATATGATGATGTGTTATTGATGATCTTGATAATAGTGATGATGTTTATTTTTATGATTATGGTTATGGCGATTATGTTAATGGCTATTATGTGGATGTTTAATGTTTTAGGATGATGATGATGATGATGATTTAAATTAAATGTTGGTATTTTGATGTGCCTTATGATTTTAGACTTAAAATTATGGGTGGGATACGGTCATGATTTTTATGATTTTATCAATAGTTGATTTGTCTTGGATTAAGATGTTTAGAATAGGTGAAGACATGAGAAAGCATGAACATGTCAAAAATAAGGCCAAAAGGGATCAAATGTCACCAAAAATCAATAAGGAGTAGGTACATCACTCTTATTAGGAAGAATCAAATAAAAATAACCCATAGGTGGATTGACTAAGTGAACACAAGCTGATCAAATGCTTCACAAGTGTGAGTTTGGATTAATAACAAGGTTGTCTTGATAACTGCATATCAAGCAAGCTCATAATACCTTGAGTTTAGAGAGGAATGAAAGCAATAGGGGTGAAGGGTAAATGGTTTAAGGTTTAACCTCATGTGGTTATCTTTCCCCTTCTATAGGTGACTAGAGGGTTGAAAGAGACAAGTCCATACCATAGAATAATGTGTAGATTGATCAATGTAGAAAGTCTATGAATGCCGTATATAGGAGCTGATTAAAGCATGAAGATATTTAGAATGTCATTTTTAAGAGATGATTATAACTTACCTATTTTGATTTTGAAAAAATGTGTCTTATTGCTTTTGAGTAGATGATTGAAGCTAATAGATGTGAGAAGCTTCAAATATTATTTTTTCTTTTGCTTAGCCATCCTTCAAGGGAGTGGTATAAAATTTTTACTTAATAGTTGTCCTTCAAGGGAATAGTCTATTTTTAAGCAATTTTGGAGTAGTAAATTTTATATTTATATGGGCATCTATCCTTTGAAGGAGCACTGTGAATTCATTTTTAGGATAATGATTTTAGAATAATTTTGTTTTACATGGATAAGTATATCAGGCCCAAGGATCTACCTTTATGGAGGTAAGACTTGTGCACAAGAGGTAAATGGTAAATGGGAGGAAGAGTTTGAGAAATGAATGACCATGGGATTACATCTATTAAAACATTAAAAGTATCCATGAGAACCATGTTATAGGTAGATCCATGATAGCCATACTTAGGATTAGGGGTAGATGTTTGTAATGGATAAATCACATTATTCTATGTTGAAATCAGTCCTTTTAAAAGGAATGGTAGAATCTTGTGATCTCAGGGATGAGCTTAAGTTAGAAACTAAAATGAGTGTGATCCTACTAACAATATAAAGGATGTAGATGTGAATCATTTATAGGATCAAGCTTTTGTTTTCCCTTGAGAGAGGATAAATGGTAAGCACCAAATCCATACTTATGTACTATCATATAATGTCCTAACCAACTAAAAGTGAACTTGCCCTTCTTGGTCATTTTCATGTTAGTGGCATGTTGGTTTTCTTTAAGGACAAGGTCACCAATGTTGAATTCTCACTTTTTCAAATACTTGTTTTAGGCATGCATGATTTGCTCTTGATAAGAATGAAGATGACTAAGAATGGAAAAGCGGTGTTCAAGCTCAGTCATGCAAGGTGTTTTTGGTGATAATCACCCTCAAAAAGGATATCACATAAGGATATGTAAAGAGATGGAATTTTAAATTTGAGAGGCAAAAATGCCTTAGTTCCATAAATAAGGGATAAATGTGTATCCCTTATGGTAGTTTAGATAGTAGTGCGATAGGCCCATAAAGTGAATGGGATGTGGAGGTGCCAATCTTGATTAGAAGCACTAAGCACCTTGGTGAGCATTTTGATGAGGGTTTTTTAGAATATTATACCTATTCATTGGCTTGAGAATGGTAAGGTGAGTAGAAACTTAAATCAATGCCAAAAGAGTCACAAAGTGTTTGGACCTTTTTGTTTTTGACCTCTCTTGATTCCCATCCTTAAGGTTTGAGGACTAGGGAGAAATTTTGTTAAAAAAAAAGAGGAAAAAAGAGAGTGAATTAAAAAATGGTTAAAAAGAGGTTTGGTAAAGTGTTGGTCATTAATGGACCTAGCTATTGTTTTGAGGATGGGGTGACACTAAAACTATCATGTGCATTTTTTTGGTGTCTACATTTTGCCCCTTTTTGTTGTGTAGCTTGGACAAGCTACAGAACAAAAATAGGAAGTTGATCAAGGTCTATATTAGGTTACCCTAAATCATGAGAGGAGGTATCCCCCCCCTTAAATTAGGAAATGATTGAGTGTAGGTGAAATCAAGTCATGGTTTGATAGGTAAAACAAGGTGGTTAAGGTGGTTATAGAGACGTGAACTCATGCACTAAAAATGATAAAGTGTGATATCAATAACACATAATGATTAAATTTGCCAATATTGAAAAATAAGGTTGGGGTCTAGATAAACAAGAGAGGGTAACTAGTCCCTAGCATTTGGGTATAGCTGATTGGGTTAGACCTTTTAAGTGATTGAGTCAAAGATGGGGAGGCTGCAGGTATCTAGGATAGGAAGTACTCTTGTAAAACAACCCAAGTGGTTGGGCCATGCATGAGGTGGTGCAAATTTTGAATGGTCAAATTAGCAAAATTGGTCAAAATGGTCAAAAGACAATGTACAAGTAGTGTTAGATACATGAAATATTTAGTCAAAGCAAATAACATCAAACAAGATGATGCAAGCCAAGAAGGGTGGAGAAGTCGTTGAGCTGACTCTGACTACATTAGATGAGTGGATGTTACCTACATAGTTCCTTAGATGCCTATATCCAAAAGAACTTTAGGCCCAAATGTAGTATTAGGTAGAAGGTAAGGTAAGAAAGTAAAGGGTAAGATGGTTGGTGTGTAAAGAAAGAAGAGAAAGAGGAGAAAAATGGGAGAAACCTAATTGTTGATGGTTAAGGGGACCTAACCATCAATGGTTAAGGTAAAACCCTAAATCTATGGAGGTAAAAGGTAAAAAAAAAGGAGCTCATTTTGAGTTTGAGCCATTTACTGTGAGCTTTGAGTCGATGAAAATGTGTCAATGAGTGTGAGCATTTGTGATTGGTGATTGGATGTGTTTGTTGAGTTGGAGATTCGATGAGTGGATTGGTTATGGATTGAGAGATAGATGGATGATGAGGATGTGGGTGAGTGGGGGCTAGGAGACTCCAGCCACACCATTCAACATGGAATGAGGTAGGCATTGTCTTTAAATTAACTAGGATAAGAATAGGTTATTGAGGAAAAAGGTAAAGAATGCTAGGGGAGAGAGGAAAAAGGGAAAAGTATGAGGGAAAACAATAGAGACAAGCTATGATGCCCTAGGTTTAAATAGGGAGAATTTTCAGAAAATGAGAAGTAGAAATAATGGGATATGGGGAATGAGGATAAATAAATAGAAATTTGTGATTATAAAAGAGTTGGGGTAGAGATTTTAGGATTTTGGGTAGAAAAGGTGGTAGGGTTTCACTATCGGTGGTTACATAGTAACCATCAGTGGTTAGGCCCTAACCATTGGTGGTTGATGAGGGAGGTCCAGAAGACCTTAGAACTATTGATAGTTCTTAAAACCATCAATTGTTAACACAAAAAGGGACCAACCTCAAGGGTAACCAAGATGGAAAATGTGGGAAAGGGTGAAATTTATAGGTTAGAATGATAGGTTGGTTCCAAAAGAGGGAGATAGGTCAAAAACATAGGATAAGAGGACAAGTTAGATGAATTGGTACTAAGGCATAAGTTGCAATGGCCTAGGGGGTCTAAAAGAGGAAAGAAATAAGTGGGTAGGATTAAAAATATTAGTATAGAAAGGTTAATAGTGTTGGATTGATTATGTTGCATGTGTGTGAGCGTATCCAAAAGAGGGACTAAGTCCTGAATATTTTTATGTATTGTCAAGAATAGATGGTAGACATGGAGTGGTACTAGATGGAGGTGGTTGGCTTAGGGACCATGAGGCATTATCAACATTTACCATGGGATGAAGCTATGATTGTGTCCCTCATCAAGAGATGGGACCTAGCCACAAACACATTCTTACTCTTGATTGGTGAGATGTCGATATTACATAAGGACATCCACATGATCACATGTCTACCAATTTGAGGGGAGCCAATTTACCATACAGAGATTGAGGAGTGAGGGGATTTTATGGAGTTTTTATTTAGTGATGATTAGCATGAGGCCAAATTTCACATGAGGGGTTTGTGTTAAGGGCCATTATATCAAAAGGCCCCAAATGATAGGTGTTTGATGACAATGATAATGATATGGATCTCTTGCTTTGTTATTCCAAACTTGATTAGTGGTCGATTCCCTTCTTTTTTACTAGGAGTACTAACAGAGATGTTACTCAGAGGCATAATTTTTGAATGGGCCCCTATACTATTGGTATAAATCTATAGGGAGCTTTGGGCCTTCAAAGTGAAGATATGTCATTGCATCATTGTTGGGTTCATGCTCCATTTTTGGGCATATGAGGACATACATGTGTTGAGATTAGTTAGGTTTCCATGGGATGGATTCACACCTATAGATTAAAAAATTGGTTTCATGTGATGGCATGGAGACCTTGCACTCTCAAGAGTAGGAGGTGGAGATAGAGATGTGGAGTGATTCTAGGGTTGGTTGGATATCTTGGTTGTGATTAACATTATATGGAAGCCATATTTAGTTTGGTTGATATGGACAAGATACATGTATCATACAATGTCACTATAGAGATGGTGATGGGCTTATGACAGGAGAGATAGGGAGACTGAGAGGATCCCAGTTGATCGAGTCAGGAGATAGTTTGGTCTTATATAGGATATACCTCTAGAGGTGCCTCATTATAAGAGGGAGGATGCAGAGTAAGACTTAATAGAGCCACACCTAGAAAAGGGGTTGCCATATTTTGAGGAGCTACCAGTTAAAGCTCTTATTGACAATGCCAGAGCCACTACGAGATACATATGCTGGTATTAGACTAGGTATGTGGTTTTTGACTTTGTATGGGAGATAATGGAAAGGGGCCTATAGATGTTGATCTATCATAGGCATAAGGTAGAGGTGGAGGTGACTATATAGCAATAGCCTTTGTATCATCCCAAGCTTAAGTGGCTACATTACATGCCTACATTATTGTTTTATAGGGATAGGTTGCCACCTTGATTGGTGAGAGAGACCAAGCAAGGGCCAACCTTGTGTTAGTCACTCAAGAGAGGGATGATCTATGACAGAGGGTAGTGGTGTCTAGAGGAGGAGTAGGAATAGTGGACTTAGTTTCAAGGATGTGATATGTAGCTACTATTTAGGAGCTTAGATATTATGAGGCTATTATATGTGCCTAGTTACTTTATACTATGAGGTATGATGAGTACAAGAGTAGCTTAGTAAGTGGTGCAGTAATGGCTACACCAAGTCAATGGGTAGCTTCTACATTACAAGTAGGGACATCAAGGGGTCTACCGCCAGATAGTGGAGTAGGTGAAGATACTCCAGGTGCAGGTGGATTGGGTGAAGGCTCATGATGAGATTATATATTTTTTGATATGTATAGATGTATTTTGATAGTAGCTTGCATGATAAAAATGTGAGATGTACCTATGAGAGAGAGATATATATTATGTGCATTATGATGTGTTATGACTTTGATGATTTTGATTATGATTATGGATCACTTTATGATTATGGCATGTTCTCTTGTTCATGATGTAATGATATTATGATGTTTATTTGATTACGTTGTTATATGCATATGGATGGCTTTATGATCATGGCATTTATTAGGATGATTGTTATGTTTATCATGGTTATGGTGAGTATGAGATGGATTATGACATGTTATTTTTTCATTATGTTGATTATGATGATAGTGATATGATTGATTCTTAGGATGATATTATGTGATGTGTTTACAATGATGTGTATAATGTTATAATGATGTTAATGGTAAGTATACGATGGTATATTATGTTGATGATCACTTATGATTGCATTTATTATGAGGAAATGATATTGAAGTTGGTTAATATGATGATATGTTATTGATGATCTAGACAATAGTGATGATTTTTATTGTTAAGTTTATGGTTATGTTCATTATGTTAATGGTTATTATGTGGATGTTTAATGTCATTAGGATGATGATGATGATTTAAACTAAATGCTAGTATTTTGATGTGCCTTATGATTTTTGACTTAAAATTATGGGTGGGATATGGTCATGATTTTTATGGTTTTATCAATAGTTGATTTGTCTTGGATTAGGATGTTTAGAAAAGGTGAAGACATGAGAAAGCGTGACCATGTCAAAAAGAAGGCTAAAAGGACTCAAATGTCACCAAAAATTAATAAGGAGTAGGTACATCACTCTGGTTAGGAAGAATCAAATAAAAATAACCCATAGGTGGATTGACTTAGTGAACACAAGCTGATCAAATGCTTTGCAAGAGCATGTTTGGATTGATAACAAGGTTATCTTGATCGTTGTGTATCAAGCAAGCTCATAATCCCTTGAGTTTAGAGAGGAATGAAAGAAATAAGGGTTAAGGGTAAATGGTTTAAGGATTAACTCATGTGGGTTATCTTTCCCCTTCCATAAGTGACCAGAGGGTTGAAAGAGACAAGTCTATGCCATAGAATAATGTGTAGATTTATCAATGCGAGAAAGTCTACAAATGCCATATATAGGAGCTGATTGGGGCATGATGATATTAATAATGGTATTTTTAAGATTTTATTGTGGATTACTTATTTTTATTTTGACAAAATGTGTCTTATTGATTTTGAGTAGGTGATTGAAGCTAATTGATATGGGAAGCTTCAAATATTTTTTTTTCTTTTGCTAGCCATCCTTCAAGGGAGTGGTCTAAAATTTTGACTTTATAGCTTTCCTTCAAGGGAGCAGTCTATTTTTAAGCAATTTTGGAATAGTAAATTTTGAATTTACATGGTCAGCTATCCTTTAAGGGAATAGTCTACATTTGTTTTGAGGACAATGATTTTAGAATTTTTTTTTTTTTTGAAATGGAAAAGTCTATGAGGCCCAAATATTTACCTTTATGGAGGTAAGACTTTTGCACAAGAGGTAAATGATAAATGGGAGGAAGAATTTGAGAAATGAATGACCATGGGATTCTATCTATTGAAAGATGAATAGTATCCATGAGAACCATTTTATAGGTAGAGTCATGATACCCATACTTAGAATTATGGGTAGATGTTTGTAACAGATAAATCACATGGTTTTGTGTTGAAATCAGTAGAACCAAAGTGAGTGTGATCCTTTTAATAATAGAAAGGATGTAGATGTGAAGCATTGATAGGCTCAAGCTCTGGTTTACCCTTGAGAGAGGATAAATGGTAAGCACTAGATCCATACTTATGGGTTATAATATAAGGTCCTAACCAATTAAAATCAAACTTGCCCTTCTTGGTATTTTCCATGTTGGTGACATGTTGGTTTTCTTTAAGGACAAGGTCACCAATGTTGAATTCTTGATGTTTCAAATTCTTGTTGTAAGCATGCTTGATTCACTCCTGATAAACATGAAGATGATTGAGTATGACCAAGTGGTGTTCATCAATAAGCTTGAGTCATGTGAGTCATTCTTAGAAACAATCATGCTCAAAAAGGATATCATGCAAGGATACATGGAGAGACGGAATTTGAACTTCATGAGGTACAACCACCTTAGATTCATTAATGAAGGAGGAAGGTGTATCCCTTGTGGTAGTTTATATAGTAGTACAATAGGCCCATAAATGAAATGGGATGTAGAGGTACCAATCTCAACCAGAAGCACTAACCACCTTGGTGAGTATTTTGATGAGGGTTTTCTTGGAAGCTTCTACCTGTCCATTGGCTTCCAGACAGTAAGGTGAAGAGAAGCTTAAATCAATGCCAAAAGAGTCACAAAGTTTTTGAACCCTTTTATTTTTTAAATACTTGATATTATCAGTGATAATTTTATGAGGGACACTAAACCGGCAAATGATACAGTGATTAATAAACTCAATGATCTTTTTGGCCTTGGTTGATATAAGTAGGATGGCTTCCACCCACTTGGTGAAATATATTGTGACCATGATGATATATTTATGTCATTGCAAATAATGGGGGTTGATTTCCCTAATAAGATCATATCCCCATGCTTAGAAGTGCCAAAAGTATTGAGATACATGGAGACTATGAGAAGGTATGTGATGAAGGTTGGCATGTTGTTGACATTTGACACATTTATTGACATAGTCACAATATTCCTGGTTAAGTGTGGGCCAATAATAGTTGAGGCAAAGAATATGCTTGGAGATATCCATGCCACTAAAATGTCCCCCAAAAATGTCATCATGGGCTTCTTTAATGATGTGAGAGGCTTCATGGTTATGAAGGCAATGAAAAAGAAGGTTGTTGAATCCTTGCTTATAAAGGATGCCTCCTAGTATGATATAATGAGAGGTTCCTTGGATGAAAGATCTCTGGGCATTCCTTGAAAGATCAGGAGGGAGAACAACAAGGTTAAGATAATCAAATGTTTGGGTATACCAAGTGTCATAAGGGGATGTCTCTACTCTACAAATGGTAGGAAGATCATAACTAAGATAAGATGGGGTGACAAAAGGTTGGAAGGTAAAAAATAGTTTGGATTTGGTGGGTTGAGATGGTATTTGGGAAGTGAGAGAGGTCATGGTATCATAAAATTATTTCAATTTTACCGAAAAACAAAAACAAAACCTTCTCAATATTTATAGCTTGGTCTCTTCAATAGGCCATGTTGGGTAGGTTTTAGGATTGGTCTCTTCATGGAAGCAATGCTTAGAGGAGTGATTTTGGTTGATGGGTGTGGGTGGGTTTGCTTAGCTATTATTGGCTTGTTGGTTGAAGACTTTAATGCAAAAAAATTTGATGATGGAGGTTTAGTTACTAGTGGGAGAGTAGACAAGGACAAGTAGGTTAAGAAGGATGATTCCATCTCATACTCACCATAACCATGATAAACATAATAATATTAATAAACATCACAATCATAAAGCCATCCATATGCATATAACATCATAATCAAATAAGCATAACATCATCATATAATGAACAAGAGAGCATGCCATAATCATAAAGTGATCCATAATCAAAATCAGAATCATCAAAGTCATAATGCACATAATTTATCTCTCATAGGTACATCTCACATCTTTTTCATGCAAGATGGTATCAAAATACATATATACAAATCAAAAAATTTACAATCTCATCATGATCCTACACTCAAACCACCTACACCTAGATTACCTTCACCTACCCCACCATCTAGTGGTGGACCCTCTAATGTCCCTACTTGTAATGTAGAAGATGCCCACTGACCTAGTGTAGCCAATGTTGGACCACCTGATAAGCTACTCTTGTACTCACTATACCTCATAGTATTAGGTAACTGGGTGAATAGAATAGCATCATAATATCTATGATACTCAATGGTAAATGCGTATCACATCCTCAAAACTAAGTCCATTACTCCTACTCATCTAGCCACCACTACCCTTTTTCATAGAGCATCCCTCTCTTGAGTGACTGATGCAAGGTTAGCGCTCATCTAGTCTTTCTCACCTATTAGGGTGGCAATATGTTCCTATAAAACAAAAATATAGTCCTACAATATAGCCACCTAAGCCTAAGCCATTGCAAGGGTTTCCACTATCTAATCACCTCCACATCCACCTTGTGCTTATATTAGATCAACATTCATAGGCCCCTATCCATCATCTCCCCATCCAAAGTCGACAGCTATATACCTAGTCGGATACCAGCCTATGTATGTCTTAGTGGCTTTGACATCATTAATAAGATCTCTAGCTAATATCTCCTCAAAATTTGATAACCCCTCCTCTGGATATGGCTCTCATAAGTCCTAATTTACATCATCCCTCATATAATGAGGCACCTTTAAAGCTATATCGTGTAGAATATTGAACTATATCTTGACTCAATCAACTAAGATCCTCTTGGTCTCCCCATATCTCCTACCACAAGCCCATTACCATCTCTATAGTGATAGGGTATGATACCTATATCCTATCCATATTTATCAATCTAAATATGGCCTTCATATAATGTCAATCACAACTAGGCTATCCAACTGACCCTAGAACCACTCCACATCTCTAGCTTTGCCTCCTATAGTTGAGAGTGAAAGGTCTTCATGTCATCACATGAAACCAACTCTATAATGTGTATGTATGAATCCATCCCATGGTAACCCAACCACTCTTAGCATGTGTATGTGCTCATACACCCATTAATAGATCATGAACCCAACATTATTGCCATAATGTCTCCTAGTTTTGAAGGCCCAGTGCTCCGTAGAGATCTATACCAATAATATAAAGGCCCATCTAAAAACTATGCCACTGAGTAGCGTCTCTATCATTACTTCTAGTAACAACGAGGGGAATCAACCACTACTCAAGTTTAGAATAGAAAAGTAGGAGATCCCTATCATCATAGTCTTTAAACACTTATCATTTAGGGCCCTTTGATATAAAAACCCATAGCACAAACTGCCCATGTGAAACCCAGCCTCCTATCGATCATCACCAAATAAAAACTTGATCAAATCCTCTCACTCCTAAATCTCTATATGGTAAATTATCTCCCCTTAAATTGGTAGCCACATGATCTTGTGGACATCCTCAGGTAATATTGACATCTTGCCAGTTGAGAGTAAGAATGTGTTTATGGTTGGGTCCCATTTCTCAATGAGGACCACAATCATAGTTGCATCCCATGGTAAATTTTTATAATGCCTCATGGACCCTAATCCAACCACCTCCATCTTGTACCACTCTACATCTATCATCTGGTCTTAGCAATCCATAAAAATCTTTGGGACTTGGTCCCTCATCTAGATATGTTTACACACATGTACCACAATTAATCCAACACTGTTAACATTTCTACACTAATATTTTTAATCCTACATAGTTATGTCTTTCCTCTTTTAGACCCCCTCAACCATTGTAACCTATGTTTTAGTACCAATTCATCTAACTCATCCTCATATCTTATGTTTTTTACCTATCTCCCTCTTTTGGAACCAACCTGTCATTCTAACCTATAAATTTCACCCTTTCTCACCTTTTCCATCTTGGTTACCCTTGAGGTTGGCCCCTTTTTAGTTTAACCATCAATAATTTCAAGAACCATCAATAGTTCCAAGGTTTTTTGGACCCACCTCATCGATCATCAATGACTAGGGCCTAACCATAGATGATTACTATGTAACCATTGATGGTGAAACCCTACCACCTTCTCTACCTAGAATCCTAAAATATCTACCCTAACTCTATCACAATCACAAATTTCTCACTATTTTCTATTTATTTATCCTCATTCCCTATATCACATTATTTATACTTCTCATTTTCTCAAAATTCCCCTATCTAAACCTAGGGCATCACATCCCATCTGTATTGTTTTCCCTCATATTTTTCCCTTTTTATTATCTCCCCTAGCATTCTTTACCTTTATCCTCAACAACCTATTCCTATCTTAGTCAATTTGAAGACAACACCTACCTCATTTTGTGTTTACTCACATGGTTAGAGTCTCCTCACCCCAGCTCACCTACATCCTCATCATCTATCCATTTCTTAATCCATAGCCAATCCACTCGGTAAATCTCTACCTCAGAAAGCATGTCTAGTCACCAGTCATAAAGGCTCACAATCACCAATAACTCAGAGCTCACGGTAAATGGCTCAAAATCAAAATGAGATCTCTTTTTTTTGTTTTATCTTTTACCTCCATAGATTTAGGGTTTTACCCTAACCATCAATGATTTCAAAACCATTGATGTTTACCCCTATTCATCGATGGTTAGGGCCCGTTAACCATCAATGGTTAGATTTCCTCCCTTTTTCTCCTCTTTTTCCTCTTTCTTTACACACCAACCATCTTACCCTTTACCTTATTACTTTACCTTTTACATATAACTATATTTAGGCCTGAAATTATTTTGGATATAGGCATCCAAGGAAGTATGTAGGTAGTGTCCACTCGCCTAGTGTAGTTAGAGTTAGCTCAGCCACTTCTCTACCCCTCTTGCCTTGCATCATCTTATTTAATATTATTTGCTTTGACTATTTATTTCATATATCTTACACTACTTTTGCATTGTCCTTTAACCATTTTTACCAATTTGACTATTCTAACTTTACATCACCTCATATATGACCCAACCACTTAGTTTTTTTTGCAAGATCACTTCCTACCCTAGATACCAACAACCTCCCCAACTTTGACTAGATCACTTGAAAGGTCTAACCTGATTATATATGCCCAAACATTGGGAACCAATTACCCTTTCTTGTTTTTCTAGACCTCAACCTTATTTTTTAACATTGGCAAATTTAATCATTACATTTTATTGATATCACACTTCATCATTTTTGGTGCATGAGTTCATGTCTCTATAACCACCTTAACCACCTTGTTTTACCTATCAAACCATGACCTAATTTCACCTACACCTTAATTATTTCCTAGTTTGAGGGTGGGATACCTCCTCTCATGACTCATGGTAACCTAACCTAGACCTGAACTAGCTTTTTATTTTTGTTTTATAGCTTTTCCAAGCTAAACAACAAAAAGGGGTAAAATGTAGACACCAAAAAAATGGACACAATAGTTTTAGTGTCACCCCACCCTTATAATGATACTTGGGTCCATTAATGACCCTAACTTTAAAAAACCTCTTTTTAACCACTTTTTAATGCACTCTCTTTTTACCTCTTTTTTTTCAATTTTTCCCCCTAACCCCTAAACCACCGATGGTTAGGGAAACCGTCAATGGTTACCCCTAACCATCAACAATTAGGTACCTACTACCAGTTTTAAAGTTTTAAATCAAGCCATCTTTTTGTGTGAGTTTATAAAATTCAAAAATAACAACTTGTCTTTAAAATGAAACTTTTAAAGCTATGAAAATAGGAAACTTTAGCCTTGATCAATTTATAAACTCTCTCTCACCTATAAAAGAAGGAAAAGAGCAATCGATCAAGGATATTCTATTATCATCAATCTGATACTAAATATTTCTTATAGGTATCCAACATCTATATTAGTGAGAAAGCATCCTCATTTGAGACCCAAAACTCTACAAAAACTATACCAAAATGTTGAAGTACCATTACTCTGGCCACATCACTTTAGACTTCTTCCACTTGGTGATAGGTTATTCCTTCCTAGCCAAAGAAGAGCTCCCACATTCATCTATATTTGCATGCATGTTATACCAGGTATTATTATACACACCCTAATCATTAAATTTATTTTATCTACTTTCAAAACTAAGAAATGGAATAAATAAATTGAAAAAATAAGCAAATAAGATGAGATAGAAGTGTAGTACTCAAGTACGTAGTTCTAAAAGACTAAGACAAGGGTCCATCTCATAAGCTTGTTTAGCAAGTCTTATCCCTTTGTGAGATCAATAAGTGGAGATCTCTAATCTACTACTAAATCCAACATGATGTAAGCTAAAGGATCCAAAACCCCTTGGGGAAGACATCCAATGAGGACCACTCCATGTCTTACCCCCATAGATCACCATATCATGATCCAAAGTCCTTTATGAAAACATTACACCTTCATTCCATTATATTATGAAGGCCACACACACATAGTGGATATAGTTCCATGTATAAATAATACTTCTTATTAACTAAATGATACACCCTAAACTGAGCTCAGGGTGGGTGGCATCACCCATGTGAGCATCCTAATGACTAAGAATTTAATTGGCATTAGAAAATTAGTTACTCCTCTATAGCATCATTATCCCATGAGCCAACCATAGGGGTCTTACACATAAATGTTTCTTATTTATTTCATATATCTTACACTACTTTTGCATTGTCCTTTAACCATTTTTACCAATTTGACTATTCTAACTTTACATCACCTCATATATGACCCAACCACTTAGTTTTTTTTGCAAGATCACTTCCTACCCTAGATACCAACAACCTCCCCAACTTTGACTAGATCACTTGAAAGGTCTAACCTGATTATATATGCCCAAACATTGGGAACCAATTACCCTTTCTTGTTTTTCTAGACCTCAACCTTATTTTTTAACATTGGCAAATTTAATCATTACATTTTATTGATATCACACTTCATCATTTTTGGTGCATGAGTTCATGTCTCTATAACCACCTTAACCACCTTGTTTTACCTATCAAACCATGACCTAATTTCACCTACACCTTAATTATTTCCTAGTTTGAGGGTGGGATACCTCCTCTCATGACTCATGGTAACCTAACCTAGACCTGAACTAGCTTTTTATTTTTGTTTTATAGCTTTTCCAAGCTAAACAACAAAAAGGGGTAAAATGTAGACACCAAAAAAATGGACACAATAGTTTTAGTGTCACCCCACCCTTATAATGATACTTGGGTCCATTAATGACCCTAACTTTAAAAAACCTCTTTTTAACCACTTTTTAATGCACTCTCTTTTTACCTCTTTTTTTTCAATTTTTCCCCCTAACCCCTAAACCACCGATGGTTAGGGAAACCGTCAATGGTTACCCCTAACCATCAACAATTAGGTACCTACTACTAGTTTTAAAGTTTTAAATCAAGCCATCTTTTTGTGTGAGTTTATAAAATTCAAAAATAACAACTTGTCTTTAAAATGAAACTTTTAAAGCTATGAAAATAGGAAACTTTAGCCTTGATCAATTTATAAACTCTCTCTCACCTATAAAAGAAGGAAAAGAGCAATCGATCAAGGATATTCTATTATCATCAATCTGATACTAAATATTTCTTATAGGTATCCAACATCTATATTAGTGAGAAAGCATCCTCATTTGAGACCCAAAACTCTACAAAAACTATACCAAAATGTTGAAGTACCATTACTCTGGCCACATCACTTTAGACTTCTTCCACTTGGTGATAGGTTATTCCTTCCTAGCCAAAGAAGAGCTCCCACATTCATCTATATTTGCATGCATGTTATACCAGGTATTATTATACACACCCTAATCATTAAATTTATTTTATCTACTTTCAAAACTAAGAAATGGAATAAATAAATTGAAAAAATAAGCAAATAAGATGAGATAGAAGTGTAGTACTCAAGTACGTAGTTCTAAAAGACTAAGACAAGGGTCCATCTCATAAGCTTGTTTAGCAAGTCTTATCCCTTTGTGAGATCAATAAGTGGAGATCTCTAATCTACTACTAAATCCAACATGATGTAAGCTAAAGGATCCAAAACCCCTTGGGGAAGACATCCAATGAGGACCACTCCATGTCTTACCCCCATAGATCACCATATCATGATCCAAAGTCCTTTATGAAAACATTACACCTTCATTCCATTATATTATGAAGGCCACACACACATAGTGGATATAGTTCCATGTATAAATAATACTTCTTATTAACTAAATGATACACCCTAAACTGAGCTCAGGGTGGGTGGCATCACCCATGTGAGCATCCTAATGACTAAGAATTTAATTGGCATTAGAAAATTAGTTACTCCTCTATAGCATCATTATCCCATGAGCCAACCATAGGGGTCTTACACATAAATGTTTCTTATTTATTTCATATATCTTACACTACTTTTGCATTGTCCTTTAACCATTTTTACCAATTTGACTATTCTAACTTTACATCACCTCATATATGACCCAACCACTTAGTTTTTTTTGCAAGATCACTTCCTACCCTAGATACCAACAACCTCCCCAACTTTGACTAGATCACTTGAAAGGTCTAACCTGATTATATATGCCCAAACATTGGGAACCAATTACCCTTTCTTGTTT
Organism: Torreya grandis; assembly: GCA_037957365.1. Lineage (NCBI taxonomy): Eukaryota > Viridiplantae > Streptophyta > Pinopsida > Cupressales > Taxaceae > Torreya > Torreya grandis. Next base: position 1,157,930 of record JARHVA010005472.1, on the reverse strand, counting down.
TTCTAGACCTCAACCTTATTTTTTAACATTGGCAAATTTAATCATTACATTTTATTGATATCACACTTCATCATTTTTGGTGCATGAGTTCATGTCTCTATAACCACCTTAACCACCTTGTTTTACCTATCAAACCATGACCTAATTTCACCTACACCTTAATTATTTCCTAGTTTGAGGGTGGGATACCTCCTCTCATGACTCATGGTAACCTAACCTAGACCTGAACTAGCTTTTTATTTTTGTTTTATAGCTTTTCCAAGCTAAACAACAAAAAGGGGTAAAATGTAGACACCAAAAAAATGGACACAATAGTTTTAGTGTCACCCCACCCTTATAATGATACTTGGGTCCATTAATGACCCTAACTTTAAAAAACCTCTTTTTAACCACTTTTTAATGCACTCTCTTTTTACCTCTTTTTTTTCAATTTTTCCCCCTAACCCCTAAACCACCGATGGTTAGGGAAACCGTCAATGGTTACCCCTAACCATCAACAATTAGGTACCTACTACCAGTTTTAAAGTTTTAAATCAAGCCATCTTTTTGTGTGAGTTTATAAAATTCAAAAATAACAACTTGTCTTTAAAATGAAACTTTTAAAGCTATGAAAATAGGAAACTTTAGCCTTGATCAATTTATAAACTCTCTCTCACCTATAAAAGAAGGAAAAGAGCAATCGATCAAGGATATTCTATTATCATCAATCTGATACTAAATATTTCTTATAGGTATCCAACATCTATATTAGTGAGAAAGCATCCTCATTTGAGACCCAAAACTCTACAAAAACTATACCAAAATGTTGAAGTACCATTACTCTGGCCACATCACTTTAGACTTCTTCCACTTGGTGATAGGTTATTCCTTCCTAGCCAAAGAAGAGCTCCCACATTCATCTATATTTGCATGCATGTTATACCAGGTATTATTATACACACCCTAATCATTAAATTTATTTTATCTACTTTCAAAACTAAGAAATGGAATAAATAAATTGAAAAAATAAGCAAATAAGATGAGATAGAAGTGTAGTACTCAAGTACGTAGTTCTAAAAGACTAAGACAAGGGTCCATCTCATAAGCTTGTTTAGCAAGTCTTATCCCTTTGTGAGATCAATAAGTGGAGATCTCTAATCTACTACTAAATCCAACATGATGTAAGCTAAAGGATCCAAAACCCCTTGGGGAAGACATCCAATGAGGACCACTCCATGTCTTACCCCCATAGATCACCATATCATGATCCAAAGTCCTTTATGAAAACATTACACCTTCATTCCATTATATTATGAAGGCCACACACACATAGTGGATATAGTTCCATGTATAAATAATACTTCTTATTAACTAAATGATACACCCTAAACTGAGCTCAGGGTGGGTGGCATCACCCATGTGAGCATCCTAATGACTAAGAATTTAATTGGCATTAGAAAATTAGTTACTCCTCTATAGCATCATTATCCCATGAGCCAACCATAGGGGTCTTACACATAAATGTTTCTTATTTATTTCATATATCTTACACTACTTTTGCATTGTCCTTTAACCATTTTTACCAATTTGACTATTCTAACTTTACATCACCTCATATATGACCCAACCACTTAGTTTTTTTTGCAAGATCACTTCCTACCCTAGATACCAACAACCTCCCCAACTTTGACTAGATCACTTGAAAGGTCTAACCTGATTATATATGCCCAAACATTGGGAACCAATTACCCTTTCTTGTTTTTCTAGACCTCAACCTTATTTTTTAACATTGGCAAATTTAATCATTACATTTTATTGATATCACACTTCATCATTTTTGGTGCATGAGTTCATGTCTCTATAACCACCTTAACCACCTTGTTTTACCTATCAAACCATGACCTAATTTCACCTACACCTTAATTATTTCCTAGTTTGAGGGTGGGATACCTCCTCTCATGACTCATGGTAACCTAACCTAGACCTGAACTAGCTTTTTATTTTTGTTTTATAGCTTTTCCAAGCTAAACAACAAAAAGGGGTAAAATGTAGACACCAAAAAAATGGACACAATAGTTTTAGTGTCACCCCACCCTTATAATGATACTTGGGTCCATTAATGACCCTAACTTTAAAAAACCTCTTTTTAACCACTTTTTAATGCACTCTCTTTTTACCTCTTTTTTTTCAATTTTTCCCCCTAACCCCTAAACCACCGATGGTTAGGGAAACCGTCAATGGTTACCCCTAACCATCAACAATTAGGTACCTACTACCAGTTTTAAAGTTTTAAATCAAGCCATCTTTTTGTGTGAGTTTATAAAATTCAAAAATAACAACTTGTCTTTAAAATGAAACTTTTAAAGCTATGAAAATAGGAAACTTTAGCCTTGATCAATTTATAAACTCTCTCTCACCTATAAAAGAAGGAAAAGAGCAATCGATCAAGGATATTCTATTATCATCAATCTGATACTAAATATTTCTTATAGGTATCCAACATCTATATTAGTGAGAAAGCATCCTCATTTGAGACCCAAAACTCTACAAAAACTATACCAAAATGTTGAAGTACCATTACTCTGGCCACATCACTTTAGACTTCTTCCACTTGGTGATAGGTTATTCCTTCCTAGCCAAAGAAGAGCTCCCACATTCATCTATATTTGCATGCATGTTATACCAGGTATTATTATACACACCCTAATCATTAAATTTATTTTATCTACTTTCAAAACTAAGAAATGGAATAAATAAATTGAAAAAATAAGCAAATAAGATGAGATAGAAGTGTAGTACTCAAGTACGTAGTTCTAAAAGACTAAGACAAGGGTCCATCTCATAAGCTTGTTTAGCAAGTCTTATCCCTTTGTGAGATCAATAAGTGGAGATCTCTAATCTACTACTAAATCCAACATGATGTAAGCTAAAGGATCCAAAACCCCTTGGGGAAGACATCCAATGAGGACCACTCCATGTCTTACCCCCATAGATCACCATATCATGATCCAAAGTCCTTTATGAAAACATTACACCTTCATTCCATTATATTATGAAGGCCACACACACATAGTGGATATAGTTCCATGTATAAATAATACTTCTTATTAACTAAATGATACACCCTAAACTGAGCTCAGGGTGGGTGGCATCACCCATGTGAGCATCCTAATGACTAAGAATTTAATTGGCATTAGAAAATTAGTTACTCCTCTATAGCATCATTATCCCATGAGCCAACCATAGGGGTCTTACACATAAATGTTTCTTATTTATTTCATATATCTTACACTACTTTTGCATTGTCCTTTAACCATTTTTACCAATTTGACTATTCTAACTTTACATCACCTCATATATGACCCAACCACTTAGTTTTTTTTGCAAGATCACTTCCTACCCTAGATACCAACAACCTCCCCAACTTTGACTAGATCACTTGAAAGGTCTAACCTGATTATATATGCCCAAACATTGGGAACCAATTACCCTTTCTTGTTTTTCTAGACCTCAACCTTATTTTTTAACATTGGCAAATTTAATCATTACATTTTATTGATATCACACTTCATCATTTTTGGTGCATGAGTTCATGTCTCTATAACCACCTTAACCACCTTGTTTTACCTATCAAACCATGACCTAATTTCACCTACACCTTAATTATTTCCTAGTTTGAGGGTGGGATACCTCCTCTCATGACTCATGGTAACCTAACCTAGACCTGAACTAGCTTTTTATTTTTGTTTTATAGCTTTTCCAAGCTAAACAACAAAAAGGGGTAAAATGTAGACACCAAAAAAATGGACACAATAGTTTTAGTGTCACCCCACCCTTATAATGATACTTGGGTCCATTAATGACCCTAACTTTAAAAAACCTCTTTTTAACCACTTTTTAATGCACTCTCTTTTTACCTCTTTTTTTTCAATTTTTCCCCCTAACCCCTAAACCACCGATGGTTAGGGAAACCGTCAATGGTTACCCCTAACCATCAACAATTAGGTACCTACTACCAGTTTTAAAGTTTTAAATCAAGCCATCTTTTTGTGTGAGTTTATAAAATTCAAAAATAACAACTTGTCTTTAAAATGAAACTTTTAAAGCTATGAAAATAGGAAACTTTAGCCTTGATCAATTTATAAACTCTCTCTCACCTATAAAAGAAGGAAAAGAGCAATCGATCAAGGATATTCTATTATCATCAATCTGATACTAAATATTTCTTATAGGTATCCAACATCTATATTAGTGAGAAAGCATCCTCATTTGAGACCCAAAACTCTACAAAAACTATACCAAAATGTTGAAGTACCATTACTCTGGCCACATCACTTTAGACTTCTTCCACTTGGTGATAGGTTATTCCTTCCTAGCCAAAGAAGAGCTCCCACATTCATCTATATTTGCATGCATGTTATACCAGGTATTATTATACACACCCTAATCATTAAATTTATTTTATCTACTTTCAAAACTAAGAAATGGAATAAATAAATTGAAAAAATAAGCAAATAAGATGAGATAGAAGTGTAGTACTCAAGTACGTAGTTCTAAAAGACTAAGACAAGGGTCCATCTCATAAGCTTGTTTAGCAAGTCTTATCCCTTTGTGAGATCAATAAGTGGAGATCTCTAATCTACTACTAAATCCAACATGATGTAAGCTAAAGGATCCAAAACCCCTTGGGGAAGACATCCAATGAGGACCACTCCATGTCTTACCCCCATAGATCACCATATCATGATCCAAAGTCCTTTATGAAAACATTACACCTTCATTCCATTATATTATGAAGGCCACACACACATAGTGGATATAGTTCCATGTATAAATAATACTTCTTATTAACTAAATGATACACCCTAAACTGAGCTCAGGGTGGGTGGCATCACCCATGTGAGCATCCTAATGACTAAGAATTTAATTGGCATTAGAAAATTAGTTACTCCTCTATAGCATCATTATCCCATGAGCCAACCATAGGGGTCTTACACATAAATGTTTCTTATTTATTTCATATATCTTACACTACTTTTGCATTGTCCTTTAACCATTTTTACCAATTTGACTATTCTAACTTTACATCACCTCATATATGACCCAACCACTTAGTTTTTTTTGCAAGATCACTTCCTACCCTAGATACCAACAACCTCCCCAACTTTGACTAGATCACTTGAAAGGTCTAACCTGATTATATATGCCCAAACATTGGGAACCAATTACCCTTTCTTGTTTTTCTAGACCTCAACCTTATTTTTTAACATTGGCAAATTTAATCATTACATTTTATTGATATCACACTTCATCATTTTTGGTGCATGAGTTCATGTCTCTATAACCACCTTAACCACCTTGTTTTACCTATCAAACCATGACCTAATTTCACCTACACCTTAATTATTTCCTAGTTTGAGGGTGGGATACCTCCTCTCATGACTCATGGTAACCTAACCTAGACCTGAACTAGCTTTTTATTTTTGTTTTATAGCTTTTCCAAGCTAAACAACAAAAAGGGGTAAAATGTAGACACCAAAAAAATGGACACAATAGTTTTAGTGTCACCCCACCCTTATAATGATACTTGGGTCCATTAATGACCCTAACTTTAAAAAACCTCTTTTTAACCACTTTTTAATGCACTCTCTTTTTACCTCTTTTTTTTCAATTTTTCCCCCTAACCCCTAAACCACCGATGGTTAGGGAAACCGTCAATGGTTACCCCTAACCATCAACAATTAGGTACCTACTACCAGTTTTAAAGTTTTAAATCAAGCCATCTTTTTGTGTGAGTTTATAAAATTCAAAAATAACAACTTGTCTTTAAAATGAAACTTTTAAAGCTATGAAAATAGGAAACTTTAGCCTTGATCAATTTATAAACTCTCTCTCACCTATAAAAGAAGGAAAAGAGCAATCGATCAAGGATATTCTATTATCATCAATCTGATACTAAATATTTCTTATAGGTATCCAACATCTATATTAGTGAGAAAGCATCCTCATTTGAGACCCAAAACTCTACAAAAACTATACCAAAATGTTGAAGTACCATTACTCTGGCCACATCACTTTAGACTTCTTCCACTTGGTGATAGGTTATTCCTTCCTAGCCAAAGAAGAGCTCCCACATTCATCTATATTTGCATGCATGTTATACCAGGTATTATTATACACACCCTAATCATTAAATTTATTTTATCTACTTTCAAAACTAAGAAATGGAATAAATAAATTGAAAAAATAAGCAAATAAGATGAGATAGAAGTGTAGTACTCAAGTACGTAGTTCTAAAAGACTAAGACAAGGGTCCATCTCATAAGCTTGTTTAGCAAGTCTTATCCCTTTGTGAGATCAATAAGTGGAGATCTCTAATCTACTACTAAATCCAACATGATGTAAGCTAAAGGATCCAAAACCCCTTGGGGAAGACATCCAATGAGGACCACTCCATGTCTTACCCCCATAGATCACCATATCATGATCCAAAGTCCTTTATGAAAACATTACACCTTCATTCCATTATATTATGAAGGCCACACACACATAGTGGATATAGTTCCATGTATAAATAATACTTCTTATTAACTAAATGATACACCCTAAACTGAGCTCAGGGTGGGTGGCATCACCCATGTGAGCATCCTAATGACTAAGAATTTAATTGGCATTAGAAAATTAGTTACTCCTCTATAGCATCATTATCCCATGAGCCAACCATAGGGGTCTTACACATAAATGTTTCTTATTTATTTCATATATCTTACACTACTTTTGCATTGTCCTTTAACCATTTTTACCAATTTGACTATTCTAACTTTACATCACCTCATATATGACCCAACCACTTAGTTTTTTTTGCAAGATCACTTCCTACCCTAGATACCAACAACCTCCCCAACTTTGACTAGATCACTTGAAAGGTCTAACCTGATTATATATGCCCAAACATTGGGAACCAATTACCCTTTCTTGTTTTTCTAGACCTCAACCTTATTTTTTAACATTGGCAAATTTAATCATTACATTTTATTGATATCACACTTCATCATTTTTGGTGCATGAGTTCATGTCTCTATAACCACCTTAACCACCTTGTTTTACCTATCAAACCATGACCTAATTTCACCTACACCTTAATTATTTCCTAGTTTGAGGGTGGGATACCTCCTCTCATGACTCATGGTAACCTAACCTAGACCTGAACTAGCTTTTTATTTTTGTTTTATAGCTTTTCCAAGCTAAACAACAAAAAGGGGTAAAATGTAGACACCAAAAAAATGGACACAATAGTTTTAGTGTCACCCCACCCTTATAATGATACTTGGGTCCATTAATGACCCTAACTTTAAAAAACCTCTTTTTAACCACTTTTTAATGCACTCTCTTTTTACCTCTTTTTTTTCAATTTTTCCCCCTAACCCCTAAACCACCGATGGTTAGGGAAACCGTCAATGGTTACCCCTAACCATCAACAATTAGGTACCTACTACCAGTTTTAAAGTTTTAAATCAAGCCATCTTTTTGTGTGAGTTTATAAAATTCAAAAATAACAACTTGTCTTTAAAATGAAACTTTTAAAGCTATGAAAATAGGAAACTTTAGCCTTGATCAATTTATAAACTCTCTCTCACCTATAAAAGAAGGAAAAGAGCAATCGATCAAGGATATTCTATTATCATCAATCTGATACTAAATATTTCTTATAGGTATCCAACATCTATATTAGTGAGAAAGCATCCTCATTTGAGACCCAAAACTCTACAAAAACTATACCAAAATGTTGAAGTACCATTACTCTGGCCACATCACTTTAGACTTCTTCCACTTGGTGATAGGTTATTCCTTCCTAGCCAAAGAAGAGCTCCCACATTCATCTATATTTGCATGCATGTTATACCAGGTATTATTATACACACCCTAATCATTAAATTTATTTTATCTACTTTCAAAACTAAGAAATGGAATAAATAAATTGAAAAAATAAGCAAATAAGATGAGATAGAAGTGTAGTACTCAAGTACGTAGTTCTAAAAGACTAAGACAAGGGTCCATCTCATAAGCTTGTTTAGCAAGTCTTATCCCTTTGTGAGATCAATAAGTGGAGATCTCTAATCTACTACTAAATCCAACATGATGTAAGCTAAAGGATCCAAAACCCCTTGGGGAAGACATCCAATGAGGACCACTCCATGTCTTACCCCCATAGATCACCATATCATGATCCAAAGTCCTTTATGAAAACATTACACCTTCATTCCATTATATTATGAAGGCCACACACACATAGTGGATATAGTTCCATGTATAAATAATACTTCTTATTAACTAAATGATACACCCTAAACTGAGCTCAGGGTGGGTGGCATCACCCATGTGAGCATCCTAATGACTAAGAATTTAATTGGCATTAGAAAATTAGTTACTCCTCTATAGCATCATTATCCCATGAGCCAACCATAGGGGTCTTACACATAAATGTTTCTTAATTATCCTTTAGTTAACTTATCTTGTTATTATATAAACATAAGCATTCACACCCACCCAATTAGCTTGTGTATGGCCATGTAAGATTTCATTAAATAAATAGTCTCAAGAATTAGCTTGTGTGTTCATTAAGGAAGAGTATAAATTATTAACTCATCTCCAAGTTAGATTATTAAGTCATATAACTAGGTGTGATCATTAATATTACTATAACTTATTAAATCTTTATTCTAATTATGGGATAATTCATTACTGTAATGAACACATACAAGGTATACCTGTAATTCCATGATAAGGATAAGCTAAATTTTAATCAAGCACACAACTAGTGACTATCCATTCTGATATAAACATTAATGACAATTTAGCTAGCTTCCATTAATCAAGAGTTGCATTATAAATATCTAAATTATTAGCCTTTTAAGAAACATTTCATATATCTCAACCACCATAAAACTATTAATGGTATAATTCATAAGGTAGGGTCACATACAAAGATCATTAATATAATTTAATTCATTACTTAAGCAATAAACTAAGCCACTTAAATGATATTACAACCAATTCAAATAAATGGCATAAGAAGTATAAGGCACAAGGTTACATAACTCATTAGGTAATTCCACTTACTATTCATTATTGAGTTAATTGGAATAATATTGAATAACTAATAATTTCTTCTTATTTCAATGTCCCATAAAGTTTGCATTAATATTAGTTTAACCAATAAAGACCTTCATTAGTATCTAATTAAAAATATAATACTTAAAATATTTCTCATTATTCCCACCATAAGAGATCATAACTATTTCCACAAGAAAACATGCTTGTACACTCCTTGAATCATCTTTAATATGAACTAGCTATAACATAACTATCAACTTTAACAGAGTTACAAATCACCACTTGATTATTTTTAGCATAGTGTTATTGACTACCAAATGAAGACACAATGTAATTACATACATGGTTTCAAATGTTTGTTATAATTATGTAATCCATATTCTAAGTCCTAAGATATATGGATACAAGTGATAGGTTTATCAAATCAATTTAGTTACTAAAAAACATGAATATTTCCAACAATATATCATAAATCAACACCATCATACTCCCATGTAATTCAAGGTTAAGGACATTATAGTTTCAGTCATTTTGATAGTAACATTTGTCTACTTTATACCTATTTCAAATCATCAAGTATATCCCTTACTCATGTACATACAACAATATGTAAGAATCAAATATCACATAATGCATGTTAAATACACTACTACTCATATGGAAAGTAGAGTCTAGTATAAATGCATGCCAAAATAGTAAAATGCAGTTGGTCAAATGTATAAGAAGCATACAACTACCATCAAAAATGCCTAGAAGTCCACATCATATCCAATAATGTCCATATTCTAACATAACAATATTACCAAGTTGCATAAGGTAATGAGATAAAACTAAAATAAAAATATATAATCAACCACAATCTAACACATTGATGTCATACATTAACAAGAATGAACAAGAAGAATCTATCATATGCAATCTAAGTGCCACAATGAAGAAGGATGAACACTACAAGAGGGACACCCCTTAAAACTATCCCTATGAACCCAACCATAAGTGGCCCTTACCACCCCAACCATTAGCTTGGTGGAGGGTTTCATCAACTAGGTACTCAAGCAAGGTAAGGAGTATACACATAATACTGAGCCACTAGTAAGGACTTACAAAACCATCTACCAAGACAAAAGAAGCAATGAAAAATCATGAAACCATAATACTCAACCACACCATGGGATTATCTAAATGTAAAATAATTAATTTTAAGGGGACCAATCCAAAATAATCACGTTAACTCAATTGAGTTGAAATGGGAAGGTGTAACATTCATAATAGTATTTAACAATTTGGTTTATTCTTATAAAATGTGAATAACTAGTTTATCAAGAGGAGGGATTTGGTAATGCTTTCACATATACACACATGTACACATGCACGCGCGCGTGCACACACACACACACACACACACACACACACACACACACACACACACACACACACACACACACACACACACACACACACACACACACACACACACACACACACACACACACACACACACACACACACACACACACACACACACCCAATCATTAATAAAAATGCAATATACATGAGTTTATCTCAATTCTAAAGTATATCTTGATAACCCAAATGTGTAAATTAATATTCACATATACACATGCACACAAAACTAGCTAACATAAAGTTCCCAACCATTGGGTAATTACAATGGGACACATAAGACAACTTATAGACTTGATCTTAAAATTTAGAGAATCCCAACCAATTATTTAAAATGAATATAAATATATGTTACCTACAAAAAATCACCCACCAAATTCAATAAAATAAGGGTTGATTTAGTTTAGATTTGAAACTATAATGATAAAACACATCGATTAATTAACCATTCAAAATTATGCTCAAACATAAAATAAGTAGCTACAAATTCATAATCCCCCAAATCAATTTTCCATAATATAATCAAGGATTAGCTTTATAATGTATACAACTTGTTGTCCCCCAAAAATATCTCTCATTTTTGGGACAACATTTGAACTATTTTAGTTCCTCAGACCAAAATAATCTCTACCTTTCTCTAAATTTGTTCTAAGCATTCAAATTCCTCATTTTTCAAGCTTCTCAAAAATCTACAGACTCTGTAGGCTTGAATCTATGGACTCTATAGGCTTAAATCTATGGACTCTATAGGCTTGAATCTACAGACTCTATAGGCTTAAATCTATAGACTCTGTAGGAAGAAAATCTATGGACTCTACAAGAAGAAAATCTATGGACTCTGCAGGCCATGTTCAATGGACTTCACAGGTTGATTTCTATAGACTCTGTGGGAAAGAAGCAATCTCTCAACACTTAGGTGATTTCAAAGTTGGTTTAATGACAAGGCTCAACCAAAAGAGTTCATCGGCAAGCTTCTAAGCAAGAATTGAATCGTTGAACCTTGAACCATTTTGGTTCAATGGGTTTAAGGGTTCAACATCAGCAGCAAGAGTTAAGCACATTTGTCAACGTTCAAAGTTCAACCGCTTCAAGGTTCAAAGGTTCAATGGACTAATGATTCAACAAGTTCAAAGGCTTCTACAGGTAGGTTCAATCAAAAGAACAAGCTTTTGACGCTTGAATCATTGAACCGTTGAACCATTGAACCACTTTGGTTCAAAGGTTCAATGGTTCAATAGGTTCAATGACCAAATGGTTCAACACGTTTGGTTCAAAAAGATCAAAAGGACTTAGCCAAATAAAAATAATGAGCTGATTGAACTGATGAACCACTGCACCACTTTGGTTCAAAGGTTTAACAAGTTCAAGGTTCAAGGTTCAACAAGTTCAACGAGGCTTGTTTCAAAGAATCTTGGTTCAAGAGGTCAAAGGGAATGAACCATTGAACCATTGAACCAAAGTCAGTTCAATCGATTGGTTCAATTTGTAGGTTTAAGGGGTTACCCCAAAGTAAAAGGATCAAATACCCTTGCAGAGGGTAGTGAGCAAAGCCCGATGGAAAGACTAAGGCAAGAAATGAATTCTTTCAGACTTCTGTCTGAAGGAATTCTTTTAGACAAAAAGTCTAAAGAAATTTGGGGATGTTACAAGAGAAAAGCCCGAAAGAATTTTCGAAGGCCAAAGACAAAGTAGCTGAAACAATTCTTGCAGACTTTTTGTCCACAGGAAAATGTCTACAGAAAAAGTCTACAGGAAAGCTCCGAAGGACTATGAAGACAAAAGGCCACCGAAGGACCCTGAAGGGCAGGTGCCCTTATGGGGGACTCTCAGCTACCAAATTAAAGGACACATCCCCAAAGCCAAAGGGTCACCTTCCCTTTGGGAGGATGCAAAATAAAAAATCCAAAGGAAGTAACTAGTAGAAAAGGCTGAATCAAGAGAAAGTTTAAGAAAGTCCAAGGGGTGATGTGTCGAAAGATGTCAAAGTCAAGAATCATGAACTAGCCATTGGAAATTCAAACGTAGTGATAAGTGCGTGAATGTCAATTTCAAGGTTCCTAAAATAGCTGTTGATTTTAAAAAGCCTTAAAGAAGAGCTAAAGACCTTAGTGACACACCAAAAGAAGATTGAAGGCCATCTAAAGACCACCTGAAGGGCAGATACCCTTGTGGGGGGCTCTTCTCGACCTAAAGTGGACCATTTTTCAAGGCCCCAAAGGGCAGGTCCCCTCTAGGAAAGATCAAATGACAAAGCCAAAGGAATTGCCAAGGAAAGTGGCATGCCCACGAATGTCAAAGTTGCAACAATGATATAGCCATTGATCCTTGCAATTTTTAAGCATAGACCCGAATGCATTCAAAGGCTTTAAGGCCAAGACCAATAGGAAGCGACTAAGGAATAGAGCATCAAATTGAATCAAGGACCCGATTCAATTAACCAAAAAAGGAGGAATGAGGAGGAAGGATTAGATACATTTACACATTAGATATGTTTCTAGAAGTAGATCTCCAGGTGGATATTGAAAGATGCAAACTTTTAATAGCGTGACCCATTTCCCTGCATTGAGAAAAGCAAATGGGTAAATGCCCCTAAATTCCAACATGTCTTCTTAACAAAATTTAATGCAACATGATCTGTTACTATTCCCAAGTCCTTCTTGAAGAGGCTATATAAGGGGCTCTCTTGTTATTGTGGAGATCTCTCTCTCTGATTGTTAAAAACAAAATTCTGCCCAAATTGAAAGGCATTACTCAGACTTTTACCTCAGATTATTGATCATATTTTGTTATTAGAATAAGAAAGCAAGTGACTTTTCAGACTTTGTGCTGTGATGTCTTTTTTGTTGGGGAAACTATTCTTATGTCTTTTTCCTTAATATATTTTATGTTCCTTTGATTCAACAAGCAAAATTAGTGAAAGTAGTCAGGAAGGTGTCCTAAAGTCAACTGTGGAGAGACTTTGTGCCCCCATAATTGCCTTTAGTGTGTTTTCTTTCATTTTCTATGTAAAGGACCTTAGGATGACTTTGTGCCCTCATTGTCCTTCGTATCTCACTCTTGGGCAATTGAGGTGGAGACTTTATACTACATCTCAATTTGCTAGTTACTATGTCCTTGGTTACATTTTGTAAATACTACCAGGAAGATTCTTGTGGTTTGTTGAACAGTACTTCTTAAAAAAGAGGAGTGTTTTCTATCATTATCCCTAAGATTTCTCCTTTGATCCACATGCATCATCTCTAAAAAAAGAGATATGGATGGTTTATCCTACCCTTGAGTATTATTTTTTGTTTATATATATATATATATAGGGAACCTCCACCTGATGAAAGGAGAGATTAGTCCCCATTTGATGTGGTGATCCTACACATTTAGATGACCAATCTTCCTACTTTGGCTAATCAGACCTATTTTGTTTATCAGTACACTGATCGACAAAATAATCAACCAACAATTTTTGGTGACTCCGCTAGGGATATACATAATTTTGTGCAATTTAGAACCTTAAGTTTCAGATTGAAACATCAGCTGTGTCTTACCCATTATCATTATAACCCTTATCCATTATAGACTCTGGTGACTCCATTTTATGTCTTACCCATTATCCATTTATAGCCTTACTATCTTCCTCCACCTTTGTTATTTTATCTAGTTTGTAAAACTAGAACTGCTAAGAAAGAGTGCATAGTTTAAAGCCTCAAGATTCAAACTAAAGCAAGGTCAATTCTTTTCCATTTTTGTTTCAGAATCTGGCAAATTCAAGGTATACACAAAGCCAAAGGGCTAAAGGTATTGTTGACCTTGTATTCAAGTTGGTACAGCAAAGTAAATTTGATCTATTTCCTTCACCATCTCGCCTCCAATGAACCAAGAGCTTTCTTCCTACTAAAGTCAGATCTCCATTACCAAATGAAGTATCCACTTCTACTGTTGATAAAGCTTTGCCAATAATTACCCCTCTGATATTTTTTATTCCATCCTTTTCATAGTCATATAATGGTAACTCAAGGCCCCTGGGGTAATTCTTTTGGTCCTCTCAATCTTACTCCACCTCTACATGAGTTGCCATGCAATTCAAAGAAGAATTTCTCCAAATTATATGGTGATGGCTAAGTTCATCCTGATGAACACATTGCAGCCTTCAGCATATCCTATGGCATAATTGGAGTAGAATTTGAAGATATAGTAGTCAAGCTATTTGTAGAAACATTACAAGGTACTGTTATAGATTAGTTTTATCATCTACAGGCTCGATCAGTAATTGATTGGAATACCCTCAAAGCTAAGTTTGAATCTAGATTCAAACCTGAAAAAGATACACATGCACTTCTGGCTCAACTTACACAAATGAAGAAAGAACCTCATGAACCAATGAGGGACTTCATAGCCAAGTTTGACAAACTAAGGAATAGAATTTCTGTAATTGCTTGACCTACAACTGAGAATCTCAAATGTTTCTTCATTAATTCTTAGTTACCTGAAGTAAGTTTTCTTTTGAGACGTGTTGGTCAAATAGATCTTGCTGCAGCTCAACATTTGGCCACTGAGGTAGAAGATGATCTCATCTTAGTAGGGAAGATAAGAAGAGATCCAAATAGAAATAAACCTTCATCATATTTTGATTATTCATCTACAAGCATCATAGATCTAATGGTGTAGAAGTTGGAAAATGAGTTGCTTGCTGTCAAAAAGCAAATGGTGCAAGGAATGTCTTCTACTCCTTCATACAGAGATATGACAAGGACATTTCCAAATCAGTCATATCAGGGCAATGCTACCAAGAATCAAGGGCAATAAAATCATCTTCCTCCCCCATAAGGGAAACTTGCCCTGGAAGCTCCTCCAATCAATTCTTCAATGGGATATCTTGAAGCAGAATCAGAGTTCTCTTTCTAGCCTAAATTGAATCAAGAAAATGATGTTGATCTCCTTGTAGAAAATCAAGAAGAATCAGCTGGTGACTCCCACATTTGTTTCTTGAACTACCATAATGAACCTAGAAGCAAAGGAGAAGCTTTTGATGGATCATATGCAGTGTTTACCGAGTCCAAGAACTAATCAATCTAGCAAGCTGATAAAGGGAAGATAGAGGAGCAACCTCAAACAACAATTATAATTGCTAAGCATGGAACCAATCTACCTTTCTAGTCAAAGGATCTGGTGATCACCCAAAAGACAAGTACATCAATTTCACCTTCTACTTTAATTTCATAAACCAGCCCTCCTCCCATCCCTCCTAAAACTCAAAAGGTTGAAATACCTTCCTTTTGTTCCTAATCCAATTTAGCCATTTGACATAATTGATCATGTCAAAAATATAAATGTCTAAATTTGAATATTTATAGTCCAATCCTGATCAATTGGATAAGTTGATCTAATATGTCAAGAACCAAACCATCCCTGTAGGACAAGAAGCTAAAAAGGTAACTCTTGATTCACCAAAGAACATGCCCATTCTGAATAATCTTGTCATTACTCCTCCAACTACCCCTGGGAAAATAGAAACTTTCTATGTTTCCCTGTTAATAAATGGTAACAAGATAAGTAATTATATTATAGACTCAGGCACATCTGACAATGTCATGCCTGCTAAAGTAGCTAAATCTCTTGGCCTCACACTGACTAAGACATTTGGGAGATGTTTCTCCATGGAAAACAAGCAAATACCATTGCTGGGGCAAATCAAAGATGCCCAATTTGCATTTGCATTATTTCCAAACAAGAGAATCAAGATGACTGTCTTGGTGGTTGACGTCCCAGCATCTTATGGCATTTTTCTTAGATGAAATTTCTACAAGGACATGGGAGGATAACTAAGCATGGACTTATCTGAGGCAATAATCCCTATCAAAGGTGTAATGAAAAGGTTGCTCCTTGAAAAGGAGGCAAAATATGTGGTCACCCAAACATCAGCCCCTGAAGCTCAAATTCTTTTTAAATCCTTGAGTATGGGTAACTACTTTCTATAAACAGATGAAGTGCATGAAACACCTAATAAAATTCTTGAAAGTGTCAACCTAGAAATTAGTTCAACTAGAATAGCAGAAGAGCTAGTAGGTTGCAATACAAATGAAGAACGACCCTCCCTCTCTAATGAAGGAAAGTCTAAAGGAAAATTAGTATCTGATGAGGTATGGACTCTGGAATTTGATGGCAGCTGCTCCTCTACTAGTTTGGGAGCTGGTATTGTGTTGATATCTCCTCAAGGAGATGTGTTTCCTTCATCTTAAAAATTACGATTTAGCAACACTAACAATACAACTGAATATGAATCTCTGTTACTTGAATTGAAGGCTACTCAAGACAAAGCCATCAAGTTTCTTCATGCCAAAGGGGATGCTAAATTAGTGGTTTGTCAAGTGAGAAACTTATACCAAACCAAGAATGAAAGATTACGTCACTATTGCAACCTAGTTTGGGACCAAATTGAAAGATGTGATGCTTTCAACATTTTTGCCATAGGTAATCTAATGATAGAGCTGATGCACTTGTTGTTTTAGGAACTCTTTTAGTTCCTCACTCAAATTTCAAATAACATAGGTATACTATTGAACTAGTCTATAGACCAAGTGTTCTTGACAATGCTGATCATTGGCAAGTATTCAGTGATGATCATCAAATCATTGCCTTCCTAGAATGAAAAGATAATTTCAAACAACTACATTTTGAAAGAAGTGAACCTCAGAAGTATGAATCAACCTCTAAATCTAGTTCAGATATAAATGAAGAATTCTTATAGCTGAAAGGAAATAAAATTCCCAAAGGCCTAGTTTCTCTTGAGAAACTATTTGACAAGCATGATAGATTCATCAAACAATAGCAAATAGATTCAAGTTTCTCTCAGGGATTCGATCAAGTAAATCTGACTACTAAAAAAAATCTCAATATGGTTAACATTGGTAAGTGTTACACCCTTGAAGAAAGATTCAAGTTCACCACTTTACTCCATCAATACATGGATGTCTTAGCATATTCTTATGAAGACTTAAAGTCTCTCAGACTTGATGAAATATGTCATGACATTCCTTTCAAGGCTGACTCAATGCCCTATAAGCAAAAATCTAGATAGTACAATCCAAAAATATCAGGTACTATTCTATTTGAGATACAAAAAATGTTAAATGCTAGAATCATATTCCCAATCCATCATTCCACATGGATTGCAAACATAGTGCCTATAAGGAAGAAGAGTGGCAAAATTTGCATTTGTTTAGATTTCAAGAATCTGAATCAGTCATCTTTGAAGGATAATTCCCTTTGCCAATTATGGATCAAGTGCTTCAAATAGTGATAGGTTCAGAGATGTTATCAATGCTAGATAGCTTCTCAAGATATAATCAAGTTGAAGTTGGTGAAGCAGACCAACACAAGATTGCATTCACCACACCTTGGGGTATATTAGCATATAGAAGAATGCCTTTTGGCTTGATAAATGTTGGTGCCACCTTTCAGAGAGCAATGGTCTTGGCTTTCAAAGATGAGATAGGTAAATTTATACTGGTATACCTTGATGACTTAACCATCTTTTCAAAGCACCATTTTGATCATGTACACCACTTACAATAAGTATTGGAGTGCTATCGCCAGAATGGTATTTCCTTGAACCCTAAGAATTCTATTTTTGTAGTAATAGAGGGGAAACTCCTCAGACACATTGTGTCTAAAAAAGGCATAAAAATTGACTCAGACAGAGTCAAGTCTATTCAAGAGATTAATTTGCCTACAAGTGAAAATGATGTTCACTCTTGCTTCAGAAAGGTGAATTTCTTATGGAGGTTCATCCCCGAACTTGCTGAGAAGACTAGACACATTGTAAACATGATGAAAGGGAAGACCACCTTCAACTAGACTAAATAAGGCAAGTCAGCATTTTAGGTTATCAAGACTACCATTGCCTATGCTCCTACCTTGGTTTGTGCAGATTACAACAAAGATTTCATCATATATAGCTATGCTTCTGAACACACGCTTTTAGCAATTCTTGTTCAAATGGACAAGGAAAGTATGGAATCTCTTATTTCTTTCATGAGTTTCCCTCTCAAAACCCATGAGATGAAGTATTCAAATGTAGAGAAGCATGCTTATGCGGTGGTGAAAGTACTCAAATATTTCCGCTTCTATATCCTAAATTCACACACTACTACCTTAGTTCCTGACACTACAGTTAAATCCATATTAACTCAACAAGAGTTTGGCACAAAAAGAGGCAATTGGATTACAAAGATCCAAGAGTTAGATCTAGATATCAAGCCAACAAAGCTAGTCAGGGGAAAAGGCCTATGATAATTAATTGTTGACAACAAGCCAGAAGAGACATAGCATGAAGAAGCTGAAGTGGAAGATACACCAATAGTCCTTTTTGTCTCCACTACCAATTAGTGGTATTTAAGTATTACTTATTTTCTTACTTATGGTGAATGTCTTGCTCATTTGTCTTATAAAAAAAGGAGAAATATCAAGTTGAAATCTGCCAATTTTGTCCTTTGGGACAATGGCTTGTACAAAAAAAGCCTAGATGGAGTATTCCTTCACTATGTAGACAAAGAGCAACAAAGCCAACTTTTGAAATCTTTCCACAATCTTGCTTGTGGAGGACATTTTTTTGCTCTTGTAACTGCTCACAAGATTTTATGAGCCAGGTATTACTGGCCAACTCTTTTCCAAGATGAATATAAGTGGGTGAGAAAATGTGAACTTTGCCAGCAATTTGTTGGAAGACCCAAGTTAGTTGCCCTGCCTCTCAAGCCGGTGATCATAGAAGAACCTTTCCATCAATGGGGGATTGATTTTATTGGGACTATAAACCCATCTTCAAGCACTGGACATGATTATGTCATTATAGCAACTAACTATTTCACCAAGTGGGTAAAAGCAATCCCAACTAAGCATGTTACTTCAAAAGTTGTATGCAATTTCCTCAAGGAGAATATCATTTCTAGGTTTGGAGTTTCAACCAAAATTGTTACTGACAATGCAGCTTGTTTCACCTCTTAGGAGATTACACAATTCTATTTCTAGTATGGAATTACACTCCCATTCTTTTGATTATTTTCCACAAGGGAATGGACAAGCTGAATCAAGCAATAAGTACTTGGTAACTATCATCAAGAAGCTAGCAGATGACAATCAAAGGACATGGCATAAAGCATTGGTGGATGCTCTATGGGCAAATAGAATCACACTAAAGAGGTCAATTGGTATGTTTCCTTTTCAACTTCTTTATGGTATCAGTGTTGAAATACCAATTACCTTAGAATTGCCAACCTTCAAATTGGCAAAGGCAATTGAAGATCAAACATATGAAAGCTCTCTTAATAAGAGAATCTTGTGCCTGACTAAGTTTGATGAATAAAGAACCATGGTGGTGGACCGAATTGCTGCTCATCAAAGTTTGGTAAAGAAACTCTTTGACTAGAAGGCCAAAAATTATGATTTTCAGATTGGAGATCAAGTCCTATTGTGGGACAAAAGGAGAGAACCAAAGGGGATGCATGGAAAGTTTGACTCCCTTTGGAGAGGGCCATTTATAATTCATCAACACAATGGTGAAAATAGATTTCTATTAAAATATCAAGATGGCACACTCTTTTCTCTGCCTCACAATGGGCGGCATCTAAAACACTTTAACTCTTGAAGTATTAGATCATTGTATCTGTACATATGTATACTTGTATAGTTTTAAATTCTATTTTGTTTTGTTTGTTTCCATTTTTTATGCCTTCCATTTTTGGGTAACATGAATCCGTATTCCAATGGTACACATGAAGACACTGGAGATTCTAGATTCTACTCCCTTCAATTCTTTTTTACAATTGATAGAAGTTCCCCAACTGGAGCCAGCTATTGTCCGCCAAAAATATCACTCATTTTTGGGACAACATTTGAACTATTTTGGTTCCTTAGACCAAAATAATCTTTGAATTTCTCAAAAAAAATTCTAAGCATTCAAATTCCTCATTTTTCAAGCTTCTCAAAAATCTACGGACTCTACAGGCTTGAATCTACGGACCCTGCAGGCTTGAATCTATGGACTCTACAGGCTTGAATCTATGGACTCTATAGGCTTAAATCTATGGACTCTATAGGAATAAAATCTATGGACTCTGTAGGCCAAGTTCAATGGACTTCACAGGTTGATTTCTATGGACTCTATAGGAAAGAAGCAAACTCTCAACACTTAGGCAATTTCAAAGTTGGTTCAATGACAAGGCTCAACCAAAAGAATTCATTGGCAAGCCTCTAAGAAAGGATTGAGCCATTGAACCTTGAACCATTTTGGTTCAATGGGTTCAATGGGTTCAAGGGTTCAACATCAGCAGCAAGAGTTAAGTGCATTTGTCAAGGTTCAAAGTTCAACTACTTCAAAGTTCAACCGCTTCAAGGTTCAAAGGTTCAACGAACTAATGGTTCAACAGGTTCAATGGCTTCTATAGGCAGGTTCAATCAAAAGAACAAGCTTATGATGCTTGAATCATTAAATCATTAAACCACTTTGCTTTAAAGGTTTAATGGTTCAACAGGTTCAATGACCAAATGGTTCAACATGTTTGGTTCAAAAAGATCAAAATGACTTAGCCAAATAAAAAGAATGAGCTGATTGAACTGATGAGCCATTAAACCACTTTGGTTTAAAGGTTTAATGGGTTCAAGGTTTAAGGTTTAATGGGTTCAATGAGGCTTGTTTCAAAGAATCTTAGTTCAAGTGGTCAAAGGGAATGAACCATTGAACCAAAGTCAATTCAATCGGTAGGTTCAAGGGGTTGCCCCAAAGCCAAAGGATCAGATACCCTTGCGGAGGGTAGTGAGCAAAGCCAAATGAAAATACTAAGGCAAGAAATGAATTCTTTCAGACTTTTGTTTGAAGGAATTCCTTTGGACAAAAAGTCTAATGAAATTTGGGGAAGCTGCAGGACAAAAGCCTAAAAGAATTTTTGAAGGCCAAAGACAAAGCAGTCAAAACAATTATTACTAACTTTTTGTCTACAAGAAAATATCCACAGAAAAGGTCCATGGGAAAGCTCTGAAGGACTCTGAAGACAAAAGGTCACTAAAGGACCTCGAAGGGTAGGTGCCCTTGCAGGGGACTCTCGGCTACCAAATTAAAGGACACTTCTCCAAAGCCAAAGGGTCACCTTCCCTTCAAGAGGATGCAAAACAAGAAATCCAAAGGAATCAAGTAGTATAAAAGGTTGAATCAAGATAAAGCTAAAGAAAATCCAAGGGGTGATGTGCCTGAAGACGTCAAAGTCAAAAATTGTGAACTAGCTCTTGGAAATTCAAATGTAGTGACGAGTGCACGAACGTCAATTTCAAGGTTCATAAAATAGCCGTTGATTTTGAAAAGCCTTAAATAAGAGCCAAAGAACTTAGCAACCCACCAAAAGAAGCCCGAAGGCCATCCGAAGACTGCCTGAAGGGTAGATACCCTTGCAAGGGGCTCTTCTCGACCCAAAGCAGACCTTTTCTCAAGGCCCCAAAGGGTAAGTCCCCTCTGGGAGAGATCAAATGACAAAGCTAAAGGAATTACTGAGGAAAGTGATGTACTCACAGATGTCAAAGTCATAACAATGAAATAGCCATTGATCCTTGCAAGTTTTAAGTGCAGACCCAAATGCATTCAAAGGCTTTAAGGCCAAGACTAGTAAGAAGCGAGTAAGGAACAAAGCATCAAATTGAATCAAGGACCCAATTCAATTAACCAAAAAAGGAGGAATGAAGAGGAAGGATCAGAAACATTTACACATCAAATATGTTTTTAGAAGTAGATCTCCAGGTGGATATTGAAAGATGCAAACTTTCAATGGCATGACCCATTTCCTTGCATTGAGAAAAGCAAATGGGTAAATGCCCCTAAATTCCAGCATGTCTTCTTAACAAAATTCAATGCAACATGATGTGTTACTATTCCCAAGTCCTTCTTGAAGAGGCTATATAAGGAACTCTCTTGTTATTATGGATATCTCTCTCTCTCTGATTGTTAGAAACAAAACTCTACCCAAATCAAAAGGCATTACTCAAACTTTGAGCTCAAATTGTTGATCATATTTTGTTATTGGAATAAGAAATCAAGTGACTTTTCAGACTTTGTGCTGTGATATCTTTGTTTTTGGGGAAACTATTCTTATGTCTTTTTCCTTAATATATTTTTTGTTCCTTTAATTCAACAAGCAAAATTAGTGAAAGTAGTCAGGAAGGTGTCCTGAAGTCAACTGTGGAGAGACTTTGTGCCCCCATAATTGCCTTTAGTGTTTTTTCTTTTTTTTTCTATGTAAAGGACCTTGGGATGACTCTGTGCCCTCATTGTACTTCGTATCTCACTCTTGGGCAATTGAGGTGGAGACTTTATGCTACATCTCAATTTGTTGGTTACTACGTCCTTGGTTATATTTTGTAATTACTACCAGGAAGATTATTGTGGTTTGTTGAATAGTACTTCTGAGAAAAGAGGAATGCTTTCTGTCATTATCCCTAAGATTTCTCCTTTGATCCACACACATCATCTCTAGAAAAAGAGAAATTGATGGTTTATCCTACCCTCTAGTATTATTTTTTGTTTATATATATATATATATATATATATATAAGGAACCTCCCCTTGATGAGAGGAGAGATTAGTCCCCTTTTGATGTGGTGAACCTACACATTTGGATGACCAATCTTCCTACTTTGGCTGATCAGACCTATTTTGTTTATCAGTATGCTAATCCACAAAATAATCAACCAACACAACTAATAGGTATAGGGTACAGTGACCCATCTAGATTTACATAGGTCAATCAAAACTAGAAAGGAAACACAAAAATATTGAAGTTACTGAGTCAAGGTATAGGTATTATAAAAATTAAATTCATCATTTTATAATAGTTGGGAGTAAGTTAATATATCCATCCAATGGCATGGCCTTCCATGATAAAGGAGGTTCAAAAAATCATATACATAGTCAAAGCATTAGGTTTATCAAGGTGAGAACGTGGCATATCTTATTGAGATCAGAATCTTGTAAATCTTATAATGCAATGTATTAGCTAGTCCAAACTTTAATAAATAAGACAACTATAAAACTAGGCCATAGGTTTATGTTGGCCAGGTCATGGCACTTACAGCATAGTAAGAGAAAAGGAAATGTATTCATGGTTTATTTTAGGGAAAACAAATCAAATTAGCAATCATAATAACCCACCTAGTCCAATACAAGAAAGGAAGATGCACAAATACTAGTAAAAAATCTGCCATTGTTTCTCCTTTCCTTTCTCTATTTTTTAGCCATGTTCTTCACATGTTTTCCCCTTTCCTTCATGCATTGATTTCTCCCATTCTTATCTCATTACATCCCCCATACCCTTGTGTATCTCCTTTCATACATATGTTGTTTTATTTTCTTTCCACCATGTAACTCCTTTCACCTTCCCTGTCATTCTCCATACGCCTATCATATCCTACACCATGTATTCCCTATCATTCCATACACCTCCCCTACCAACAACATGCTTTTCTCTTCCTAAAACTATCCTCTTTTCCTTGTCCATGTTGTCCCTAGCTTGAAAATGCAACCCAAGGGAATAAAATAATAAAAGAAAGTGTATAAAATAATATTTATATAAAACGTAAAATTAATAACCTTCGATCAAGAATAAAAAACAAAATAGTAAAAATAAAATCAAAAAATAGTCATTCTTTCCTCTAACCTCAAACTATTCCTTGCATACCATCACCATCCTTCTTTTTCCAACTTGAAATGCAAGCCCCCAAATAAAAAGAATAGAATAATAAATATTAAAACTAAACACGCCACAGCTCTTTGTTGGCATTAGTCAACCACCAATCCATCCCAAATTGCAATATAAAAAATAATTTAAAAATATAATCAAGTAAAAATAATAAAAATAATAATATATTCAATTTCCCCAACCTTCCATAATAATAACAATGAAATCTTCCTTCACACGCTAAGGAAAAATAATACAGAAATCAAAGAGAATAAAATAGATTTCAATAAAAGTATTAAAATAATAATAAAATTATAAAAATGGAAGTAATAAGTGAATTCATAAAATTGATAAATAAATAATAATTATCAAAAATATAAATTGAAAATGAAATAATAATAGAATAAAATTTATAGATAAATATTGATAATACAATCTTTAAAATAATTAATCAATAAAATCATAAATTGATCAAGATAATACTGATAAAAATAAAATCATAAATAAAATAGTTAATAATATTATTGAGCTACAAAAATGATAGTAATATTAAGAACTAAGAATTATTAGATAATAATAATGATTACGAGAATTATAATTCAATATGGATCTTAAGGTGGCCAAATTCCCATGAAGGTCACCAATGACATTCACTAAGGTCAAAAGACCCACTCGGGTCTAGACGAACCCAAACCAATAGCACAATGACTAAAAAGGCATGTCATTTCCTTATGGTTTAATTTCCAAGCATCATGACACCCAAGCAAGATAACTAATCATGAAAATGACCTCAAACATACCAAGATAGGAAAGAGGAACAAATATGCTAAAATTGATAATCCAAACAAAGAACAAGTGTAGGCACTAGAAAACTACATGCGAGTGTTCTACTTGTTGAAATGAATCAAACCCTTATAGACCCTCAACAGACCTTGAGTCTAGTTAATCACCTACTTAGCTAACTCATCAACTTACTAACCTAAAATTTAACTTACCCTTTTTAAACCTTTTTTTAACCCATTTCACCTTTGGACACTTGACCATCGATAATTAGCCTAATTTTTAATGGCTAGCCTAACCATCGACAGTCAAGTCTCCTCACCTCCTCAACTTCCTAACACATCAACCAATTTTGTATGAGATAATGAGGAACCATTTAATACATTTGCCATATGTGCTGTTAACTAGCATCCAAGCATCATGATTAGCTAACTCACCTACCATTGAACCTTCCATCCTTCATCTCTCTTTGCCTATAAAAGGAGGAGAGTGAGAGGTGAAAAATTATCAATCATAAGAGTTATAAAGCATACAAGTATTCAAGCTCTCCAACATCCAATCTTCTTCTAGCAACTTAGCATCAACAAAAGAGACCCAAACCTCTATTGAATTTGTTTTTGAGGCCTAAGTACCATTACTCTAGAAAAATTACTTCAGCCTTCAACCATCAACCAACTAGAAAGCAACAATGTGTTCTTATTTTTAGGTTATTCCTTCCTATCCAAAGAGGAGTTATCCATCATCATTTGGATTATGTGAACATCACCAACCAGGTATTTCTACCACACCCTTATTACTAATTTTTTATCTTCTTCCAAAATTAAGAAATGAGCATAAATTAAGAGAAATATTTTGGCACGCCTAGTGGGACCCTAGCATCATCTAGGTTCCCTTTATTTTTTCCTTTATTCTATGCTCATCAAATGAAATCTAAAATTTCTTTTGGGATTAAAATAAACATTGAATTACATTGATTTCTTGATTGCTTTAATTCATATAGTAACTTAAAAGCAAAGTAATTAATTATATTTTTCACTCTTGTTATCACACACTTATCCAAACCACATAATCAATCAACACATCAAAACAAACTTAAGAAAAGGAACAACTAATATTTCATCACCTAGAGATCAACCTTACCATTTCCTAGCAATCCTAGTTAGAGGTTATTACCAAGGGGAGAACCAACTTAGCTCTCTAGTTGAGTATAAACGCTGAAATTTAGTATATCTTGGCTAAGCACCCAACACCCTTATCATTATGGTGTGTGATGTGAATGGGTAGGCCCCAATACCAAGCCACATACTAAAGATCAATATATATTCCTTTCTTGAGCTCCTAAACACAACCTAAAATGAACCGTAGATTTCTTCTTTTAGTACCTAATTTACAAGCCAACTTTCTTCTTCACACTTTCTAGGCATAAGCCAAAAGTGATCTAAAAAGAATCCTAAGTTTAAATTTTTAGTGTATGAATTACTTTGAATTATTTTCTTCTACTTGATTTTTGTTTGAGGTGTGATTCTTCATCATTCCTTTCTTATTTTCTCACATGGTCTTTACTAGATAGTAGTTGAGAAACCAAACCAACCAAGGACCACCTTCCTCTTCTTATTCTTGTTCCTCTATGGAGTATACTTTATATGTTGAGGTTTCTCCTCCTCATTCTCCTCCTCCTACCATGCCTCAAATAGTTTTTGAGGGTGATGTATATTTTACCACATTCCTTGACAACAACCCTATATCCCTTAAACACTACATTAATACCTTATCTCACCACACCTCAGTTGCTTCAATTCCTCCCATGGATCTACCCTTTGGTATACCTCCTCCTCTTCTTATTGGTGTTACTTCCAACCAAATTTTTATTACCCAAGCCACTTCTACCAATATCCCATCCACACCACCACTACAATGCAATCCAGCATTCTAACCTATAACCAAACCCCACCTACACCAAGCAACACTTCCAATGTAGGATCAACCTTACCTCATGTTACCTATACCCCACCTATCATGGGGATATCTTCTCCCCCTATTTCCACCATTCCCCTTACCACTACCAATCCAAAAATTTCTACCCCACTCCAAAATTTGGTGCCTTTTATACCTCCTACCCTTCCACCCATTAGCACTAGAGTCACCACCCAACCTCAACCTACCACTTCAACCATACCTACAAACCAACCTTTGTCAATCCCTCAATAAATACCCATGACATATTACCAATATGTTCTTAATCCACAAGGATACATACCACCTTCTACCCAACCTTTTGTGCCCACATACCAATATGGGGCATCATCCCAACCTTCTATGACCACAAACCAATATGTGGTACCTTCTCAACCTCCCACCTCTTATCC
Organism: Torreya grandis; assembly: GCA_037957365.1. Lineage (NCBI taxonomy): Eukaryota > Viridiplantae > Streptophyta > Pinopsida > Cupressales > Taxaceae > Torreya > Torreya grandis. The sequence continues at coordinate 1,130,581 of JARHVA010005472.1, read as the reverse complement.
ATACATTGCAGCCACCCAACCTCAACCAAACCTACTAACCAACTATGGAGCTCCCCAACCTCAAATAAATTTAGTTAAGATGTTAATGGATAAAATGTCCAAACTTGAATCATCTATTTTTAGAGATCATAACCTTCTATTTTATGATCAAATATGTAATGAACCCATTCATCCATATATTTCAATCTAACCTTATCCTCCTCAATGGGAACTACCTAAGTTTTCCAAGTTCTAAGGCAAGGAGGACCATCAATAACATTTGAGAGAATTCTTCTATTCTTGTTATTTAATTGCATATGATGATGCTCTTCTTCTTCATACCTTCCCCATGTCCTTATCTAGACTAGCTTTGGATTGGTATAGTGCTCTTACCAAGCACTCTATCTTCTCCTTTTCTCAAATAGCCCAAATATTTTTAGATCAATTTTTATTTAATATATCTAAAAAGATTTTCATTACCAACCTTTACTCCTTTAGGCAATTTAATGATGAATCGATTGATGATTTTGTAGCTAGATGGAGAGGTCTCATTAACCAACTATATTTCTCATTAGCCCAACCTAAACTGATTGAACTCTTTTCTTGAGGTTGTGCCAATCATATTTCTCCAACCCTTCAAGTTTAAAATTTTAGAACCTTTGATGAGGTATTTACCATGACTCATTAACCAACTATATTTCTCATTAGCCCAACCTAAACTGATTGAACTCTTTTCTTGAGGTTTTGCCAATCATATTTCTCCAACCCTTCATGTTTAAAATTTTAGAACCTTTGATGAGGTATTTACCATGACACATAAACTTAAAATTAGGCCCATTTGTAGACACCAAAAAATTTTACACTACGATTCCAAATGTCAAAATAGCCCCTAAACTACCTTAAGAACCCCTTGGTACCATTTATTATTTTGACCCTTGACAAACCTATCTTGTATTTAATTCAAATTAACTAGTTTAGCTTTACCTTTTATTCCTTTTTACCCTTGGCACTCGACCATCAACAGTCAAGTTGACCAAGTGATTATTAATGATTAAGGTCCACCTCCCTAACCAAAAGCATGCAAACCATTCACTTTGCTTTTTTAATTATAGCTTGTCTAAATCTTATTATGAGCCTTTGCATGGAAAATTTATAATTAGACGTCCTAGTTGAACCTTGACTTCCACCTCTTGCTTGTGCCTATAAGAAGAGAGGACCCTATAGGTGAAATCCATCAACAATTATCATCAAGAGCTTGTGCATCTAAGAGTTTCTTTCTTTCAGGTCAATCACCATCATCAATACAAAATTATATCAAAGAGTCAACTTGTCTCTACCTCTCCACCAAGTTTTTAGGTGTTGTTACTCTGCTAAAATCAAGCTAGATTCCACCAATAGGTTAACCACCCTCAACCATCCACTTAATCAACTTTTTGTAAGATAAGTACTTGATTCTTAGTATTCATTTACTTTATTTCCATTTTGCAATAAACCCAGACCTTATCCACCTCTCAAAATCCATCTTTTATATCTCATCAATCAACAATTTATCAATTGAGATTCAGACATAATAACGATCAATAATTGACTCAATCGTCGATGGTCTACCCAACCACTGATGATCACCTTAACCACTGATGGTTACCCCAACTATTGATGGTCACTATGTAACTAAAAACTAGTAATCTAATTTCACCTACCTACACCCAACCAAACCTGACCCTTTGTGTTCTTACCTATTCACAGACCCCTTTCTGATTTTTTGAAGCATACCCCAACCTTCTATTACTAGTCTTAATTAGTTTATCACTAATCCAATCATTTCTAGTATATTTTATTAGCAAGCACTCTTGTATTCAATTTTAGTACCTTTTAATTTTTTGATTCAATTACTTTTTTTTGTTTATAAACTTAATTGTTTAAAACATGTGGATTGGCGGCCCCTAAGGAATCTCTTGCTTTTGGGATCTAGCTATCATTAGGCAATCCAATTAACTATATATCTAACAAACAAGTTTGCTTTAGTGTTTTCTTACCTATAGGTCATCAACCCAAGAAAACGAGGAGATATTAAAAATATTTTGATTCAATGTATGTATTATTAATCAAATTTTTTACCATACCCATAGTTTCTTCTATTCCTCCTTTCCATAATAAGCAAGAAATTCATTGAAACATTTTGTCATGCCTGATGGGACCCTTTTGTCTCTACTTGGGTTTTTATTTTATTACATTCTCTCTCTATTATTTTCTCATTAAAAAAAATCAAAAGTTTCTGTTGGGCTTAAAATTAAGTGCATACATTGATTGCTTGAAAGTTTAGTTCACATAGCTTAACTTAAAGGAAAATTAATATATATTAGCTTCACTTTTTATTGCATAAACCTAAACCAGATCACTTTCATCAATTAAATATCAAACACACTTGAGATAAGTCGTTACTAGGATTTCATCACCGAGCGATAACCTTACCCTTTCCTAGTAATCCTACTTGGAGGTCATTACCAAGGGGAGGACCAAATCAACTCTCTAGTTGAGTATAATCTTTAGATATCAATATATTTTGGCTAAGCACTCAACACCCTTATTGTTATAGTGTGTGAAGTGAGGAGGTAGGCCTCAATACCAAGCCATGTATTGACTCTAATATAGATCTCTTTTGAGTGCCTAAACATAACTTAAAACCAACCATAGACTTATTTTTTAGTACCCAATCTATAAGCCAACTTTTGTCACACACCTTCCTAAGGCATAAGCTAAAAGTCATATTAATTAAAATTATAGGGCTTTATGTCTCTCTTAGAGTGTGATTTTATTTCTTTGATATTTTCTTGTCTTCTATTTTTTTGAGTAGTGAGGTTGTTTATGCTTTTTATCTCCCCTATCTCACATGCTTCTCACTCTCCAGTAGCGAAGAGACCTTGTGGAACAAAACCCATCACCAAGTCAACCTACCTCTTCTATGTCTTTATCCATGAACTACATTTTCAAACTAGTAGACTCTCCTTACACCTCAAGGAGTCCTACCTTCCCTTGAGAGGTTCCTTAAGGAAATGCATATTTTTTGATTTCTTAGACAATAATCCCATGCCCTTACAATATTATATTACAACCACATCTTACCACATCTCAGTTTAGACCCCACTCATATACCCACCTTATGGCATGCTTCCCCATCTTATGGGGTTACCTCCATTATGATGGTTACTACATAATCATAAACTACCCAAGCTTCCTCATCAACCAATAACCCCATTGAGACTACCATTGAAAACCAATCAACCCAAACTACCACTGCCCTTATACCTTTTACTCCTAACAACCACTCCTCCAATATACTAATGCCTACCTCTAGCACCAAAAGCCTTCTTTTAGCTACCTTCAACCCACCAACCACCACTCTAATTCAAATCATATTTGTGTCCATACCCTCTACCTTGCAATTGATTAGTGCAAGAGTCACCACCCTTCCATCGATCACTAACCCAACTACTGCTCCTATCCAACAAGCACCCCTTAGATCAACCTTTGGTTACATCCATAATTTGTAAGGGAATGTATCCACTACCCAAATACCTACCTATAACTATCCTTATGTGTCTTCCACCCAACCATTAACATCCACTTACTCATATGTGGTAGCCCCCAACCTTCTACCCACTATTTATATATTTCTCAACCACCATAGCAATATACATCTTATAACCCTTTGAATACACAACCTAAAGCTAACCTAATGAATATGTTTATGTATAATATTACCACCTTAGAGTCATCCATCTTAGTTACTCACAACATCTTGTCATATGACCAAATTTGTGATGAGCCTATCCATCCATTCATACCTATTAAGCCATATCTTCCCCAATGGGAACTTCCCAATTTTTTTAAGTTTTAAAGTAAGGTGGATAAACAAAATCACCTTAGTTCATTTAGGAATTCTTGTTATCTCATCACTTATTATGATTCCCTTCTTATCTACACCTTTCCCATGTCTCTAGTTGGTCCAGCCTTACATTGGTATAGTTCCTTACCCAAACATTCCATCTTATCCTTCACCCAATTGGCTCAAACCTTCTTGGACCATTTTTTGATAAATATCTCCAAGAAACTTTATATCACTAACCTCTATTATATTTGGTAGTTTTAGGATGAATCCATTGCTAATTTTATGGCTCATTAGAGGAGCCTTTTCAACCAGTTATCCTTCTCCTCACCTCAACCTAAACTCATAAATATATTTAATTGATAATGTGCCAATAAAATCTCCTCTACCTTTCATTTCCAAAGCTTCCAAACCTTTGATGAAGCCTTTAACATGGCATGTAACTTGGAGAACCAAGACATTTATGAAGGAAAGCTTAATCTAAGAAATTCAAGCTAAACATATAAAACCAATGAGGCTTCTTCTTCCAAGTCAAGTAACCATCCTAATGTTAACACAAAGAATAAGGGAACCACAAATGTAGTTATCCTAAAAGCTACTCCACCTCTTGTTAAGCGATCTAATTCCCCTGGTTCCTTAAAATAAACTCTAAGGAACCAAAGCCAGAATAACCAAAAGCAATTCACTCCACTTGGAGAATCCTATGCTTCCATCTTGGAGAATTTATTGAAAGCCAACATCATTCACATTCCTCTTATCAAACCACCCGAATAATTTGACTGCTCTCATCCCACACCTACTTGGTACAATTTAAATGATTTGTGTGCCTTTCATAGAGTAATAGGACATGATGTCAATAGGTGCAACACTTTCAAGAGCCTTATCAAATCCCTCACTGATAAGGGGAAGCTTACATTGAACAACCCTAATCCACCATCAAACCAAGCCCTTGATATATTAAGGCAACCCTTCCCAAACCATGCTCCTACTAGGAATGGGAGTAATAATGTTGAATTCTCTCACAACACCCATATAATTAACATGGTCCTTGACACACTCATTTCTAAAGAACTTGTTGACCAACCCATTTATCGTTTACCCTCTCTACTTATTGAGATAGTGGAATTACCCTCACTTCCTTTGGATACCCAAGGTAATAAAACACCATCTTCTCTCCCTCCACATATCAAGGTAGTGGAACCACTAGTCACCCTTTTACTGATATTTTAGAATAACCAACCATCACCATCTCACCTTCACCTTTAACTACCAAGAAAACACTTCCCCTTTGAAAACCATTCTCAAGGAAAAAATCCCTATGTCTATTCCTCCCACAGAGGAGACACCTATCTAAACCTGACATATTTTGATTGAGAAGAGGATGAGGTTACCATCCCTATGTCTCTACCTAGGGGACTATATTTTAGGTCCAACATTTAAGGATTCAAACCAACCTATAAAACCTTTTCTAGGCTAGTGTAAAAATTGGATTTTATCTCCAACCCTGACATAAATTGATCAAGCTTCTGGTAGTAATTAGGTCTACCATATATTACTCAATCAAAACCTATAACCCTTCCTTGGTCTAACCAACCCACCACTTCCATTAACTAACCTCTTACTATATCTACCTAAGCAACCAAACCCTCTAACTGACTAACTAAAACCTCCACTAAATTGACTAGCTCTTAACCACTTAAGCCAACCAAGACCTAAGTAGATAAACCCTCTCCTATCATCCCAACTAGGTCTACCAAGAATCTTGGTATCCTCCATATGATGAGACTTAGTCACCCATCTCTGAAATTGGACCTAACCCCTTCAAGCCCACCAACCAAATGCCAAATAAAAACAACTAAAGAAGTAAATCCATGTAAATACCATCAAGCCCAAACTTTGCCTCCATAAACTTTTCCCTTAATTTTGGGTCATCATCCCTCTACATTGAATAGGAGGCCAATTACCTCTACCAAAACCCTGCCACCTCTCTTGGTGACACCATCATAGTTTCTTTCTGACACAACTCTCTTTACCACACCTATAGTACCTAAGCTACCTACCCTATGATATTCTACCTCTAGATCCTCAACCTCCTTGCCTAAATTGAAGCCATCGACCAAGTGTACCACCTTACCTAAGGCACCTACTACCAAACCTATTTCTAATCAACCTCTTACTTTAACCACCAAATCCAATATTGTTATGTCTTTACCAAATTTAGCTAAGTCCTACTCGACCATCCTCTATAGGTTATTAGATAATTATTATTTAGCCTTACCTGCCATCAAACCCTTTGACTCTCTAGCTTAAAAGCCTACCAGGTATAATAATCAAGTTTGTGCTTATCACAAGACACCCAACCATGACACAGAGAACTATAAATCTCTCCAAACCATCATCCATCAGATTTATGATGATGATTATTTTTTAATAGATGAACCTCCTATTACCCCTACACTAATCCAACCACCCACCATACCTACCCAACACTCACCCACTCCTCCACTCTCACCTCAGAGTGAAGAAAAATTTGACCAATCCTCCAACTCAACCTCTCCTTCTATCCATACTATCAACATGGTCACAAGAGCATAATAAAAGGATAAGGGGAAGGCTAAGGTGTATATTCCTTATAAATACCCCTTTTAAAACTCTTGACTAACCTACACCCAACCATCTCCACCTTTGACCAAACCTAATCTAACCCCTCAAAATCCATCAGGAGAGTTATCCTCAAAAAACTTCATCAAAAACTAATAAAGATAAGCTTATATGAGTTAATATTTACTTCTTTTGATTGTCACCAAGTAATAATAGAGGCCTTTCAATCCATTTAGGTCCAATCCGAGGACCCATAACCTCTAACTACCTTTGTCGATGCCCTTTAGATTTATAACCTTTTTACCTTCATAGATTCGTAAATACCTTTCATCAACTTAGAGGACCCATATACTCCTCTCTTTTTCACTACCCACATCAACCAAACCTGCATCAAATGGGTCATGATTGATGGGGGAGTTAGCATAAACATCATCTCCTCTCATGCCTATAACCAACTCAACTTGTTAGATAATATCATGTTTAAATCCTTGATAATCCTTTGCTCCTTCAATGATACCATGGCCACTACCTTGGGAACTATCATCCTTCATATTTGTGTAGGACCCTATACACTCCTCAAATGATTCTATATTATATAAGGTGAATTCTATTACAACTTCTTATTGGGATGACCTTAGATTTGTTTCATGGGTTACAATCCCTCTACCCTCTACCATTATATTAAGTTTGAGCATGAGGACTAAGTCATCACCATCCAAGATGACCTAAGTCCTTTCTCTACATGTAACATGACTCACCACCCAAATGATGTCCTGATACCCCCATCAAAGACATCCTCCATAGCTAAAACCCAACCTGTAACCACCAAAGTAGATATCACATCCCCTTATATCAATAAGGCATCAACAAGATCCTCTATACCTTCACACCAAATTCTTACCATAGACCATTTAGAATCATTGTTCCATCACCTTTTGCTGGGGGAATATCACCCTCAATGCTTTCCCTACTCCTCATGACTATGGGTAATTTACTAACCAACTAGGATATGACCCCAATGTTAAAAATATCATTCCCTTTGGACCTCCCCACTATCAAACATATTTTGTCTATGGGGACTCAAAAAATCTTTGAATGCTTCTACCACCTCTCTTCCACCTCAACCATTCACCACTAGTGTCTCTTACCTTGATAAACCAAGTTTCACTAAGACATACTTCCATTGGTGTGCTTAGAAAGGTTTCATTCTTGGATGATATGAGCATGACCCACATGATTTGGTCTCCATTGAGACTAGCAAACCTCAGCAGAAGCACAGACTTAGTTTAATCTTATCTAATAAAAATAAAGCTAAAAAATTTACCCCTACCATTATTGAGGAAGATTCCCCTTCCTCTCTAACCTCACCTCTACCTGTGTGTGAGGATGATGACATCATCCCACCTAAATTTGTTTTCATAAACATGATCAACCTAGGACCAATAAATTATCAAAAGAAAGGAGCAACCATAACCATCCCTTTGACCCATCCTAATATGATAGGAGAAGACTCTCCTACCATTAACACTATTTAGTGTCATGATGATGATCTATCCTCACCTACCTTGGTACCCCCAAATTCTTCAATCCATAAATCCCTTCCTCCCAATAATTTAACCATATTGAAAGAATCCACCATGGATATCAAATTTTGGGTACTTTGGTCAACCCCCACATTGTCAAACTTGGCTAATCACTAAATCCTAAGGAAATTTGAGACTTCCCATCCTTCCTCCAAGATCATAGCATAGCATTCACTTAGTCTTATAGAAATATGCCTAGAATTGACCCTACCATTTCTGCCCATAACATAGTCACCTACCATGATGACAAACCCATCAAGAAAAAGATTTGATGCATGCATCCCCACATATCCCTTCTTATCAAGGAAGAGCTTTAGCATCTTCTATCTATCAACTTCATTCAACCTATTGACTACCCCTGATGGGTCTTGAATGTCATGCCTATTACTAAAGCCATAGAGGGACTATTCATTTGTGTGTAATTTCATGACCTCAACCTCACCTATACTAAAGATGACTTCCCTCTACCCAGCATCAACCAACTTGTTGATCTCAAAGCTAGACACAAGATGTTGTCTCTCATAGATGGATTCTTAGGTTATAATTAGATCTTAATCACCCCTAAAAATCAACACAAAATTGCCTTTACCACCCCTTGGGGAACCTTTTGCTATAGATTCATGCCATTTAGGTTAAAGAACATTGGTATAACCTACCAATGTGCTATGACCTACATTTTTGATGACCTTATCCATAAGATTGTGGAAGACTATGTGGATGACCTTCTTGAGAGATCCAAACTCTAAAATGATCACTTGGCCATTTTTAAATTCATCATCGAGAAACTTATCCATTATCATGTCTATCTTAACCCTAACAAGTGCATTTTTGGGGTCTTTTCAAGGAATTTTACTAAATTCATTGTCTCCCTTCATGGAATTGAATTGATCCCACCAAAATCAAATAAATCATAAACATGCTTCCTCCAACCAACCTCAAACAACCTCAAAGCTTGAAAGGGAAGCTTTAGTCATTTCATCATTCATCTCCCAACTTTTAGACTGATGTTAACCTTTCCACCACCTTTTGAAGAAGGATGTGTCTTTCAATTGAAATAACAATTATCAAAAGGCCTTTGATTCACTCAAAGATTACCTCTTGTCTCCACCTATCCTCACCCATCTAAAGGATGACCACCCCTTTTACCTTTATATCTCTACCACTAACCATTCCCTAGGAAAAATGCTAGCTCACCTGGATGAACAACATAAAGATCAAGCCATGTACTGTATTAGTCACACACTTGTCAAGTACGAGACTCAATATACTCACACTGAAAACCTCTTCTTGGCTTTAATATTTATATCCCCCAAGCTTTTCCACTACCTTCTTAATCATAAAACATAAATCATAACCAACATCAACCCACTCAAGTACATGCACTCAAAGCCATACCAAAACTAGTTTATGCCCAAGTGGCTCATGCTCTTAATAGAGTTTGATATTGATTTATTCTAGTAGAAGTAAATTAAGTGGCAAGTCATGGCTGACCAATTGGTTGAAGCAAATTTATCAAAAAATCAACCTCCTCCCCTTGAGTTCCTTGATGAATCCATTGTGGCCCTCTCTTAAGTGGATTTCACCTATCAAGTCACCATGATCTTCAGTAGATCAAAATGTCAATGTGGTGGGGGAGTAGGTATTATCCTTATCCCCTTTAATTATAAACCTCTCCCTTTATCCTTCAAGATTGATTTTTAATGTACTAATAATATGGTTGAGTATGAATCCCTAGTAATAGGCCCTCAGACTACCTTAGCCCTATGAGTCAAAATTATCAATATCTTTGGAGACTCCCAACTTGTGTTCAATCAAATAAATGGCTCTTACCAGTGTAAAAATGATGTTTTATAATAATAAAAACATATAGTTGATGAACTCTTGGCATCATTTGAGCACTACCACATCCATTCAACCCCATGATCTACCAAGTTCATCAACACCATGGCCTCCCTTGCCTCACAAATACCCTCTACACCTTTAGACTCTAAGTTTTCTATCATTATTCACAAGCTTACCCAACCATCCTACGTCAAACCAGATTCCCCCACCCATTTTAATGTAGAGGAAACTCAACTTGACCTTTGATATCATCAAACCTTTAACTACCTTAACCTTGCCATATTTCCTTTTGGCCTCTCTAGGAATTCTTGAAGAGCATTTATCTAGAGTACCTCAAGTTATACCATTATGGGAGGAATTCTTTATAAATGTGGTTTTAATGGCCTCCTCTTCTACTAATTTTGTAGTCATGAAGTCTCTCACACTATAAAATAAATGCACAAGGGTGTGTATGGGGGTCACTTTAGTGGCCTTGTTGTAGCTAAGTGCATCCTCCATCTTGGTTGTTACTGGCCAACCCTCAACTAGGACTATTACGATTATGTGAAAAAGGTGTTAAATGTCAACAACACACTAATTTGCATCATGTACCTAGCTATAGCCTTCATTTTTCCACTGATTTCTAGCCTTCTTCATAATGGGGTCTTGACCTTATTGGTGAAATTAACCCTCATTCCTAATAGTGACACCATTTGATCATTACCACAATTGAGTACTTTACCAGGTGGATAGAGTCTATTCCTCTAGTTGCAACCAAAGTGGAGAAGATTATCAACTTTATCAACCATCACATCATTTATAGCTTCAATGTTCCTCATGAGATTATCATTGATAATGGTAAGTCCTTTAAGAACAAGTAAGTCTAGAGTCTATGTGAATCATTCAAAATTAATTTAATTTTTTCCTCACCCTATCACTCTCAAGTGAATGGATAAGTGGAAACCTCTAACAAAACTCTTAATAACATGCTAACTAAAATGGTCAATGCATCCATTTAGGATTGGCATTTGCACATCTCCTTGACCTTGTGGTTATATCACACTAGTGTTAGAACCTTTATGCGTGCTACCCCATTTTCTCTTGTATTTTGAGTAGAGGTTGTCTTGCCTCTTGAAGTCTAAATCCCATCTCTTTGCATATTTTTACAAGATCTTATTTTTAGAGTGATTATCATCATCATCATTTATCTCAACTAGAGCTACTCATTGAGATTCACCTATTAGGCCTCACCCATTTTCATGTCTAATAATAACATATCAAACATGCTTATAATAATCGCCTTAAAGTGTGAGAATTCAACATCAAAGATCTCATCCTAAAGGAAAATTATCATGTCACTAATATGGATAAAAACAAGTGGGGCAAGTTTTCTTTCAATTGGCTTAGACCTTATATCATAACCAACAAGTATGGATTAGGAACTTATCAGTTGTCTTCACTTGAAGGCCACTCAAAACTTGATCCCCTCAATGCTTTGCATCTATGTTCATTCTTTTATTGATAAGGATGACATTCACTTGTTGTCTAACTTAAGCTCATTTATTTTTATCTACCTACATTCCATCTCTCTATTCTAGGGGCAATTAATTAAAATTAAATCATGTGATAGATAATCACTAGCATATCCTTATCTTCAACAATGGGTGTCATTGCTTTACCTAGAGCATGGTGCTCATGGTACTTTCCACACCTTCATAGGATGGATTCCCATGATCATTGTCACCTAGACCTCTTCACACCAAATCAAACTTCTTGTTCTTTTCATTTTGCCTTCCTAAAGGTGAACCACTAATCTAACCTAAATAAGCCTATGTCAAGCAAAATAAAATTAAAATAACAAAATTCCTATCACTAGCAAGCATGGGTCAATCCTAGCATTTCGAGACTACTCCCTTAAAGGACAACTATTATAAACCTCTTGGAAATTTCCACAACGTAAGGGAGACTGCTCCCTTAAAGGACAACTATCAAAAAGCATTAAGCAAAGAACATAAACATAGACCACTCCCTTGAAGGATGGTTGAGTAAGCATTTGTCAAAATCATAACAATTTCTTGGAAGCTTCTCACATCAATCAACTTCCCATATACATCAATCAGTAAAAGGTCCATTACCACAATCAAAAAAAAATAAAAATAATCTTGAAAGCCACAATTAGTGCTCAAAATAACATAATAAGGTGAAAGTCACAATTAGATTTTACAAGTAGACTACCTACATTGATCAGTCTACATAATTTGGCATAGGTTTGTTTACCATGGTCTTTCAGACACCTACATTGGAGGCATACTAGTCTTGTAACAAGGTTCCATTTTCACTCATCTCCCCTTTACACTATATGCAAGGGATTCTTGAGCTTACTTGACATTATGTGGTTAAGACACCTCTTAACCAATCAATGAATGATATTGAAAAACATTTAAAGGGCCTATGTTCATTAAGCCAATCCAATGTTAGGTCTATTTTAGTAATTTTCAATGAAGAAGCACTATGCTCTTTGCTCATCCTATCATGACTAGTTAATATTTTCAATATGACATTGGCCTCTTGATTATATTCTCTATTCTCCCACCCAGTATTGTTAATTAACCTATCTCATGTGTTTTATCATAAACATTAACAATAAAAAAACCATAAGCATAACCATAACCATTCCCATTATAGTACCATACATGATAAACATCCATAAGCAATAAGTCATTGTTAGCATGTCTAAACATAATGAAATCCAAAATACTCATTAAAACATAGCATGGCATAACCATAACCATAACCATAACAACAAACCTAACCATAACCAACATTATCAAGAAATAACATCCATAAGCATTTAAAAAATAAAAATCAAACCATCAACCATAAAACCATGCACATGAACATAAATAATGCATATATAAGCTCATAAGTCAAATGATCATAGTAATTTGTACATAAAGATAGACAGAACACTCTCTTAAAATGTACATCTCTCTACATCATCTCACAGGCCAAAATCAAAATGATATACAATAGTCATATATATATCAAGATATATCTATGCCCCAAGGGCACCACTAACTATAACTAGCTATATGCACCCAATAACTAGTTATATCCTCCTAATTTTTACTATTATTCTTACCTAAATACCCTAATCAACCTACCCACCTAACTATTCTTATCATTCAATCACAAATTTTCCCAATTCCCCCATAAAACCTACATAGGGCATCGCCACCCAAACCCTAGAAAAACATTCTAAACTACCCTCAAATCTCAATACAACTACCAAATCAAACTACTCTACCAATTTAAGGGCATCCCTTACCTCATTCCTTGATCTCTATCATGGATAAAGACCATGCCCCACTGCTTGACCATGTTTGCATGTCCCTTGCATCTCGATCCTAGTAAATCACCTCTATCAAACACCTCTAACCAATCACCAATTACCAACTCAACATAGTAGTCAGCCAATTCTTTCATATCAAAAAACCAAAATGTCATGAAAATAGGGCACAAAGTCAACACAAGCACAAGCAAAGTGAGTAAAAATTAAAATCATTTTCTCTTTTAACCTGTGGATTTTTTGAGTTCCCACCCTGGTGACTGTTGACAATTACCCTTGAGCACCCTAACTGTCGATGGTCAAGATGCCACATTTTTGACACTTGAACCTTAGTAAACCCTTTTTATCAATACCAACCTAGTTTTCCCACCCATAGAGACTACTTTTTCCACCCACCCTAACCACCTTGTCACCTTGCTATTGCTCTAGTTTGGCCCAACTTGTGCACATTTTGTAGCACTCTTTACTTGGCCCTTTGACTACAACAACAACATTTCCATATTAACCATTATTTTGACTTTGTACCACCTTATGCTTAATTAACCCACTTATGTCTTTCAGGAGCACTTCCTACCTTGAATACTCATGACACTTGATGTATTTATGTTTTCCATGGGACCACTTCCTACCTTAGATACCCATCTAAAACACCAACCTTGTCTAAGAGACTAATAGGTCTACCTAACTACCATGCCTACATGTGGTCATATGGTACACTAGTCACTTGTCTCTTAGCACTAACCTTTATTGTTATCAATTATGGTAACCTAGTATTTGCATGATCTTGACTATTTCACTTTATGAACCTATTTGTGCTTTAGTATGATGTCTACATTTGTCATCAGCTTCACCAACCTCTTCAAACCCACACCTGATTATGCTTTACCTCATCAACTCAATGTTTGAGGGCCAACACCTCCTCCTATACCTAGATCAGGCAACAACCTTTGACCAACATCAGTTTTTGGCTTTTAGCTTGTTCATTTCAAACTAGACAACAAAAAGGGGGAAAATGTAGACACCAAAAATCCACACACTATGATTTTGAATGTTGAAACACCCCCTAGACGGCCTTAAGAATCCCTTAGGACCATTTATCCTTTCAACCCTTGACAAATCTAGCTTGTAGTCAATTTAATTTAACTAGATTAACCTTACCTTTTATCCCTTTTTACCCCTCGATACTCAACCATCGATGGTCAAGCTAACTATTGACAGTTTCAATGATTAGGATCCACCTCCTAAACCAAAAGCATGCAAACCATCTACTTTACTTTTCTAATTATAGCTTGTCTAAATCTTATTATGACCCTTTACATGAACATTTTATAATTAAACAACCCAATTAAACCTTGACTTCCACCTCTTTTTTGTGCCTATATGAAGAGAGGATCCTGTAGGTGAAATCCATTGGCAATTATCATCAAGAGCTTGTGCATCTAGTAATTTCTTTCTTGCAGGTCAATCACCATCAATAATCTAGTAATTATATCAAAGATTCAACTTGTTTCTACCTCTCCTCCAAGCTCTCAAGTGTCGTTACTCTACCATAATCAAGCTAGATTCCACCAAGAAGTTAAGCACCCTCAACCATCCACTTAATCAACATTTGGTAAGACAAGTACTTGATTCTCAATATTCATTTACTTTATTTCCATTTCTCAATCAACCTAGACCTTATCCACCTCTCAGAATCCATATTTTAGATCTCACCACTTAGTAATTTATCAACCTAGATTAAGACACAATAGCCATCAATAGTTGACTAAACTATCAATGGTCTACACAATAGCTAATGGTCATCTTGACCACTAATAGTCACCTTAACTACTGATGATCACTATGGTACCAAAAACTAGCAAGCTAAGTTCACCTACCTACACCCAACCAAACCTGACCTTTTGTGTTTGTGCCTATTCACAGACCCCTTTCTGATTTTCTAAAGCATACCCCAACCTTCTAGCACTCGTGTTAATTAGTTTATTACTAGTCTAATCATTTCTAGTCTATTATCTTAGTAAGCACTCTTGTATTCAATTTCAATACCTTCTGATTTATTGATGCAAGTACCTTTTTTTTTGGTTTATAAACTTAATTATTTAAAACATGTGGATTGGTAGCCCCTAAGGATGCTCTCACTTCTGGGATCTATCTATGGCTAGGCAATCCACTCAACTATTTATCTAACAAACAAGTTTACTTTAGTGCTTTCTTACCTGCAGGTCATCCTCCCAAGACAAAGAGAAGTTCTTCACAATCTTTTGATTCAACACATGCACTATCAATCAAATTTTTCAACCATACCCATACTTAGTTTTTCCTATTCCTCCTTCCCATAATAAGTAATAAATTCACTAAAACACCATTGATGAAGGGAAATTTAAATTGAGAAACAAGAATTCCAATTTTAAATCTAATGACCCTTCTTCAAACAAAACTACCAACCCATCCAACCATCCCAACACTAAAATCAAGGAAACTACAAACATGGTTGTCTTAAAATCCACTCCACCTCCAACCATAAACTTGCCAAATCAAACCAATTATTCCATCCCATCAAACCAACAAACTCATAACCAAAACTGAACCACTCTAATCAATTACTCCCATAGGGGAATCATATGCTTCAGTTTTGGATAAACTAATTAAACTTAACCTCATCCAACTTATACCTATCAAAACACCCCAATAATTTGATGCTTCTCACCTTGCACCTAGATGGTATAATGAAAATAATCTTTGTGCCTTCCATCACATCATTGGACATGATTTGAGTAGGTGAAACACCTTTAAATCTATTATTCAAAATATGATTGACAAAGGTGAACTTGCATTAGATAATCCCAATGCACCTCTAAACCAGTCATTATACATCTTTTGGAAACATTTTCCTAGCCATTCACCTTCCACCAAACATGACAACAACCAACCAGAATCATCTCATGCTCATGAGGTACACATGGTTAATGTTGTTACCATTGAACCTATTATTGAGGAAACCATTACCTCAACTACCTCTTATTCCACCTTTATTATTAAAGTGGTGGAGTCTTCTTCTATTCCTTTGGATAACTAAACAAAGGAATAAACCTCATCTCTTGTATTCAAAGAGACCATTGACTTACCCACCTCTCCTTTGATATAAATACCAAAGGAGACAACCATTACATCAACCAATTCTTCCTCCAATCCCCTTATGGAAGTGGTGGAATCATTATTCTTTCCTTTATTCACCCAAACAAGGGAACAACCACCCCTTTTTCTTCATCTAAACAAACCACACCCTCCTTACCTACCATAGAACCAACCACTTCTTCTTTGGAAACCATTCCAAAGGAAGAGATCATCTCTTCTATTCTTTCCCTAAAAACACCATCTTCCTCAACCATTGAACCTTCCACCCAAAACAAAGGTGAAGACACTATTTCCTCACCTCAACCTATGGGCTTGATATTTGAAACCAGTGACTAAGGAATCAAACCCATCTATAAACCATTTTCTAGATTGGTCCAAAATATAGAGTTTAATTCTCAACCCAATCTAGATAGGGCCACATTTTGGTACTGTCTTGGGATACCTTACCAAAAAAAACAAGAACCATTAACCTCACATCTACCCTCAAACCCATCATTATCTCAACCTCATCTTTAGATACTTCTTCCTCCAAAACTATAGGGGAACCATCCAACCTAGCTCAATCTAAAATTGCCAAATCACCCTACACCTCTTTGACCAAGCCCATCAAGAATCTAGGAATACTTATTACCCCTAGTTTGGCTCATCCATCTTTGAATTTAGACTTAACCCCATTAATTTCACCAAATAAACCTTTGACTAAACCTATCAAAAAGGTGGAATCACACAAACCATCTAGAACTAGACCCATACCACCCCCTTCTCTTTTACCTTTAATTTTAAGACCCCATCTATCTACTATCCCCATTATCTATTCCTCCTCTAAAAAACCTTCTCCTTTTATTCTACCTACACCTAACTCCACCAAAACAGCAAAATCCCCATCATTATTGACTAACTTATCTACCTCTACCTTTCTACCTATCACCAAAACTTCACCCTCCACCTCTAAATCATCCACCTCCAAACCAACCATAACCAAACAATCCCAATCTAACCAACCCACCAAAACCATTCCACAACCCACAACTTCTATGGTAAATCCTACTCCTAATAAGACTCCCACTCCTAAAACCAAAAACCCAACACCCTCAACACTTTTGATCAAATCTTATATGACCATTATACAAAGGCTATTTCAAACCTCTTCTTTAACCTTACCACCCATCAAACCTTTTGACCCTTCATATCTTAAACCAGCATGGTTCAATGACAATTTGATTTACCTATACCATAGGACACCAAGACATAATATGGAAAACTATAAATCTCTCCAAACACTTGTCCATAACCTTTGGGATGAGGATGATTTATTATCATATGACCCTCCCTTGAGCCCCTTATCAACCCAACCACCAACTCAAACCATCCATCATTTACCTACTTCTCCACTCTCACCTAAAAGTGAGGAGGAATTGTAGCAGCAATCCAAACTAATACTTCTTCTTATCCACACCATTCAAATGGTTACCTAATCTTGGGCCCAACAAAAAGATAAGAGAAAAGCTAAAGTATCCATACTATGGGCATACCTTTTAACCCCTTAACCTTCTAACCGAACCTAAACACATTTACCATTACCTAAACCTAAGGTATCCATCTTGGGTGCATCACCTTCCAACCATTTTGAATTCATTCAACGTGTAGTGTTGAAATAACTTCACCAAACTCTAGTGAAGATGAGATTATATGAATTAATTAACACCTTACCACCTCACCATCAAACATTGATAGAGATTCTAAAATCCATAGAGGTTCAAATCAAATATCCTTAACCCCTTGAAGTCTTTATTGGATCCCTTCAAAATTCCACCCTAGTCACCTTTAAGGATTCAAACATACTTTGTGTTCATCTTGAGGATCCCTATCCTCCCCTCTTTATCATAGCATACATCAACCAAACCTATATCAAGAGGGTGATGATTAATGGATGGGATAGTATCAAAATTATCTCCTCCCATTCTTATGACCAACTTGACTTTCCCAAGAACATCATGTCTAAAACTATAGTAGTTCTTCACTCTTTCAATGACACCATGGCCACTACCTTGGGAGTAGTTATTCTCCATATTCATTTGGGACCTCAAACCATTCCAAAACTCTTTTACATTGTAGAGGGTGAGTTCTAATACAACATTTTACTTAGATTCCCTTAGATCTATGCCATGAGTTGTGTCCCTTTCACCCTCCATCATTGTGTTAAATTTGAGCATGAAGGTCATGTTATCACCATACCAGTTGACCCTAGTCCCTTTGCATATTGAAATATGATGTACAAACCTATTCATTTTCTTCTTCCTTAACCATCCACCTCTCCACCAACTACCAACAACTCCACCCCTATAGATGATGAAGCTTTGGCAAGCTCATCCATCCCTTCTTCATAGATTCCTATAGAGGGCCCCTTAGAACCAACATTCTAATGTCTCTCACTTGAAGAATACCATCTTTTAGCCTTGGATGATTTCCCTACTCTTTAGGAGTATAAGAACCTCACCCATGATCCTAGTTATGATCCTAACATTAGAACCATCATCCCTTTCAGGCCACCCAATCATCAAACTAACTTCATCTATGGAGGAATTGACCATCCACTTCTTACTACCACTACTACCCCTCATATCTGGTCATTCACCTCTAACTTCTCTTATCTCAATAAACACACATTTGCTAAAGATTACCTTTATAGGTGTTACTAAAAGGGTTTTAGCCTTGGCCTTTATGAATAGGTACCTCCTGAGCTACCCATAATCAAAACTCAAAAACATCATGAGTTATTTAGCCTTGGTTTTGTACCACCAAAATAATCCGCCTCACCTAAACCCATCACTACCATTGATGAGGATGTCCCATATTCATCAACCCCATCTCCCTCAAAGTTTGAGGACTCTGATATCATCCCATATAACTTTTTTTTATAAATACCATTAGTTTGGGCCACTTAACCTATCAAAAGGATGGTCAAACTAAAAACCTTCCTCTCATCCATCTTGAAATGGTATAAAATGATTCTCCTACCATCAACACCATCCAACGTTAGGATGATGATCCCATTTTCACCTACCTCAGTGCGGTGGACTCTTATATCCATAAATCTCTTCCTCTTAAGAACCAAACCATATTGAATTAATCTACCATTAATGTTAATTTGGGTACTCATGATAACCCTCACATCATCAAGATCAAACAATCTTTGAATCCCATATAAAAATAGGATTACCCTTCCTTCCTTTAGGATCATAGCATAACATTTGCTTGGTCTTATCTGTATATGCCTGAGATTGACCATTCTATCACTCTCCATAACATTTTCACTAGTCCCAATGCTAAGATTGTCACACAAAAGCTTCACAGGATGCACCCTTGCATTGCCCTCTTTATAAAAGAGGAGATTCAATGCCTCTTATTTGTGGACTTCATCTAACCCATTGATTATCCACAATGGGTTTCTAACATAGTTCCTATTACTAAACCTATAAGGGGAATTCACCTTTGTATCAGCTTTCATGACCTCAACCTCGCCTACCCAAAGGATGACTTTCCTTTACCTAGAATTGACCAACTTGTTGATATTACATCTAACCATGAGATGTTATCTCTCATGGATTGTTTCCTAAGATACAATAAAATCTTGATTTCTACCAAATATTATCATAAAAATTCCTTTATCACCCCATGGGGAACCATCTATTATAGGGTCATTCCTTTTGATTTAAAAAATGCTAGTGTAACCTATTAGTGAGCCATGACTTACATCTTCCATGACCTCATCCATAAAATCATAGAGGATTATGTGGATGATCTCTTTAGGAAATCCAAATATTGTAAGTATCATCTATATGTCTTCAAAATCATCTTTGAGTGCCTCATCCATTTCCATGTCCACCTTAACCCCAAAAAATGTATTTTTGGCATCCTTTCTAGAAAGCTTCTTGGCTTCATTGTCTCTATTTGAGGAATAAAGGTAGACCTTACCAAAGTCATATAGATACTTTAAATTCCACCTCAAACCAGCCTTAAGTAACTCTATATCTTATAGGGGAAACTCTAATCAATCTGATGTTTCATCTCTCAATTATCAAATAGATGTCAACCTTTTCACCATCTTCTTAAGAAAGATACCTCTTTTAAGTGTACCAAGGACTATCAATAAGCCTTTGAATCACTTAAATAATACCTTATTTATCCACATATTTTGACCCCTCATAAAGAGGATCAACCCTTCTACCTTTACATCCACTGACCATTCCCTAGGGGCAAAGCTCACTCACCATGATGAATAGAACAAAGACTAAGTTGTCTACTACATAAGTTAAAAGCTTATAGAGTATGAGACTTAGTACTCTCATCCTAATAAAATTTACCTTGCAGTCATCTTCATATATTCCAAGCTTCATCTTTACCTTCTTAATCATAAAACCTATGTCATCACTAACAATGACCCACTCAAGTACATGCACTCCAAACGATACCAAAACTAGTGTATGGATAAGTAGCTCATGATTTTAGCTAAGTTTGATCTTGAGTTCCTTCATAAAAATTTAATTAAAATGAAAATTATTATTGATCAATTTTTTGAAGCTCCTCTACTAGATAACCAACCACTTACTCTTGCATTTCTTGATGAGTCCATTGTAACTCTTTCTCAAGAGGACCCCACCTATCAAATGACCATGTTATTTGATGGTTCCAAAAGCTATCATGGTGAGGGTGTCATATTTATTCTCATTCCCATATATTGTTAACCTCTTCCCCTCTCCTTCAAACTTGACTTTGAGTACACCAACAACATGGTGAGTATGAAGTCGTAGTCATAGTTCTCCAAACTGCTCTAGCCTTGGGAGTCAAGACGATCAATGTCTTTAGCGATTCCTAACTTGTGGTCAACCAAGTCAATAGATATTACCAATGCAAACATGATGTCTTACTAAATTAAAAATAACTCATATATATACTCTTATTATCATTCAATCATTACCTTATATAGTTAGTTCCATGATCAATTAATAAGTTCATGAATACAATGGCTTCCCTTGCTTCCCAAATCCCATCTCAACCTCCTAAATCTAAACTCTTTGTTACCATTCATAATTGTTTCACCCCATCTTATATCCATTCTAACATTTTTCCCATTTTCAATGTGGAAGTATTTCCATCATACATATGGAATGAACAAACTTTTGATTACCTCAACCTCAACATCATTCCTCCCAACATCTCTATAAATACTTAAAGAGATTTTATTAAGAGTACCTCTCATTACACCATACTAGGGGGAATCTTATAAAAAAATGGTTTTGATGGCCTCCTTCTCTATTTCCTTCATAGTTATAAAGATTCCCATGTCATCAAGGAAACACATGATATGATCTTTGGGGGACACTTTAGTGGTTTAGCTATCGCTAAATGCATCCTTCGCCTTGGCTACTATTAGCCCACTCTTAACCAAGACTATTTTGATTATGTAAAGAAGTGTGTCAAATGTCAACAACATGCTAATTTACATCACATACCTACCCATGGCCTCCATGTATCTAAATATTTTTGGCCATTCTCATAATAGGGCCTAGACCTCATTAGGGAAATCAATCCTCATTCATCACAACGTCATCAATCCATCATTACTGCCATCGATCATTTCATCAAGTGGGTGGAATCCATTCCTCTAATCTCTAAAAAAGTTGAAAATATTATCTACTTGATCAACCATCACATCATCTATCATTTTGGCATTCTCCATAAAATCATCACTAATAATGGTAATTCCTTCAAGAACAAAAAATTCCAAGGTCTTTGTGACATATTTGGCATTAATTTAAACTTTTCTTTGCCTTACCATCCACAAGTAAATGGAAAAGTGAAATATTATAACAAAATCCTTAACAAAATATTGACCAAAGTAGTTAATGCTTCAGGTTGATATTGGTACTTGTATAACCCTTTTACTTTATGGGCCTATCACACTAGCATTCAAACCTCTACGGGTGTTACCCATTTTTATCTAGTCTTCAGAGTAGAGGTGGTTTTACCTCTCAAAGTCTAGATTCCCTCTCTTTGAATATATATGTAAGATATTATTTCTGAGAGTGACTGTCATCAAGAATGACTAGCATGAATTGAGCTACTTGATGAACATCACCTCAGTGTGCTTAACCATCTTTGTGTTTACCAAGAATGAATCAAGTGCACTTACAACAAACACATAATTGAATGATAATTCAATGTCAGAGACCTCATCCTTTAGGAAAATTATCATGTCACCAATATAGAGAAAATAAAAGAGACAAATTTGCTTTCAATTGCCTTAGACCCTACATCATCACCCATAAGTATGGATAAGGAGCTTACTATTTGCCCCCTCTCAAAGGCAACCATAACCTAAGCCTCTTAATGCTTTGAATCTACATCCTTTCTTTTGTTCAAGAAGGATCAAACTCACCTTACTATCTAACTTAAGCCCATCCTTTAATTTATAAGATTCTCACCTTCAACTACCTATCCATATCCCTTTGAGGATAATCGATTACAACATAGAACCATGCGATTAACCATCACAGTTATAGCCCAATCTTAAAAATGGGTACCATGACTC
Organism: Torreya grandis; assembly: GCA_037957365.1. Taxonomy (NCBI): domain Eukaryota; kingdom Viridiplantae; phylum Streptophyta; class Pinopsida; order Cupressales; family Taxaceae; genus Torreya; species Torreya grandis. The sequence continues at coordinate 1,107,635 of JARHVA010005472.1, read as the reverse complement.
TACCCATGGCATGGTTCTCATGGATACTTTTCATCTCTAACAAGATGGAATCCCATGGTCATTATTCCTCAAACCATTCCTTTCACCTACCATTAACCTATTTGTGTTAAAAGTTTGCCCTCATAAACGTAAGCCTTTAAGCTTAATTATAATTTTCCATGTCTAAAAACCTTGCAAGAAAAAACAAATATCATTTAGGTCCTATTTCTCTATCATAGTAGATCGATCCCTCAAAAGCTAGCTACCTAAAATCCTCTAAATTTCTTAAAAATATAGATTGGTCCCTCAAAATATAGCTACCAAATAAAGCAAATCCAAAACATAGAAAACTCCCTTAAAGGATGGTTAAGTCAAATTTGTCAAAGCAATCATTTGAAGCTTCTCACATTGATCAGTCTACACCTAGCATAAAAAATGGACTTTTTTACTATGGTTATTAGGTCACCTAAAGAAGGGGCAAACTAACCCATGTAGACACCTAAATCTGGCCAACAATAACCTCCAATTAGACTTTTGACCAATTTCCACCCAAAATGCACAATTTGGCCTAAAAACACTAAAACATGCTAAATAATGTGAAACTGACATATTCAAGTGCCAATTTTGGCCAGGGTATCCCTAAATAGGGCAATGCAATTTCTAGGCCAACTAACTTTGATTAGACCATTCCAAGTCAAAATGTCAATTTTACATCTAGGTGCTCTGGATTGCTCTTTCCTATCAAATCTTCTACACAAGACATGTGCCTTTTTTATTTGCTATTGGTAACATCCTAAATGTAATAATGGATACAATTCATCCAACATCACATTCTAATTCTAATCTAGTCAAATTTTGGACCAATAACAAGGAATTTTGATCAGTTTGAGTAATTTGTGCACAAAGTGCTTAATCATGCTTAAGAACTAATTAACCCAAATCAGGGCCTAATTAAGAATTCCATGGAAACTTGTTGAAAACTTATCTTTGGAAATAAGTATTGAATATCTACATCATCAAGTGACCTCATTTCCTGGGAAGACATTCCTAGGCCATAAATACCACAATATTAGTATTTATGCCCTCCATGCCTCATCAATGTCTTCCATGATGCCCTCCATGCCTCTTAATTACCCCTTCTTCTAATGTCATGATGAGGATAATTACAAACTTAATTCTAAAAATTGAATTAATCCTTAACCACACATCTCAATCTCAATATGGATGGTTTAGGTTTATTCTAGACATTTACAAAAATCTATAAATAGGAAGCCTCACAACATCATTTCTAAGCTTAATCTGTGCAAAGTTATAATGTAGGATTGGTTATAAAAGCTTCATGAAACTAGTGTTACCATTCCAAATTGATTCCAATCTAATCCAAGCCACAAGCCAAATGTGCCAAGGAGAGATGGAGGTAGCCAAGCTTTTATTGCCAAGGACTTCATGAGTACAAGATGAGCAAGCCATTACTACAAAGGCATTTGGAGCATCCAAGGAAGGTGAAGGAATTATTGTGTTTTATTCCTTACTTTTTAGTTATGTTTATCATTTTTTTTAACTAAGCTCTCCCTAGTGTCTAGGCCTAGAGATGTTATGTTATTAGTGTGTTTTTCATTCTGTTTTCATTTTAGAACTAACACCATACTAACCATCCTCTTTTGAGTCAAATTCCTAGATCACATAATGGCATGCCCAGTGGGACTAGATACATCTCACACCTAAATAAGATCATTTTTCAACTCCAAAATATTTATTTGGACCCGTAAAACTCTTACAAATTGATTTTCTAACTTTATTTTTCTATTTTTAGTTGTCACAGTTTTACATAGTAACCAACGTCAAGAAGTAAGACCAACATCAGTTACATGGCTTAACTAACGTTGCTTAGCAAAATTAACTTTTATTATATTTTGGTTAGCCAATGTAACCATCATTGGTTGTATATAACCAATGTTGGTCATTGTGTTTTTCCAAAAATATAGACCTAAGAGTTATTTTTCCAAAGTTCATTGTTTTAAACCAAAAAGAGCTTCAAAACTAAAGGACATGCTAACATTTTTGCTATAAGACCAAGCTTGATATTTTCTCAAAACATGTTTAAATCACCTTTGCATGCTTAAAAATCAATTATAAACCTTTTTTTGGGTGTTTAACAAAAAATTTAGATGTTTTTGGTGAATGTTTTCAAAGTTTGTAACTAAGACCAAGGGGTCAAATGAACACCACCAAATCTTTCATTTTGGGCTTAAAATTGAACACACTTGTCAATTATTTTTTTCAATATTTGTTTAGATTAAATATTTGTTTGGAAAAAAGAGGAATGTTGCGTGTATGCTCTTCTATTTGTCCCCTATAAGGAACCCTTGGAATCAAAAGCACCATTCCTATTACAAGTAGCCTAGTCCAAGGCTTAGAAAGAAATTCATCTAAAACACTCCCCAAAAACTCATCAAATTTTATGTGACCTTGAAAATGATCCTAAAGTCTTTCTAATTTCATGTTTTCTATATTTTTATGCAAAACTTGGCTTGCAAGGATGACTTCATCACCTCCCACAAGTTTTTTTAGGGAAGCTTTGACCTGAGGTTTCATCTCCTGGCATTGACTTTATTTGGCTCCTTTAGAGTTGCACATAGGATGTAGTGGAACTTTGGACATCACACTACACTGAGTAAATAGTAGGATGTAGTGGTTACAAAAAGGACAAGACCTTTTTTCAATAATCCAAGTGATACAGACCCAAAATATGTGCTTTTACTTTGCATTATTTGGTGTGAAAGTCATTGTGTAATTGATTCCTCTAGATCATTCGAAAACTTTTTAAATCTTAGACAAATCCCCACTTGTCATGTACATATTTTTGGTTCAAGGTGTGCCTCAAGGTTCATGTCATAGTATTATCATTTGAGAGAATGGGGATGTAAAACCCCTACTATATAATGCACATTTACTTTTGGATGAACACTTAAAATCCTCGCAAATGATGTATATTGATGGATACTAACAATACCAAGCAACCTTGTCATTTTAGGATCTAAGAGAAATTAATTAGTCAGTCTTGTCCTAGATTAAAGTCTTGTAAAAAAAAAAGCCAAACCAAACACATAGTCCAAATGTTTTTTTGAACAAAGAGGCATTATGCTATCCATGTGAGATCATCAATTTGCCTTGTTCAAAGTTCATCAAAATCTTGAGAGTCATATCATCCACTTTGGTGTAGTTATGTTGCCCAATTGAGTCTAGACCTTTACTAAAGTTGTTTAAGTCCTTCACTTATAATCTAAATTTAGAATTGCACCTTTACAAGTTTATAAGGTTGATGTGTTAAGTGGGTTCACCATTTACACTAAACTTGAGGGAACCTAGGTTTAATTTCCAATTTGGATTGAAGGATGTTTAAGACTCATAATCATTATCATCACTTGATATACTTAAGCCATTTTCTGCTAAACAATTGCACATTGAGTCTAAGCACCATAACATTTTGAATCAAGAAAAGTAGTGTTATGCTATCAAAATTGTAGGAAAACATCTTTACCTTAGAGAGTTTTTAAAACAAACCTTTTTGTCACACCTTCCAATTAGAATAACATCATTACCCTACCCAAAACATTTTGAAAATTATCTCATAGACCCTCTTGCATAGAGTTCCAAACTTGTTCCTACATTATAAGACCAATCCAAGTGTACTTTTGGGATCTTTATCTAAAATGGTTATACTGTTCACTTTTATCTAGCTTATTTGTCAAAAAAACCAAGTTTTATACCATTTTTTTTGAGAAAATAAACTATTTATAAAGTGCCTTTTGTTTCATACCTTATACCTAGTTGATCAAATCCATGTCCAAGAATCAAATGCCTAGTGTTTGTTAGAAGTGTTTCAAATCTATTAGATTAAAACTTTCATCTATTTGAAAGTCTAGATTTTGACATCGTTTAGCCAAGAGTTCTAGTACATGCCTTGTTTGAGCCTAGATTTTGACATCACATTTGGCCAAAATATCTAGCAACTTTTAAATTCCTAGATTAGACTGATTTGAAACACTTCAAACATAGAGTTTGGCATCTTAATTTTTAGGACCATTTACTTGCTTATCTTTGTGTGAATAGTGAAACATTAGATACTTCACGCTAGATTATTTCCTCACAAAACTTTGCATAAACCTTTTAATCCTTTTGATGAATCTAGAACAAGTTGGAACATTATCTATTTTAAACATTTTCCTTTTTAGAGTTTGTATAACTCTTTACCATTTTATCATAAAAACATTGACTATGGATCCCAACATTTATTCCTACACTTGTAGTGGACTCATGTATAATCAAAGGATTATTAATGTAGATACATAGGAAGAAATGGTGCAAGACCCCTATGCATATAATAATGCTTATGAGATGGATTTTTATCCCTCTTATAATACTCAATCAGGGACGTAAAGACAAGATCCATTTGTTAACTATCTAGTTAACACACCACCTTATTCAAAACAAGACCAAGAGAAAACCACATAATACCTAGTTAATATACCTATAGTGGATGAACCAGTTCTTAAATAGTCATATTTTACTAATACAACTTCTATTATGATCTATTTTTGTTTGAGTGACATTTTTAGATAAAAAAGATGAGATTTTGGTTAGAGCCATTGAGGTAGGGGCCAAGTTTCCAATAGACTTTCCCCATAAAAATTTACGAAGTCTAGTAAGAGTGCCCCATAATATCATTTGCGATCAACAGGCTTCTTCTAGCAATCCTATGGCTCTAGTCCAAACAACATAACAAGATCCTAATATATCTAATCAAGGCAAAAACATCATGGAAGATCACTTTAACCAAATATAGATAGCATATCGAACCTACCTGAATCTAGCACATGATTTCAATTAGATGAACATGATAAGTAAGCCTCTTATTGACCTAGTTCCTTCAACAAGAGTGTTGATAGAGTTAACTAGATAAGAGAATCTGAATTCCAACCCTTTCATACAAAATGTTTTAATATATAACTTGATGCATATGCCCATTATTGAATAAGTGTCTTCGGCATCTACACTGAATAATGGACCAAACATAGTGGATAATGTGCAAATAATGTCCATTCTCAATCAAAGTGGTACTAACTCACAAACAAATAGCCAACAACATGTACCTGTAGTTAATCCTATGAGTGGTTCATCATACCAGGGAGTAAGAGTTTTTATGCCCCAACCTCAATTAGCTACTTCCTCAAGTATACAACCTAGAAGATTAGGTAATCAAACAATGGCTAATGTCACACCTCAATGATAGAATGTGACTAACCCTAATCTTCCTCAATAAGTAATGAGTAGTATTCCACAACAACATGTACAATCTAGTGTATCAACACAATAGAGGACAAATACATTACCACCTCAATTAGGGGTAACTAATGTTCCCCCTCACTAGGTAATGATGAACATACCTCTTCAGTCATAAACTAATATGCCAATCCAAAACCAAGTAATGACTAGTCAATAACATGAAAATATGCATTAGTGATAGATGTCACATCTATAACCTACTTTCACTTCCTCATAAGGATTTGTGCAACAAGGATGTCCCCATGTTTCTTAGGAACCTACTAGACAACCATTGATTCAAAATATGCCACAAATACAAAGATAGGGTCTTATTCCATAAGTTCCCACTCAACAACAAGGTTAGATTAGTCAGCAACATGTCCCTTTTCAACCACAGTAGGCATAGTATAGTTATATCCCTCCATCCCTATCACAAAATCCTCCAAGTCAAACCTTTATCACCTACTCAATCTAGAATATCACATAACCAATTATGTAATTCCAAGTACATCTTAATCCATGTATGCATATTCCTATTCCATTATCCAACCAAACCAATGTACCCCAATAGGTATCTCTATCATACCCTGGTCAAAGGGTTCCACTTGTGACCTCCCAACCATTTATACAAACCCAACTACTCCCTCAAACCAATATTCCTTCCAATTTTCTATCCCAATAATTTCAATAGATGAAGGATGCAATTGTTGTCATTCAATATGGTAAACAAACTAAAAAGTTAAAATTAGATGACATATGTTCCTATCCATTCAACATGGGGTATTTTCAAAAACCATTTCTTCTAGGATACAAACCACTGAAATTTGATAAATATAAAGGGAAAGGTGACCCTAAGGCTCATTTGACCAAATTCTTTATCACATGTCAACTAGTGGCATATAACAACATATACCTTTTGTTATTTTTTCCAAGGAGCTTGGTTAGACAAGCCTTGGAGTGGTTTTTTAAGCTTCCCAAAAATTTAGTAATGGATTTTGATGATCTTTTTGATAAGTTCATGCAACACTTTTCTTATAATCTCATGCATGAGATTTCATTAGTGGACTTAATGCAAGAAAATCAAAAAGATGGTGAGAGTTTTTCAAGTTATTTATAGTGATGGAGAGCCCTTGTAAGCCATTTCACCCATAGTTTATTGGATAAATAATTAGGCACTATATTTACCAAAAATTTGCATAGTGAGATAGTTTACCATCTGGAACTACAATGTGCACATATGTTCAACGAGATCATTGATAAAGGTTTGTTGATCTAGTGGGTGCTCATCAATAAAGGAATCATCAAGATTAATTAAACTAATCAAAATCAAGATACCAATTATGGAAATGACCAACATCAAATTCAAGTGCTAGCATCATAACCAGCACATGTTAATAACCAAGAAGGACTGAAGCAATTCAACCACAATACGAATGTTGTGGGAAATGGAGTAACTAAATCACATCATGTCTAAATGGTGTAAATGTAATCTACACCACCTTTTCAACTTAATCCTACCTATAAACCTCTCCAACCAATACTACAAATCCAACAAACCAAGACTTACACAAATATAGAAATTTTTACCATTATAAACCCCTCTTCCTAGGAGAACTATGCCTATGGATCATGTCTTTAGTGACCTAGGAGAACTTATAAAATCTATATTTCACAATCTTGCTACTGTTAATCTGATTATTTGGCCTATACCAAATCATTATCTGTAAGGTATTCTTTATCCTCATTGGTATCGTGAAAATAAATTCTATGACTATCATCAGGTCCATGGGCATAATCTATGAAGATGTGTCCAAATCAAACATTTACTTTAGAATATGTTAGAAAATGGGGAGATATCATTAAATAATGGTGCTTCCACTTCCAATCAAACTCTTGGTATTTATCAAAACCCCTTACCCCAACATAATAACTAGTAACAACAAAATAATCAATAATAGCAACAATAATGACTAGTGTAGTAGAAAAATTAGCAGTATCAAAATCAAAGCCCAAACTAGTAGAATCAACAAAATTAGTAGTAGAACCCACAAAGACAAAATAATCGATAAAACCAAGATTAGAATGGTAATAACCAAAAAACCTGCCATGTTGTTGCACATGACTACAATAAGGTTGTAGGTCATATTGTAGGGGGTAGCATTAATACCATCTCCATTAATCCTATACCAAGCACTAATCAACCTAGACCATTGTTAAACAATAATATTTAGCCAAATTACATGGATAATCCTCCTTTGACCTAGGAGTGCATACAGGCAAACTAGTAAACTAAGACTTCCCCTTTCTAACCTTATATTGACAACTCATTCTTGTCATGTGACCACATGTAAGTGCATCGACAATCGAGACTTGTCCTATCTAGTCCCATAACATTCCCAACATCAATTATCAATAATGGTCTAGAATTTAATCTCGATTGTTCAATCATAACATAGATGTTGAATACTACTATCCCAAGCCCAAAACCATCTACCACTTTTCTTATCTTCTAACCAATCGTTCAACCTCAGAATAAACCATTCACTACTAACCAAGAAAAGAAGTTTGATATTATGGAATAATTGCATAAGACACCAGCACAATTTTCTATTTTAGATTTGTTTCAAATGTCAGTAATCCATAAGAACATATTGAATGAGTTTTTTACCCAATCCACTATTACTAGTGACATATCCCCTAATAAATTTCAAGCTTTGGTTGGACACCTAGCTCTAGCCTGACAAGTTACATTCAACCAAAGCACCATGTCTTCCCTTGTCCCACTCCATAATAATCCATTATACATAGAGGTTTATATAAAATGGCATAAAGTGAAACATGTCCTTATAGACAATGGATCTGGCCTCAACCTAGTGTCTCTCAAGCTCATCAAGCTTCTTGGCTATACAATGGCAGATCTCCAGCCATAAATAATAACTATTAAAGCTAATGATAATCAGGAAAGAGAATCACAAGGCACCATTAGTTTGCTAGTTATCATTGGGCCTTTGATGCATGATACACTTTTCCATGTACTTGATCTTGAGTTATCATACAATATGTTTCTAGGTAGGCCTTGGTTACATGAGATTCATGTATTCCCATCAACATTGCACCAATGTATCAATTTTTCCCACTCAGGGATGGAAGTGAATATTCCAAGAGACTTACATCCATATGAACACTAAAATCATCTTGAGGTTGAATTTCAAAGCTATAATTATTAGTATGGCATGATTCTAAGTTCTAAGTAGGAGAAATGAAAGGCCATACTTATTAATCCTTCACCAGATAATTTCATAGATCCTAATACCTTGGAATCTCTTTCCCACATGTTACCTCTTCAAGCTTTTAGTCATTTAACCATTTTAGATAATGGACCAGGAGAGTATGTGACCCATGATACATTTCATATTGCCAATCTTCCTCAAAATCTAAAAATCTTTAGGTGAACTAAATTCACCCCACATATGCATTGGCAATAAAAGAATAAAGATAAGAGACCTATCACATTTGTACCAGCATCTGGCCTAAGACCTAACCCTATTAAAGGGGACAAATCATGGTTATACAATGATAACCAAGCTGATTTTTATAAAAATTCAAAGTATCATATTTCCAATAGGATCATGGAATGTCACAATTATGGAGGAAGAGGCCTCAAACTGAATTAGCAAGGAACCATCAAGCCAATTTCTATGACTAAGTATGAAAGACCTTATCCACTTGGATTTAAACTACCTGGGGGTGACCCCACATATCTTATTCAAACTCCATCACTAGTGACTAGTGATGATGATGTCGATAGTGAAGCAAAAATTGATCATAGCCTCACCTTTGATAATTGCTAAAACTAGCCTATTTGATAACAATTCCATATGTACCCTTACCCTGGCCATTTATCACCACCCTTTGCCATTATATTATCCCCAATTAATATATTGGGACCAACAAGAATCTAGTCTACTGATTAATGAGTTCTAGAATGATGAGGCATTTTGTGATTTTTTATGCCTTAGAGACAATGTTTTGTTGGGAGATCACAAATCAGTATTCTTAATCACATTGGATTCTATAGCCTATTTTGGATAGTGAGTGAACACCCTTAGCCAAAAAAATAAGTAACATTGAGGTCCCCAAGTGAAAACCTCTTTGAGGCACTTTTTAACTAGGGAAAAAGTAAAGATAACGTCTAGTCTAGTGGTGAAAACCTATTTCAGGTGCCATTAGATGGGAGTGTTTATTCTTCTTCAAATTTAGACTAGGAGACCACCAATGATGAACTTATTTGTGGATCAGATTTTAACTTTGAGCAAAAAGTATTTGATCAAATTCTTCAATAATTTTTTATTATTTTTGTTACATGGCTACATCTCCTATTAGGGGACTCAGATTCATCATACCCAGGAGAAGTTGAAGAGCAAGTCCTAATGGAGGACCCTGACATAATTCAATAGTTCAAGTCAATGCCTACTATCCTAGAAGATGGTTTGACCCTTCTAGTTGAAGATACAATAGAGATAAATATTGAGACTCCATCAAACCTAAAATGGATAAAATTAGGGGCATCCCTCACAAAGGAGGAACATGATGTTTTTACAGCTCTATTGAGACAATTTCTAGATATCTTTGCATGGACCTATTCTAAAATGTGGTTTAGACCCTACCTTGGTTTTGCACCACCTTGTGGTTAAACCTAATGACAAATTGGTAAAACAAAAGTTACATAAGATGCATCCTTACATTAATATATTGGAAAAGAAAGAGTTGTAAAAACTCTTAGAAGCAAGGTGTATCTTATCCATTAACTACTCACAATGGATCTCCAATGTGGTACTTATTAGTGAAAAGCTTGAAAGGATCAAAATTTGTACTAATTTTCATGACATCAATAAAGCTTGTCCTAAAGATGATTTTCCCTTAACGAATATTGACATGATCATTGACTCCATGGCAGGTTATGAAATGCTTTAACTCATGGATGGCTTTTTAGGATACAACCAAATCAAAATAACACCAGAAGACCAACATAAAATAGCATTCACCACTCCATGGGAAAATTTTGTTATCAAGTAATGCTATTTGGCCTTAATAATGATGTAGCTACATATCAAAGGGCCATGACTATCATATTCCATGATATGATGCATGATATTGTTGAAGACTATGTTGATTATATATTAGGAAAATCCAAAACCAGAGCTAACCATCCAACAGTGCTACATAAGATATTTGAAATATTATGGGAGTACAATGTTAAACTCAATCCAAATAAATGTGTGTTTGGTGTAACTTCAATAAAATTACTTGGCTTCATCATGTCTTGTAGAGCTATTGAAGTCGATCTGGCTAAATTCCATGTTATAATCAAGATGCTGCCACCAACCAATTTGAAGCAGCTTTATAGTTTGCAACATAAGATCCAGTCAATTAGATGCTTCATCTCTCATTTAGCAGACAAGTGTCATCCATTTACACACCTTTTAAAGAAGGGATTTTTATTTCACTAGGATTATCACTACCAAATATCTTTTCAATAACTCAAATACTATCTTGTTAATCTGCCTATTCTATTACCTCCTACGATAGGAAAGCCATTCTTGTTATACCTATCAACTACCAACTATGCTCTACGATCACTCTTGGCTCAACATGATGACAATGGAAAAGAGCATGTTGTGTAATACATAAGCCATACCTTAGTTACATATGAACATAACTATGCACCTATTGAAAAAGATTGTTTGGCCATGGTCTTCACAGCTTAAAAACTGTGCCATTATATGTTGAATAATAAGACCATGGTCATTTATAAAGTAGATCTACTCAAGTATCTACTATATAAAATAACTTTACAAGGTAGAATGGATAAATGGATCATGCTTCTCAATGATTTTGACATATATTATGTCAATCAAAAGGAAATCAAGGGACAAGTTCTTGCAGATCAATTTATTGAAGCACCTCTGACAGACACACAGCCACTCACGTTTCAATTATCTGATGAATCTATAATGATCATCATTTACACACCCCTTGAGGAGTAACCCTAAAAACTACATTTTGATGGTTCATTTACTACACATGGATTAGGGGCAGGCCTATTATTTTTTACACCATAGGGGGATCTAATCCCTAAATCATTCAAAATTATCTTTCCTTGTATGAAGAAAATGGCTGAGTATGAAGCACTTATTGTACAACTTTGATAAGTAGTGTATTAGGACATATCTCATTTCCAAATTTATGGTGATTCTCAGTTAATCCTTAATCATGTCACAAATCATTTTTATATCAAATATGACAAGTTGGTTCCATATAAAGCCATGGTCGACACTCTTAAGCAACAAATTGCCAATATTTAGTATGAGCATATACTAAGGGCTAGTAACAAAACTACAGATGCCATGGCTACTATGGAATCTTTGATTCATCAAATAGATAAATCTATAGAGTATTAGTTCCTCATCAATAATTTGTCATCACTAGTTCATGAACCTTTAACCATTTCCATGATTTGTGATACTATTGGTCCTAATTCTATCTAGTACTCAGATCTTTATAACTCCCTTTATGATCAATTTCTACCACCTAAGCTATCTCAAAAACAAACCAAAGCCTTCATTCATCATTCCACTTGTTATACTTTACTTAGATCCATCCTTTACCATCATAGTTTTGTTGGAACTTTGCTTCATTGTTTAACTTCAGTAGAGTCTACACCAGCTTCAAGAGAAGTTCATGAAGGAGTATGTGGTGCTCATTATAGTGAGGTAGTCCTATCCAAAAATATTTTATATACTAGTTATCATTGGCCCATAATAGATGCAAATGCCACTACATATGTAAAAAAGTGTGATAAATATCAATGACATGCTAATCTAATTCATGCCCTAGCAAAAACTCTAAAATTGATGTTGACAACATGGCCATTTTCTACATGGGAACTTGACCACATTAGGAAGATTAACCCCACTTCAGATGATGGACATAAACATATCCTTACCACCACTAAATATTTCACTAAGTGGGTTTAACCTATACCACTCATGTGACTGGAAAGCAAATTTCCAAATCAACCACCTCATTTGCGACTGCGATATCCCCTCTAACATTATATCTGATAATGGAGGATCATTCAAGAATAAGGATATAGATTAGTTTTGTGTTGAATACAACATCACACTTATTTCTACAGCATATTACCCTCAAGGTAATGGCCAAGTTAAGGCATCCAATAAAATAATTGTTAACATTCTCAAAATAATTATCAATGATGTCAGTTGTGATTGGCACTTGCAAATATTCCCTGACTTTTGGGAATACCATACCAATCATCATACCCCCACAAGATCCACTCCATACTCACTTTTTTATGGTACTAAATCCATCCTTCCCATTAAGGTCAAATTGCCTTTACTATTCATCTCTTTCAAGCATGTCCTAGATGATCATGACTATCGAGTAGCTCATCTGCAAGAGTTAGACCTACTTGATGAGAAATACAAAATTGTATTCAACAATATTCAAGCATCAGAACTAACTCAAAGGCCACTATAAATTATGTGTTAAGTATAAAAGATTTAAACTTTCTAATATTGTTTTTAAAGAAAACTAAAAGAATACCATGATTAAGAAGAAGTATAGAGGGAAATTCAAACCAAACTGGATAGAGCCTTTCATCATTATTATAGATTATGGATCAGGAGCATACAAGCTTGCCACACCAAATAGATATTAACTTCCTGAGTTGATGAATATTATTCATCTCAAGTGGTATTATGCTTGAGTACTAAGGTGTATTATCTAAAAGGATTGTTTTAGTTATGCCATTTTATCACTATTATTCTTTGTACAAATACCATCCTTATCCATCTTATTTTCCATATCCACTTTCCACTTCTAGCCTATTGACCTAGTGTATTCTAAAGCCTAACCCATTTCACCTTGGTTTTTACCACTCATTATGTAGTTTTAGCATTGAGGTATCTGATCAGTTTCATCAATTGGTTTAATTACTTCAGATAGAGATTGTATTTTGGGATAGTGTGATAGAAGTTTTGGTAATTACATCCTTCATTTGTTATGCCTTTCTTATCACTAGTCTTACTACTAATTATAACCACCTTTGGGAAAATTAAAACCATTGATCTATGTCATTTTGTCCTGGTTATAACCACCTATGGGAAAACTAGTGACAACATTAAGCCTTGATGTACCAACTTTCCACTTCCTATGTCATATTGTGCCTTATTACCAATTGTGCCTATTTTATTTGAATTAGTTACTACACTAATCAAATTCATCCACTATAAGGGTGGAACTATAGTGACTTGAGATCCTACTTTGGGACTATGTAGGTGACACTCGATACTTTTTGAGGTTAGTTCAATCACCTTTCCATATGCTCTCACCATTTTACGAGCAACCTAAGCCATGCTCTCACTATTTTGCGAGAAACTTCAATTTAAACACTCTCACCATTTTGAGAGCTTCAACCGTTTAGTGTCTCATCAATCTCAATTGAGTTGAGATACTCCAAAGAATTCCAAAAACATTTAAAAAATCATTACAAAATAACAAAAACATTGACCACTTCTTTGCCTTAAAAATTCTAGGAACCCTTACTAATTTACAAGCAAATAACTTGTCATTTAGTTTCCCCATCCTTTTTGGCCTTTTTTCTCATACACTTGCCATTTTTCAAGATCATTTATCTTCTTCTATCACATCCATTCTATTTTTTTTCCTTAATTATCACATTCTTCACATTCCCTTGGAGAACTACATTTGGCCTAAAAAATTCTATTGGATATTACATCCATGGAACTATGTAGGCAACATCCACTTGCCTAGTGCATATGGAGATAACTTGGCCACCCCCTTCCTTTCCTTTTGTTTCCCCATTTTTTTCATTTGTTAAGTTGTCACCTATTTCTTAGGGGCAATGTTCATAGGTTTTCTATTGAGTTTTTCTTTATTGTTTGTTTGTCTATCTAGTTGTTTGCTTTTAGCATTATTGCCTTGATTCAGTTTATGTATGTTCATTGGGTGATTATTTGTCCACACTTGCACTTGAATCCATCCCTATTCATATATTTGCATTGTCATGATGGTTTTTATCATTGGTGCATTGATTTCTATTAATTATTAGACTAGAGGAGTCAGTCCTCATGATGTTATACCATGATGCATACTGACATGTGCTACAACAAGCCTTAACTTCAAGAAGTCTATTTAGTGATAGAATCATCTCTTTGGCATCAACATCCTAATTACATCCTAATCATATCCAAAATAGAGTAATTAAACATGAAATAATTTCAATCTTTATTAGTTTGTATGAGTATCTCCCTACTAGTAGGTTGTTTCAATTCATCATTACCCTATGTGTCAAGTTGTCATCATCCTCAGCCAAGTTTATCATATTTTTGATAATCAAGGTATAATTATTATAACCACCTTTAGGTCAATCATTTCACACCATCCCACTTGCATTTCTCAATGATTATAACTACCTTTGGGCAAATCATTGTGTTATCATACCACATTGCCACTATTAGGGTACAATGCTTATAACCACCTTTGGGAAAACCATTTTACACCATCCCACTTACATTCTAAATTATTGTGACTACTTTTTTACTATCATTGCGTTTTCATCCCATCATCTTTCCTTTCTTTGGTCCTCTCATTTTGCTTCTTATCGAGGGACCATTTTTTGACATACTTGTGCCAACCATTTCCTCGAGGGGGCATCATACAGTTAGTTTATCATCATTGTAATTATAGGCATACAGGACCTTTTCATTCTTTGAGAAGATGTTACTGTGCTTATATCTTACAATGCCTTCCCAAATAGGGGTAAACTGTAGACACCTAAATTTGGCCCCCAATAACCTCCAATCAAGGTTTTGACCAATTTCCACCCAAAATGCACAATTTGGCCTAAAAACACTAAAACATACTAAATGATGTGAAAATGATATATTCAAGTGCTGATTTTGGCTAGGGTATCCTTAAATGGGAAAATACAATTTATGGGCTAGCTAACTTTGATCAGACCATTATAAGTCAAAATGCCAATTTTGCACCTAGGTGCTCTGGATTGTTCTTTCCTATCAAATCTTCTACAAAAGACATGTGCCTTTGTTATTTATTATTGGTAACATCCTATATGGAATAATAGATTCAATGCATCTGAAATCAACTTCTAATTCCAATCTAGTTGAATTTTAGACCAATAACAAGGCATTCTAATCAATTTGAGTAATTTGTGCACAAAGTGCTTAATCACGTTTAAGAGCTAATTAACCCAAATCAGGGCCTAATTAATAATTCCATGGAAACTTGTTGAAAACTTATTTTTGGAAATGAATATTGAATATCTACATCATCAAGTGACCTCATTTCTTGGGAAGACATCTCTAGGCCATAAATGCGACAAATATCAGGATTCATGCCCTCCATACCTCACCAATGCCTTCAATGATGCCCTCCATGCCTCTTAATTTCCCTTTATTCTAATATCATGATGAGGATAATTAAAAACTTAATTCCAAAAATTGAATTAATCCTCAACCACACATATTAATCTCAGGATGGATGGTTCAGGTTGATTCTAGACATTTACAAAAATCTATAAATAAGAGGACTCACAACATCATTTCTAAACTTAATTTGTGCAAAGTTATAATGGAGGATTGGTTCTAAAAGATTCATGAAAATAGTGTCACCATGCCAAATTTATTCCAATCCAATCCAAGCCATAAGCCAAAGGTGTCAAGGAGAGATAGAGGAAGCCAAGCTTCCATTGCCAAGGACTTCATAAGCACAAGCCGATAAAGCCACTACTACAAAGGCATTTGTAGCATCCAAGGAAGGTGAAGGAATTCTTGTGTTTTATTCCTTACTTTCTAATTGTGTTTGTCATTTTTTTTTGTTAACTAAGCTCTCCCTAGTGTCTATGCCTACAGATATTCTATTAGTGTGTTTATTTCATTTTATTTTCATTTTGAAACTAACACCATACTAGCCATCTTCTCTTGAGTCAAATTCCTAGATCACAACCCACATAAGGTTACCTTACCTATCAACCCATTTACCTACCACCTACCACCTATCCTTCACTTTATACCTTCTTTTAATCAAAGGATTTTGAGCTTACATGACACAATTATGATCAAAACCCCTATTTATCAACCTAAGTATGCTAATGTGAAGCATTCAAAAGGCATAGTTTCCTTAATCCAATCTGACTTTGGGTTCATTTTGTCCTCACCAATGAAAAGGCATCGTGTTTCTTTTCTTATCTTTCATTATTGGTTCATGTATACATGTGTCTCATTATTTCTTGTCAAGATTCCTACATTTAGTTTGTTATCTACTTTATGTATTTTTATTACATCCTTAACTGTGATCACATTTCATCTCCATGATCATAAACAACAAGCATCGATAATAAACACAATATTATGAACTATATACATGAACTAAATCATATATCTATCTATGATTAAAACATCATGAAATTGCATCATATAACATCATATCATAAATATCATCATATCCATATACCATCAAAACATCATGCAAACATGTATCATATCATAAAAAACCCTAATTAAACCATTCATCATCATGAGCATAAACAAAAGTAATGATCAAAACATAATGAACCATATCATATCTCATCTACCTATCTATCCATTTTCCATAACATCACAACAATTCATCTTATAACATCAAATCATAAAACCATATCAGCATGACCATAAATGAAATCACCATGATCATGACATCATATGGAATCCAACCATCCATAATCATAAACATCCATGAACAAAACATAACCTCATCCATAAAACATCACATGCCTAAGCTATTGATTAAAACATCTCATAAAGCATGCACATGAACCATGAACCATAACCAAGAACCATAACATGAACATAAATATAAACATCACATCAAAAACATATAATCATGAATGCATATCATATATGTAACCATCATGATGAGCATCATAAAACATAATCATCATATACATCATATCATCAAATCCATAATGTATATATTAATGTATAAATCTCTCTTATGTACATCTCACATCATCGACATGTGGGCCAGTATCAAAATCATGTACATACAACATATCAAAGCATATAATATCATGCCCTTGGGGTGCCACATATATTACCATTTGTTTTTGGTGCCCCTAATCTAATTACCTAACTCACTATAGAGGCCCACTATTCTAGAGTATTTATAGTCAGACCACCTACTAAATTAGCCCTGTACTCTCCATATCAAAGCACCAATGGAAACTATGCTAGCATTATCACTTTGTAATATCTCAATTCCTCAATGGTGGCTAAGTACCATGTGATGGGAATCATATCAAGTCTTCTTGTAGGTAACCCTATTAGTGCTATCACCACTCCTTCCCTCTGCCTCAGTGAATCTCTCTCCTAAGTCACTAACCCAAGAGATATCCTTTCCTAATCTTGATCTTCTATTAGAATCACCACCTGACCCTATATAGTGACAATTTGGTCCTGTAAAGTGGCCACCTATCTCTATGATCTAGTGATTTGGGCCTATGCCATTGCAAGTGCTACTTGTGAATGCCTATCTTAGACACCACCCTATACTAATTCCCCAACAAGATCCACATCCATGGGTTGTTGACCCCTATTACACCATCCAAAATTGGACACTACATATAAGGTCTAGTACCACACTATATATCCATCCAACACACCATCATCATCTATCAATTCTCTCACCAAAAGATCTTGATGATCCAAAACAACATCCTATGGCTACGACTCTAGAATTAAGAACTCGGCCTCTTCCCTCCTATATCTCAAGCTAGTAGAATCCCCTATGCAAGACCAAACTAGTGCCCACCCAAACACAGTCCTCCCTAGTAGCATCTCCAATAATACTCCTAGTAGCAAGTAAGATAATTGGTAGCTACTCAAATCTATTCGTATGAAGTAACACATGACCATAATCATCATCATTAGCAAAAATCTATTCCCTAGATCCCTCTATTATAATGGCCCATATAAAATACCACCTACATGATACCTGGCATGAACCCAATTTGCTCCATATATCATATCCATGTGTTAGTCCCTCTCCTCACTCTTTATGTGATAAATTAGCTCTCCCCAAATGGGTAGCCATGTAATCTTGTACACATCCTATAGTAGGATGATCATCTCCCTAGTTGGTAACAAAAACATGTTCATAGCTAGGTATTATCTCTCAATGAGGACCATGATCATAGCCACATCCTATGGTAGTTGTTGGTAGTGTCTCATGGCCTCAAGGCCAACCTCCTCCATGTGTCTCCACTCATCATCGATCATCCCATTATGGACCTCTATAACTATCTTAGGTATATGGTCCCTCATCTAAATCTAGTCGAGTGACTACAAAATAATAACATTAGCATGCACACTTAGTTTTCCACAATTGATCTTATTACCAACCTACATCTAATTTTTTTCAACCTATTCTAATTTAACCCATTGCATCTAACCTATCACCTCTAGTAATCAAACAAACCTATACCTCTATCCAAAATTGACTGTAACATTTCATATTAAACACCTAAATACTTCTATTTGCTAAACTCTACCCATCGACTCCTCATCCTATCTAGCCTATGTTTGACCTTTTTACACACCACCACTATAAGCACCTCTTTAAACATTTAACCACTATAACACCTTTTACAAACTTTACGTAACTATTTCAACCACCTCACCTTCATCACACTTTCAAACATTCATAAACTTTAACACCTTACAACACTTTCACAACTTTAAAAAAACTTTAACCTTTAAAACACTAACAATTTTACCAACTATAAATACCTTTAAAACTTTCACATTTAACATTTTACAAACTTTAAAAGCCTTAAAAAAAATTATTTCAAAAATTTCAAAAACTTACAAACTTTAACCAAATTATAATTTTTTAACTACCCAATTCCTAAATACTTCAACCATCGATGACTATCTAAGATATCGACAATCCCTTAGGATACACCTACCCCCATATTTGACCATCAACAATCGAGTTGAACCACTGACAGTCACTGTGTGTGACCATCACCAATGAAACCATCTACCATTTCCCACCCCAAATCCTCACCAAAACACCTCAATCCCAAATTTAAACTACCTAACACCCTCCTATAACCCATTACCAAACCAAAACACACTTCCAATCTCAATTTTACCCACTAAATCACCTTATTTCAATAACAACCTAAAATTAGGGCATCATGGCCCAAGACATTCATAAAACCAAATATAACTCACTCAAACCTAATCAATACCACTTCAACACAAATTACTTCAACTACCTATCAAATTCAAAACTTCCTTACCTCATTTCATGATCATTGATGAGGTTGGAGCCCACATCTAGCTACTCAATCATTCCCTCATCCATCCTCCATCTCAATTAACACTTAGTCACCCTCAAACACATGAGCTCAACCACTCACAACACTCCACCTCAGCAAACTCAAATGTAAAAACATCAAAATGCACAAACACACTAGTGCACAAATTGCTAAAGTCAGAAGTGAAAATGACTTTTCCTTTTCACTTTTTATGTTTTGGATTTTTAAGGTTCTTCCTAGACCATTGTCGATTAGGGTGACCATCGATGATCGACCTTGGGGACCCCTTACAAGTGATAAACTTTAGAGATAACCTAATATCACTTTAACCACAACTTAAACTTTTAGAGATTACCTTTCTTTGACCAACCATTTAACCATGCCCACCTTGATGTTGATCATTTTTTACCTAAACTATTTGCATGTTTTATAATGACCTCACAGTGGTCTTTTTGACCATGTCAACCATTTTTTACATGTTAAACATTTTAATTTGCACCACCTAGTTCATGACTAGACCATTTATGTTTTTCAAAAGATCACTTCCTACCTCAGATACCTAAAAAAAATCAACCCTATCTAGGAGACTTACAGAGTGACCCAATCAACCATGACCAATGTTGTGGACCGGTTACCCTATCACTTGTTCCTCTAGAACCAACCCTATTTTTACCAACACTAGCAACTTTAGTCTTTGTGTAATCTTGACTATCACACTTAGTTGCATTTGTGCACATTATTTGCTTTTTAAATACTCAACCACACTTTTATCACCACGTCATGACTCACCATCTACCACTTATCAAACCCTTACTTAATTTTGGTTTCACCTCATCAAATCCTAGTTTGAGGGGCAACACCTCCTCCCATACTCAGGACAATCAAACCTTTGACCAGCACTCCATTTTTTGTTTTACATCTTGTTAATTCAAAGTCGCATAATAAAAAGGGGTACAATCTAGAAACTAGAAAACTACACATGACAATTCTAGTTATCAAAATGCTTTGAACCCTTATAGACCTTCAATGGACCTTTAGTATAATTAATCACCTAGTTAGCTAACTCATCAATTTACTAACCTAAACTTTAACTTACCCTTATTTAACCCCTTTTTGACCCCTTTCACCTTTGGACACTCGGTCACTAAAGGTCAGCCTAACCATTAATAGTTATCTTGACCATTAAAAGTTAGGGCTCCTTACCTCCTCAACTTCCTAACACATCAACCAACTATGTATGAAATAACAAGGCATTATTTAATACATTCACCTCATGTGGTGCTAACAAACTTCCAATCATCTTTATCAACAAACTCACCTACTAGGGAACCTTCCATCCCCCATTTCTCTTTGCCTATAAAAAGAGGGGAGTGGGAGGTGAAAAAAGATTAATCAAAAGAGCTATCAATCATACAATTATTCAAACTCTCTAGCATCCAGTCTTCCTCTAGTAACTCAACATTAGAAAAAGAGATCCAAACCTCTAACAAATTTACTTTTGAGGCATAAGTACCATTACTCTAGAAAAATTGCTTCAACCTTTGACCATCAACCAACTATCAAGATACAATATGTTCTTATTTGTAGGTTATTCCTTCCTAGCTAAAGAGAAATTCTCCATCATCATCTTGATTACACATTCATCACCAACCAGATAATTCAACCACACCCTTATTACTATTTTTTTATCTTCTTCCAAAATTAAGAAATGAGCAAAAATTAAGAGAAACAAAAAGAATAAAACACACATGCTCAAAATGGGGTGAGATCAATAATGAAGAAAAATAATAACATAATAAAATACAATGGTGGCATAATATAATATATTACATGATATACCTATCAGAGTGACCTTCTGACTACTCAATCACCTACATATATACTTGAGATGTCCAAACCTAATACCAAGCTTAGCTCATGGCCTGGTGCCTAAATCCATCGAATAAGACATCGGTTGTACCTAAACGATGTTGATATATCAATAATAAATCAAAATGAATCATCAACATGAATTAGTAATCAAAGTACAATCATCAATAGCTAAAAGAGAAACTATAGTTAGTCCTAATAACTATAACCCTGAGTATGTCTTGGGGAGCATAATCAATAGCTATAAAAGTGATTAATGTCAATCCACATCAGTGAGACATGATAAATTAATATCATATAATAAAATAAATAAGATAAAGTAGAATATACATAAAATAGGATAAAATGAATCCAATGTAAGAAGTATACATATCAAGATATACTAAATCTAGTATGAGCATCAATCATGACATAACATATCATATCAACTATCTAAAGTACTTACATCACAACCATCTAAAAGAAAAACAACATCAACCATCATCAGTCAAAGTGATATCAAAAACATGCTAAATTCATGCTAAATTAATCCATAATCTAGAGTCTATAAGGGCCATAGGGTCAGTTTATGACATCTTCATCTTGGGGTTTGTCAATACTCACCTCTAGGGAAATTCCTTTGACACCAGCATCACCTTGTTGCTGTTAGGATTCCTTTGTTGTCTCTATTTATTTTATAAGGCACCACTATTCCATTATTTTTATTTAGGCACCCCTTCAATACTTGGGACCACTTCTTTTATAGCTTTTTCTACCTTCTTGGTGAGCTCACTTGGTGCTTGTTTGATCGCTTCAACGATTGGTCCTACACTTGTGAGAACCTTCATGGAATTTTTCTCTAACGTGGTTAATTTTTGTTCCTTAGCAAGTCTCTACTTATCCTCAAGAGCTAGTGCCTTATTAATGTGTTCCTCACTCAAGCTCATTTTCTTCCAATCCCTTCTCTTCTCCTCTTCTATTTATAGAGGTGGTGTGGAGGGTTCTTTGATGGATAAGGGGCTTGTCAACTCCTCTACATCTCTAAGTGCAATAGTTATGCTACTTTGGAGGGCTTCTTAGGTATCTTTGGTACTTGGTTCCTCTTCCTCTTCTATCTATAGGGTATATGTCCTTAATCTTTATTATTTAGTTTCCTCCTCAATTCTAAGTGCAAGGGTCACCTCTTTATCCATCTCTACTAGACTTATAGTAGGGAAATTAATTAGTTCCTTAGTCTATTTCTTTTGTTTCTTACTAAAAGAATCACTCTCTAACATGTAGGTCACATGCTTCTTAAGATCTGGGGGTGTAGTTTGTTCTTTATATGCAATATTCAACTTAATGCACTTCATGATCTCTTCAAGTTTATCTCCCCATTTTTTTTGTAGAGTCTTCTCTTGCATCTTCAGTGTAGCCTTCCCTTCATCATCGACTAGGAGGGGGCAATCATCATCCTTTCCAAGATTGGTTCTCTTCTTGCATGGCTTAATTTCATATTAGACTTTGAATATGTGCTCATTTATTATCTCTCTTTAGAGGGGATGAAGGTCCATCCTCTCAGAGTCATCTTCCTCATCCTTGGTGACCTTGGCTCTAGGGCACACAAACTAGTGCCTCAACCTGTTCATGTCTTGATCCATGATCTTGAATAGGATCTCTATCTATTATTCATTGGTAATCTTCCTTAGTACCACCATGAAATATTTGGTAGAAAATGTGTAAGAAAATTTGAGCTATCTATATAGGTTTCCATCCATGAGTATTAGGCACACTACATAAAAATGTTGCATTATGGTAAAATTTGCCATTCCCAGTAGATGTTGGGGAAGCTCCTAAGGGATGCACCATTCAATCCCAAAGGCTTTGATGTACCTATCATACCACCCTTGAACCCTTATCTTGTACTTTTGTGAGAAGTTGGGTGAGAAAATGAAGTCTTGATACTTCATCATAGGGGACCCATGGTGGGGTGGGAACACCCATAGGTTGTTGTCATCATTATCTGGCATACCTCTTTTTTATATTATTATCAATATCATCATACACCCCCACCTAAAGGTTCCATATGATTAGTGGCACTCATGAATTCTTAACAATATCTTTAGTAATGAATTTGGAGATGTTAAACTTCACCCCTTACACCATGTGATGGGTGATGCATAATAATATTTTATTAATGTCAAACCACCATCTTCTAGGGCATAGTTTGTATCTAACCAGGAGCACTATTGCCCTTGTGTTGGGGTCTTAGATATCCTTAATGAGAAATGTGAATCCTAAATTATATTATCCTAGTAGCTTCATGACCTGTAGGACCTCCACTTCATCCTCCATCATTTGATGCATGTCTACCCCTGTGTCTAGATGCCTCATGAACCTATTGATGAGGTGTGTTGAGATCCTCATGCACCATCATAAAAAGTAAAAATGGTCACCATGGAATCATGAGGGGAATAAATACACTAATTCCTCTATCTTGGCAAAGCTTGGTAGCTCAAATAGTTGGGTTACATCATTGGTTGCCAATTTTTCTTAGATGGAGACATTGAAGAGTGTGGTAACTGCATTTATCTTCTTCCTAGTGTTGACCATCTAGTCTTGGTTTAGTTCTTATACATTACTCCCCATACGGTGGATATAAACCTTCAATTTGCACATGTGTGTAAAGGACACCAACTTCTCCCACACCATGACCTTTGGGGAGAACTGCATCTCTCTATAAGTAATTTTTGTGCTTTTTTTGGGTTTATTATCATGATGCTTATGCCTTATACCATCTATGCATCTCATTTTGTATCGGCTACTTATTTCACTATCCATGCTTTATTTGTATTTTTTTCACCTATGGTTGACCTATACTTAACCTTTTCTTACCCATTCTGAACTAGTTGTTGTTAAAGTGTGGTTGGTTAATCTTTCTGAAGCCCTTAATCATGCTTGGTGCTTCTTTAAAATCACTAGAACTATGACTATATCTTCATCTCTCAAGCTTCTTGCACCATTAATGGTAGCCCAATCATTTTTCAAAAATTCTAATACCCTATTTCTCTCTCAATCCTTCTCTACTCACCTCCTTTTAAATTCAAAGTAGAGTGTAATCTTACCATTGTTCAACCATTCTTGAATGGGGGGTCATGGATGCTCTAGTTTTTATTGGTAGCATTTTTAGTATTTGAGTGGATTCGGCTTTATCCAGTTATGTGTTCTAGTTTGAATTATCACAAAGGTTTATAACCTATTAAAGTCTATCATTCACCCCTTTATAATCTATTTTTAGATACCTCATAAATGGCTTGGTAGCATGTGGATTTCTTGAAATCTGATAAACCCATAAAATATATTAAAATATACCACCAAATCCTCATTTATTATAGATCTTTCTACTTCCACCATCACAATATTAATTTTTATAATGGTTTATTGAGTGAAGTGACAGGTGATTCAAATAGTCACTTCACACTGACCATTAGGTGGATGCCATCTATCTTGATGATATTTCTCTTGTACTTTGTTCACTTTGGTATGAACCTTACCCTTCTATGGTAATTTGGGTGTAGCACTTCACATGTACATGATTCAGCCTCCTCAGTTCCATATCTCTTTAGTGTTGAAATTCCTTACAAGCACACCTCTCATTGTTGGTCAAATTTTATATGCTTTCATGTCTCTTGATTTAGCCTTCCTTACCCCATACAAATCCTTACACTATTCCTCTAGCACTTCATTCTGTCTTCTCAATTTATTATGCACGAGCATTTTGTGCACCTCCCTTTCTCAACTTGTACTCATATCTTTCTAAACTTGGAAAACTTTACATGCCCAAAAGCTTAGGTATCTCTCTTTAAGCACTTAAAGAGCATCTATGCTCAACTCTCCTGACTAGATTTATGTTTTTAAGTACTAGAAGATTTATCTTGCGGGCTTGAAAGTTCAATGCTTATTCACTCAACACAAATGAAACAACATAAGGAAATATTTGGCTTATGCCAAATTTGTTTTATGGTCAAAATAAGATAAATAAATTGTGATCAAGAAATCAGCATCTAATGGTGCAAGCACCATCCTATTAATTGTATAGCTTTAATCTATTATCATTAAAATGTTTAGGGAGAATTTCACCCATCAATGTGTGCAGATTACATGTGTTAGTTTCTAATATACTATGGATGACATAAGGTCCCATCCACCTAATCTAAAGCTTGCCTAGTTGCTTGAGGTACTTATATTCATATAGCAACACTATTGCACCTTCTGCAAATACCTTTATCTTGATGTGTTTATCATATCATAGCTTCTAAAATACCTTTTTTATTCTTTGGTTCTACCTTAATTGGGTGCATGTCTCATCCAAACATTTTAAATCTTCTAGAAATGTTCTCAAAGACTCTTAATCATTTAATTAACTAATACGCATGATACATAATGAGGGTAATAAGAATTCCATAGGTAAAATGGCTTTTACACTAAACACTAGTTAAAATGGTGTATCCTTGTTCAAGAGCTTATATGTAGTGTGATAGGCCAACAATACTACTGAGACACATTCATCCCAATATTTGCAACCAATGTCACATATATTTTTGAGTCATGTTCCCAATATATTATTGAATGCCTCAATGGTTACCATTGATTGGGGATGGTATGGTGTTGTTTTATGGTGTACCACCATATATTCAATTAGTAGGATCTGACTGGTTTCATTGATGAAGTACATGCCACGATCACTAGTCAAGCTAATCAGGCATCCATAGTGACTAATGATAATCTCCTAGATAAACTTGATTGTGTGGTGTCTATATAATCTTTGGTCAGCACTGCTTCAGCCCACTTGGTGAAGTAATATATGGTGGCTAGAATGTATAATTTACCTAAGCACTTTGCAATGGGAATAATAGGCCCAACAAAGTCGATGGCCCATTTTTTAAATGGTTTTTAGGAAAGGATGGGGATTAGAGGCATCTTATCCTAGTGGTTTGGTTTTCCTATGTGTTGAAATATGTCACATTATTTTGCATCATAGAATAGGGTTAGCCACTACAAGCCTCATTGTATTAACTTACGTGTAGTAGCATCTCTAGCATAATGGCCTCTATCAATCCCCTCATGTGCCTATTGAAATATTAAGTCTAGTTCATGATCTAAGACACATCAGTGTATGACTTCATCATAGCTCAATTTATAAAGTTTCTTACCAATGAGTTGAAAAGGGTCAATGTGAACTATGAGTTACTTCTTTTCCTTAGTCATCATGGTCTGGGGCAGAGATCAAGAGGTCAAAAAAGTGGCAATATCTATCAAGTCTTTGAGGATGTGTTAGACTCTATAAAGTTTTTTGTTAGGCATATCATCTTCAATAGGTGTTGTTGTATCACCAGAGTTGATGTGGGATAGATGGTTTGGGATTGATTTTTGATTTCCAAGATTTAGTACAATAGAGAACTAAAACTCTTGAAATAAAATAATCCATCTATAAATGTGTCTGTGTAGAATGGGCTAGCTCACCAAGTATGTAAACACCTTCTGATCCATGAAAAAGATGAGGGGTTTGGCTAATAAGTATTATTTGAACTTATACAAGGCATAAACCATGGTAATCATGTTGTACTTAGTTGTGGTATAGTTCTACTCTGTCTTGATGAAATGGGATGATCCATTTTTCCTTCACTTGATTGTACCATAATAGTACAAATCACATTACCATATGAATCAACATGGACATGGAAGGGAGTCATCCAATAATGAAATTACAATATCAACATGCTTGCTAGTTTGAGCATCAAGGTTTCAAATGCATCTTCTTGTGATGTAACTCAATAGAACGGGCCATAATTTCACAATAGATCTTCTAGTGGCACTATAATCTTGGCATAGTTCCTTATGAACTTCTTATATTACCCATAATTTCCTAGAAATATGTGAATTTATTTCTACATTAATGGGGTCTGAAGATAAAGGATGATTATAATCTTTGTTAGATCAATGAGAAAACCATCTTTGCAGATGATGTTCCCAACCAAATTTCTAAATGGCATTGTGAAAACACACTTCTTGAGGTTTAAATAAATTTTCAACTACATGTACCTTTCAAACATAAGGTGTAAATTATCATAGTGATCCTTCACTAACCCATACATAGTCTAGTCATCTAAGTATAATTGGAGGAAATTGTGAATGAAGTCTTTGAAAGTGGTGATCACCACTCGAGAGAACATGGTTGGTACATTATTAAGTCCAAAGGGCATCATTTTATATGCAAAATAACCTCATTATATCATGAAATGGGTTTTTAGTTTGTCTTCCTCCCTAATCTAAACTTAATGGTACCTTGAGAACCCATTAGTAAATATGTATATCTTATAACCTTAATTCCATCTAAGACTTCATCATTGAATGGAGTTGGAAAGGGGTCAGTTATGCAAGTGGCATTCAACAATCTATACTTGACACAAATATAGATCACCCATCCTTTATAATGATGATGATCATGGGGCTAACCCATTTAGATTATTTCATAGGTTATATGATGTCTATGGCTATCATACCATCAATCTCTATTTTAACCTTGGTATAAAGATTGAGGTTCATCCTATAAGTTTGTTTCTTGATGGGTCTTACACCATTGACTAGTTTGATGCTAACGTTCTTGAGGGATGGGTGTGTGTCTTTCATATCTCTTTACTTTCAATGGAAAAAGTCTTGTAACTCCTTCAGGAGATCAACAATACATGCCAAATATATGTTGAACCAATAGGTGCCTAGAGTAGTGATCTTTGGTTTTGCTTCTGAATTAATATCTACCTTTGTATTTTTTACCAGTGTGCAATAGGGTTCATTCTTCTCCTAGTGTGAATCCTCATTTGTTAGGTTTCATCACTTTTTTTATTTGAATATGGGTAGGGTCTTCTTATTTAGGGGTGTTATCCTCAACTTGGTATACTAACTTTATTTTCCTTATCAAATTCTTCCACTTGCACACATTTCATGTTTCATCATCTTCATCACTAGAGTCACTATTAAATTTTTCTCTTCAAATAAGGTTGGGATCACTAACCCCTTTTCACCAAACATGTCTTTTAGGCACTCCTCCAATATTGTAGTGTCCTTAAATACTATCCTTTAAACTACCTATAATAGCTCAATCAATTCAAGGTTTTACGAAGAAAAGGAGAAGGTGTAAACAAACCACTCCTTAAGTGCATCCCAGTTAGCTATCTCATGGTGCATCTCATTAACAATGCACCATGCATAAGCCCAAGTCTTTAAGGTCCTATAGAATGTGTGCACCCATAGATTCTTTAGGGAAATTTCATCATAGATATTACATGTTTCTTCTCAAAGGTGCACATGCACTTTAGGTTTAGAGTCACCAAAGTAGGCTAAGATGTCTAGATCCTCATTACTCTTTCCAAATCTAATGAAAATGATTGCCTTCACATCTCTCCAAGCTAGAAATCTAGGAATTTTTGCTACCCACCAATGAGTGGCAATGATATTCAATGTATACACTAGTGCACCCATTATATCTACCTCTTTTTAGATGCATGATTTGAGGTCAAGAACATAGTATTTCATTAGACTACTCCCTTAATATCTTAGGAATGATACATGTTTACCTTTATTAAGGTGAAAAACTCTTTTTCACTTTCTCTTGGTGAAAGGGACCCACCTTTTAGAAGTGTGATCAATTTAGACCCATCCTATCTTTATTGGTTTTTATGCCTTCATGCATACCAAGCGGCACCTTATACCAGTTGTTTATTATGCTTCCTTGACCCATCAATCATAGGTAACATTGGTGGTATCTGAGGCTAATTATCCATCTTCCCAAGAGAGGAATCCTTGTTCATTAGGGTTTATAGTTTTTATGCCTTACATTGTGATATTATAGATGTGGTCAATCTCATCCTCGATGTCCATACTCTTGACATAGGGGGGTCCTTAGTCATTTGAGAGGGGTATAACTACCCTCTCTTTTCCATTATCAAATATCATGTAGAACCTTTTGAAACACATATATGCATTATTTTCATAACACCATGGCCTTCCTAGAAACACTAGGTAGTTATCCTACTTCACCAACTCAATTACTTTAAAGTTAGCATGGAATTTGGTACCCATGATATCTACAATTATGATTTTCAAAATTTTAATCTACTATGTCTGGGTCTTATTGGCCATGAAAATTACATGGGGGGAAGGTCTCAAGTCCATGCTACCCATTTTATCCCAGGAATTCTTGGTCAAGATGTTGACCTCAACACTTATGTCTACAAGGACCTCACAGATAGACCATCCATCAATAGTGGCATGCACCAGGAGTTCTTGGTCATATTCCACATTTTGTATATGCCAAATTTCTCATGCCTACTCTATACATGGCACAACAATATCAACTTGCTTTTGACCCTCATGCTCTAGGATTAATTTCTTCAATAAGGGTAGCATTCCCTCTATTTACAAGAGGTGAAAGATCTTAGTTAATTCTTATATCTCAATTTCCTAGCTATCTTACTTATTTTGAGAGTTAACAACCTATGCTTCTATGTATCATGCTAATTGTAGCTCCCTTTATAGGTTTTGGATCATACTCATAGCCTACTATAATACATATTTTTGGTGCATTAATTTTAGGTAAGGCATATCTTTAGGTTTAGGCCATGTTATGCACTTAGTATGACCCTTATTCCTGTATTCTAAGCGTAACTTATGTATTGGCACAATTAGAAACTGAGTGGTAAATACACTATGAGTAGTCGCCTTCACCTTGACTATCTTTGTGTGGGTTGGTTAAACCTTCAAGGTCTAGTTTTCTATTTTTGGCTCATGCCTGATCATTCCTAAACCCTTGTCTATGTCATGCCTAACTTAGGTCAACCTTTTGTATAATTTAGGGCATTCTTTGACCTTATGGGACCTCCAACAATACCCACATATGGGATATGTAGGGTAGTCATGCTGATAATGATCTATCGAGCCATCCTTATAACATGGGCATGATGGGAACCTTCTGCCATTGTGCCCTCCACCTCACCCTTTATCACCTTGTTGCATCCCAAATATTGTATTTTGTTGATCATAGCTTTCATCTCCTTGGTTATCCTACCCCCCAATTATTGCAGTGGCCTACCATGCACCTTTTTCCATGTTCTTGTGCATTTCATCAAACACCTGATGACCAGTAGTGGTATGGGTGTAGGCATCACACAACCAATAATAGATGGTTGTGTTTACCTAGTTAGCATGTTACAATAAGTGTAGTTGTGAACATCATGCACCTCTCAATAGACTTCATAGCTTAGAATAAAAGTATGCACATTATTTCTTGTGAAGTTAGTCCTATTATGGCCTTATACCTCATAGTCAATGCACCATAGTCCACTTTGATCATCATGTAATGAGCTAGTGGTAAGATTTTAGAGCTAAGAGGCCATAAATGCAATCTACACCTCTATAAATGGGTTGATCTTAGTATATACACTTCTAACATCCTTAACTTTGAGCATGGTTTTATTCATTTCTTGAGTGTCTGTACATGTCTTCATGGAAATCACTCTTTGGAACAGCATGAATAACAATCCAATGAGCCACTTCACATGCTAGGAAGGGTGAATATCATATGATAACTTTGATAAGAGATTTTTTAATCTTGCATCATATAGGTGCACACTTTATGAGAGTCCTTGGGTAATCTCTTTTAGCATGGTGATGCTCTATAGTTCAAACTCTAGAATGTCAAATTCCTTGAGCTATCCTTCAGGGTATCATAATCAACCATGGCCTGATTAGGGTCAAATTTCCTATACCAAGTGTGGGCATGATCAAGTAAAGTGGTTACAAATTGGGTCACCTTATGATCTAATTACGTTATGCACTACATATTACACTATAGTTCACACTTTAGCACATGCTCTATGGCATTATCCACACTATGATACTCTGATAAGTGCATAGCCATCTCATATTAAATTTTTTACATGAACACAACTATTATTTAAGGTGCTTGTCCCCTAGTATCTATCTTGGTGGTGGTCCTCCAAGACCTCTAACCACTAGGTTAGGTGTTAGTCTCATCATTAAGGTTGGTGTAGTTGATGTTGATGGTGTTGTGTTATTTACTTATAGTGCCAAACCACTTCTTGTGGGTTGTTGCCCACTTTGCATTACCGACATCAATTGATTTGGTATGCTTGTACTCAAGTTTTGTTCTGGTGAGCTATCACCCAATAGTCTAGGGGTAGTTTTATTCACCTCCTTGTATGGAATAATCTGTTCAATCATAAATTTGCACTCCAAGTCTAATAAATGTCTAAAATCTAATTTAGCAATAGAGTCAATTATTACTTATGTACTCTCTTCAAGTGGGGGATCCAGTCCATGAGCATGCATTGTAGGTTCAAATGGGGTAGGGATGTCAAGTGTATCTTCATTCACCAAATCCTATAGGAACCCAATGAATTATACACATATAAAGTGTTGAGATCAATCCATTACTTCATTGTACCTGTCATCCTCACACTATTGTATTTCAATAGATCCTTCCCCATGCCCTTCTCACTCACTACGAGTTCTCTCAACATTTCTAGGTTCCATATCTTCCATCAGTTTGTACCATCTCTTATTATAGGTTTGTCTTCTGAACTCTCAAGTGTTAATCTACTCATCCCCTTCCATTATGCTTCACCTACACACCCCTTTTCCCCTTTATGCTACCAATACATGAAAGGACTTTATCCTTCCATCCCCAAAGTTTTAAAACTATAATCTACCATTATAATTTTTAGATTTGTGCTCAATTATTTCACAAATGTACCTCTAGGCTCACACAAAAACTAGTACTTTGACTCCTCAGGGCATGAGTATGTTGAGGTTACAAACTCAAGTATGTAGTTATTCAGTCCTCCTTGCCATCATTTATCCACTGCTCTAGTCCAAGTGGCATCTAGAGTCTCAATCTTCTCTATGCAATCCATCCACTCATGGCACTGTCTATAGCTTCTTCTTATATGGGTTGAATATGCATCCAACCACTAGTACACATACTCAAGTATCTCATAGAAAAACACCTCATACAAAGCATTGTATAGGTTGTTTTAAACCCATCTTCCTAGATTTTGTCCTTGGTAGGTTAGATGATTCAATGCAAATATATCTTACACTTATTATAGATAATGGTTGATGTTTTCGAGGGAGAGTTAGTACATAATTCTTACACACCATTGCAATAGAACCAAAATGTTGTAGAAAAGGTGGATGTATGATTGTCTTAGTCAATTCTTGGCTTAATACAACCAGGAAAAAACATGGGATATTCTATTTTCACTCAATATTTCAAAACTCATTTATGCTAGCATTAATCCACATAAGGTTCAAGCCTTATGCACTCACCTAAAGTGCGGATGAGAAGGAACTAGGGCCTACATTAGGCTGGTTGTATCATGGTGAAAGATATCAATTATGGGACTTGATCAATTCAAATAAGGTTTTAAGTAGATCCATAGGTATAGGACTTTCATGGATTATGACTGGTGGCCTATAGGTGCAATCCTTTTGGTGGACTAATCCTAGAGTCATATGGGTGTAATCCTCTATTAAACTAGGCCTAGTGTTATATAGGTGTTTGAAGGATCAAAGGGTTGCTTTCACTTTAAGTACTCATAATAGGATCATAATTATATCAAGTATAATAATTCTTGGCGTAGATTCTATACTTAATCTTTATGTAAGTTATGAATGACATCATTAATGTTTGAAGGGATTTCGTTAATGATGTGAACTAGAAGCATGCCTAAACTACACTTAGCATAATTATATTTAAACTACAACATTACATCTATTATACATCCCATTATCAATACAAAAGGATTATAAACTAGACACATAATGTTTTAAGGCAACCATATTCATTATTAATCAAAGATTTAAACAATATAGAGTATGGAGTTCATGGAAAAAAATATGTTTAATTCATACCAAATGACCCAGAGGCTCATAGGTGAGCTTGAGCATATACAAATGG
Source organism: Torreya grandis (assembly GCA_037957365.1). Classification (NCBI taxonomy): domain Eukaryota; kingdom Viridiplantae; phylum Streptophyta; class Pinopsida; order Cupressales; family Taxaceae; genus Torreya; species Torreya grandis. The sequence continues at coordinate 1,074,042 of JARHVA010005472.1, read as the reverse complement.
AACCTTCATGGTGTCCATACTAAGCCTAAGTCTAATGGCTTCTAGATGCATGCGTACTGAGCTACTCCATTTCACCATAGCTTCACTATGATTATCTATCTCCCCTACCTCATCTAGTTTTAACTCCTTAAATACATCAGAGGAGCATCTTTGTTAGGGTGGAACATGCATTCCAAGTGATTATTTAGAGATTTGGTGATCATTCCCACTATATCCATGACTTATCAAAGTTCAAGATGTATCTTCCATGTATCTCCAATCTTGGAAGATGCCTTGAAGATTCAGGAACTAGTTAACTCCCTACCAACTAGCATAAGGTATATGCTACAACCCTAGCTAGCACCCAAAAAACAAAAATGCCAATCATTATACAAAATTATCCCTTCATTATAATGTGGATGTTGTGTTGGCATGAAACTTATACTTAATAAAATAACGGGCCCAACATGCATCTTCATCTATATCCCAATCTTTGGGACTATCACACTAGCATATGCACTACCACTAGGCCATTGTCGTTTTTGCCATTCTATGGTTTTGAATTTGTTCTACCATTATAATTTGATCTTCCCCCTCTTCATATATCTCTTCATGGTATCATACCCAATGACTAATTACATGAATCTCACCTTCATGCTCTTGATCTTTTTTACAAACACCATCTTTATACTCTACCACATAATCACTAATATAAGGCCCATATTGCCAAACAACATAATAAAAGAGTTAAAGTCCACACTTTTAATTTTGGTGATCTTGCCCTTAAATTAGACTACACACATGAAAAATAAGTTAAATATGCCCAAAAATGGTGGGGCCTCTACTTAGTCAAAGACATACTTGGTCCTAGCACATATGGTCTTCAAAATAATGAAGGCCATACTTTCTAAGAGCCCACCAATGTACAATTCTTAAAGAAGTATTTTGCCTAGATCTTTCCCTTCTTATCATGTTTTCCATATGCTATCCTTCTAACACTTTTTTCAAGATACTTATAAGGGTCTCACCCTTTGTATTAGTCTCTCTTTTCACAAACCTTAGTTTCTTATTTTGGGTCTTTTGGTTTTCCATTTTTTCATGAGTTACATTATATAGGACCCGTTCTTCCTCATGATTTCCTTTTGTTTTCAATTATTTCTTCTCAATACTTTTTGCATCCCTTGGGTTTTTATTTTGTGAGATGAAGTGTAAGACCATGGATAGGACCTGGCCTTCCTCACAAATACCATCTTTTTAATTTATATTTCACATTATTTGTATACCCTTTTGGATTTTTATTTTATAAATTGCATTATAATACCTTGGAAAGGACCAGGCTTTCCACATAAATTCACCATCTTTAATTTAGTATTCCTTCTCTATAATTTTTATCAATGGCTCAAAGTTTTTGATCCTTTACTCTTAACTTTAGATTTTGCTTCTTTTGTAGATAAAATTTTCATAATAATGAGTCAGCATGTTTTCCTACACTTCCTTCATTCTTACGATAAGGAATCACACTTCACTACCATTGTATCCCTTTTTCACCCTTTATCACATTTTTTGCAATTTTAAGTAATTCAAATTATTTCATGTTTCATTCCTCTTGATTTCCTTTCATTTCATTCCACATTTGATAAACCAAGGTCAAAGTCAAGATAGCACTTTTATTTCACGTAGACTAATGAGACTATTGGACATCATGCTCTCTAATTTCTCTTTCATAGAAACCAAGTTCAAAGTATTCAAATGATAGTCATCTTTAGCACCCATGTTTGGTTTTTTGAATTTGTATGGAGGAGGAACCAAAAAAATCCATAGAAATTTAAAATTTAAATCATTTAAAAAAAGGGAACATACTAAGTTAAAAGTCAAAATCACACCAAAAGATGTGATTAATAGCACATCTCCTATCTCCAATCAAAGCTCAAACTCCATAGTTGGACTCATGATAGAACTGAGGTCCATTGGGGTGTAGTAGGCTAGTAGATTGGAATAAAAAAAAATTAACAAACTCTATGGTGCTACCTACTTTCTCATGAATGTACCCAATCTTCACAGTAGACCGATGACTCTGTAAGGGGTCCTAAGGAATGGGGAACATGTTGTGGGAAGGTAGGTCCATTTTACTTTTCATGCATTTATCATTCACAAAATTATCTGCATACTTAATTTTTGACCTAAGAGTTGTGGCTAGGAGAAGTTCTTCAAAGTCTTTAATGTCTAAAGTCCTCTTATTTTGACAACACTAATTTAAGTGTCTTAAATTTGGTAAAGATTTTATCTACCTTGGTTTTTCCTTCATTCTCCCCTCCAACCATTTCAATTCCCCTTTTGATATGCAAGTGTGATTCTAAATCTATTTTCCCAATTCTATATTCCCTCTTCTTCACATATTAAAACATGTTAGCACTATTTTTTTTTAATTTTATCTATCCTTAGAAAAAAACAATGTGTGTGAGTAACTATGGATTAATTTATTTACACCATGGATTTACATTTCTATACTTGCTTTAGTCTCTTTTACCATTTTCCATTTATTTTACTTCTTTTTTAGACACCTGAGTCTATTTCTAATTTCATGTTCTTTTTTTATTGTTGAGTGAGGTTGTCTTGTTACTTCTCACTCACCTATGTTGTTTTCCATTTTATGCACTTTTTACTTTGATGATTGAGTAAGGATTGTTACTGCTCACTCATCAGTGTTTTTTTACCATTTTAATTGTCCATCTTTGTCTAAGTAAGTATTATTACTACTTTTAAATTAATGTTTGATTACCATTTTTGACATATATCCTTGGTTTGATTTGGTGAGTTTACCTTTCTTACTTAAGGTTTACTTGTTTGAGTTTTTCAGTGTTTAGTAGACTGGGCTTTTTTATTACCCAATTTACTCTAAATTTTGACTTGATCATTCAATCCTAACTTAGAATTTTTCATCCCATCTTTCCAAATTTCTAAGTACATCTCATCCACATAGAATTACTTATCTTGGATTTCCTATGTTTGTTTTTTCTCTTTAGTTTTGTATCCTTGGGTTTATCAAAATCAATCTTTGTGCCCTCCACAATCAAAACTACAAACACCAAAGACAACCATATAGTGATATAGGTAACTCAAGGTACACATAAATTAATTTTATTTTTAGTTATTTCCCTTTCTTTCATTTAATTTCAATTGTGTTTGCTTTAAAATACTACATTTTTTAGCTTCAACATTGTGTATTGCTATGTTCTTTTATTGAAGCATCATCCCCTATTGCACTTGAGTGACATGTGATGAGATTCGATTGGGGCATATGTATACACATAATGTTTTCAAACTTTATCAATCACTGACAATTTCTCTCTTGTAATAAATTTTTGAGTCTTAATCTCTCTAAGTGCATGCCTTAAGGGGTGCATCAAGAAATGGGTGGGTAGACCATTGGTGCCTTGCAGGATTGTTGTCCTTATGCTACCACTTTTTACCAATACAACCTTATCTAAAAACATTCCCCTAAGATTTACCTCTTATTTTTCACCTCCTCTAGTCATTTTATATTTTCATTATCCCTTTTTTATCCTAAACTAATTTTTGATAGTTTACAATACAATGTTGGTGCCATCGACCCTATACTCTAAATGATGAAACTCATTTAGGGTATAGGTCAATCCCAAGATGACCTAGACTAAGACCTAATTTATTTTTTATCAATAATGATACAGAGTTGATTGGGATGACCCTATCAGCTAAACTTTTATAAAGGTTTAGGGTTATATTTAGTTATATATACACATTCATTTTGCCATTTCTAAGAGATAATAAGAGTTAATTATTCATTTTTGTTTCTTTAAAATCTAATTTTCTATCATTCTACTTGAGGAGTCTTGGCTTAGGGTTTATACTTAGAGAATAATCTTGTCTTGTGGAAAATTCTTGGATTATTTGGCCTTTCTTAGTGATCCTTACAAACTCAACAACCTCTTACAAAGCACCTTTCCAATACAACTTTTAACTTCTATAACTTCTTCAAAAATAATCCTATAACTCAACATTTTATCTCTCCTCTTTCTAACCAATACCACTTTGAGGTACCTGAGAGAGTCCAATATAAGCATCAATAAATTACCTAATCAATTTAATCTATCCTAATCACTTTTGATCAACATCTTTAACCTCAGGTCCTTATTAGGGTTTTACGAGGGTTTAAACCTGTTTCAACTCTTAATGATCATTCATAAAGCATAACCCCTCAATCCAAAAACTAATGAATATATTTTTGAGCTATGACCCTTCCCCATCTACCATGAACTTCTTAGGTTCCCATGAAAATGTTTGACAAGATGATTAGCATAGTAAATTCCTTTTCAGGTTGAGAATGCTTCATTTTGAGCACTTGAGAGACGTCCAAATAACATGTCCCTTAAAAATAAAACCTCAAACTTCATGCACATTCTTGAAAAAAAATTACTCACCTTTATCAATTATCACCTAATCACACTTTCCTTGGAAACTAATCATGATACCCCATTAGGCTACATTTTCTCTCTACACCATAGTCTTCATAACTGACTAGGCCTTGAATTGACCTTCATGCCTTTTTTCTATGATCTCAACACCTCACTATCATTCTCAACATCTAAATCTCATTTCATATAACCTTTCTCATTCTTAAATACTACCATACATCCTTCACATGCCTTGATGATAGATAATGATACCTCATTAGGCCAGGTGGGGTATAAGAGAGGTTTAGATGCAAACCTAGACTAAAGGTCCTACCCCTATAGGCTCACCCTAAAACTATCATGAATGTTATAATTCCTCACATACATGTTCAAAAAACCTCATACAACCACTCATTCTTGTGTTCACTCATCTCACCAATACACTATGCTCATACCTTCTCACAAGGTCTAGGTTAGGCTTCATAAGACACCTTGACTATGTTTAAACATATTGACCTCAATGATATCACTCAATATGTCATAAAAACACTTATAACACACCCATATCACTTTTATCATACATAAACACTTCCAATATTCTTGACATAACCTACTTCCAACTGACTTTGCTCTCAACAACACTCATGCATACTTACTTGTCATCATATCTTCATAAGAACCTTCAATGACAACATTGATAACTTGTTTACATGCACTTGAACACCTTTGACACCTTGACCTATGCCTTAATTCAAGAATAATACATTATTTTCCTTTAAATTATTTATTGCCTTTAAATTCTCTCTTTCCTTAAAATGTATCTTGTCACATGGTTTCCTATGAAGACATTAGTTATCTTTAAACATCCTCCATGACCTGTAAATTTCATACTCACACCACTTATGATAATTCTCATCCATTAAACACACTTATTTGCCTTTATATATCACATACTACCATATGTCCTTAGTCACCTTAGACATCAACCTTGATAGTACAATCTTGACATGATACATCTTCAACATCAATGACCATTATGCCTTTGCATGATACACCCTTTTGACATCAATGACAACAATATGCTAACAATTTATAATTCATGAGAGATAAATATTTTGTTTTAGGGTTTAATCCCAACCAAAAATATTGACAATGCCTAAGGCCTATCCCTTTATTAATCATGGAATAAACACTGACTAGGTCAATGGGCTTATCTCCCCCACCAATACATTATTGCTCAAGCTAATAGTCTTGATGAGGTTTATGTATCCTAAGTTCTCTCTTATCAAATTTGTGTGGGATAAAATCCTTGACTATAATTTTAAACCTCTATCGAATACCATGAAATGTTATTTTGGGATGAAACCCTAAATATAATGGTAGGCATATTTTATTAAGTCTATCATATAAATTAGGACTTAGATCCCAAATAAAATGTGAAGCCTATGGGCTAGGATAAATTTAGTTCCAATCACCATTTAAATATATTTTTTAGTCTATAAATACCATCCAAATGTACCCCAATTCTAACCAAGATTTGGGGACCCAATTAGCACTAGAATTTATAATTCATTCCCAACTCAACTAAAATAACAAATAGGTCTACGGGATGAATTTTTTATCCCTTGGTAGTTTTTAATCAATAATGTTTGAACCAAAAATCCTTTTTTTATTCATATGTAGCACTGATAAGCTAGTTCTAGATGGTCCTTGTGATAGTCAAAACCTATTGCCTTTCTCATTTCATGGTTTCTTATAAGTGATTTCCTTGCGTTTCTTAACTTATTTTTATTTTTATTTTCAATTATTTGAAGTAAAAATGGAGGAACATGGTACCATTCTTGGAGGAAAAAGACAAAGCAAATTCAAGTTTAAATCAAAAAAAAATTTGGATGCAAAATTCTTTCCCTCCATTGACTAAATTTTGTATAAGTATCCAACCCAATGCCATTAAAAAGGGCTAACTCATTTTGGAATCTAAGGAAGACATTATGAACCGGTCCACTTTTTATGCATTTGTATTTTTTGTAGTATAATTTCTCCTCTCTCACACTAAGCCTTTCCATTATGTTGGTGAAATTTTTAACTAGATGATTTTTTTGGATATAAAATTTGTAATAAAATGAATATTTTGATGATAAAAGGTTGTGAATATGTTTAGTCATGATCTATCCATGTAAATGGTGATTTTTGTCCCTTCATATTAGAGTTTTAATTCGATGTTTGCATAATATTTGTTGTTGTTTTGCATTTTATAAGAAGATGGTAGATCAATTTATGGAGTTCATTTAATCAAATGTTTCAACTTCACCTTCATTACAACGAGTTCTTTCTTTTCCCTCTTTCTCTATCTTTTGTTTTTTTATAACTCAATTAGCTAAAGTTTATATAGATCTGATTGAAATCTAATTTTAATTTTTCATTTCAATTTAAAAATGTCATTCCATGTTATTGATGCACTATAGAATGTTTATGATGTAATGGAATTTTTATTTTAAAATTCAGCCACATTTTCATTGATTAAAACACAAAACATTGATTTCTCTTTTAGGAAAAAACTTCCACGCTTGTTGTTTCCCACTATTTTTTAAAACTAATATAAAAAAATAACAAACTATCATTCCCCTCTCACCTATTAAAGTTAAAATTACATTTAAACTTTAAATCAACATGCCACTTGTATTGGAATAGTTTCTCATAAAATAACTAGGCTACCAATATGCCATGACCTAGTAGATATAGACCTTGGAGAGATCTTTGGGCATCCATTTAGGACAGGTTCGATGGCTTACTATCCCTCCCAAGTTTGTGTGCCAAATGACCCGTCAATAAAATTTGATCCAAAATTTTAATTTAATGTACTAGTCATGTATACTATATGTTTACATTATACCCAATTTTATGTAATTCATACTTGTAAGACACTTAATTTATTAAAAATCATATCAAATATGTTTTAGTGGTAAATATCATGTGGGAGTGAACTAGACATATTCATAGTGATGAATTTAGTGTTTTTATACTCTTGAAATTAAGGGGTTTTCTATAGATAGTATAACCATCACTATATTTTGGTGTCAATTGTGCAACTACCCCAGTGGTTGTGTAACCCTCAATTATTTTTGCTAATAAATTTAAAACCACCCTGATGGCTGTGTAAGTATAAGTCTACATTAACCAATAGTTTTACCACCATATAAAAATCCTAAATATGAATGGTTTTAAAGATTTTTTTCTCAAATTTTTATTATTTTGAGCTTCTTAGTGGACTCCTAATGTATATGGCATAAATATAGACATTATGGAAGGTAGAAGAAAACTTGAGAGTCTTTGAGTTGGATTCGCATTGTCAGATAGAAATTTTGAGTCTTGGTTCATGTTATCTTCAATTATACTTAGTTATTTAATGTTTTTGTTTTTTTTTTTTTTTTTTTTTTTTTTTTTTTTTTTTTATAATTTATAAATTTTGGTTTATCTCAAGAAGTGTCTAAAAGGTGAAAATATATATTTTTACAAGCTTTATATAAGTATTAGTGAAATATTTAACTATTAAGGGCAAGTTTTAGGAGTATCTTGTACATTTTTTGAATCACTGAAATGGGAGTGTAAGTGCCTCACCCACTAGAGTTTTTCCCATCAATTTATCCAAGATAATTATTGTGTTCTTATTTTGTCTTTGTGATAATAAATTTTTCATTTTTATGATCATATTTTTTACTTCTATTTCTATCACTTCATATTTTTATTTTCATAATAAAACTAGTCTAAAATAGTAGTTTAATCAATTAATTTTTGAGTTAAGAGTATCAAAATCATGTTTTTGAAGATTTGTGTGGAATATACACCTAGTTTTTGGATCATATTTGTAAAAAATATGGTTTATTATCAGTATTTTTTTGAGGGGGTTTATGTTTTTATGACTACATTGTAGTCTATGCCCATTACTAGAGTAAGTAGTGCAGTGGTAAAGGTATCTTAGTTCACTTGTAAAAAAGACATTTCCACCAAAAAGTGAAATCAAAATATTAGAAGTATGTCCCATGCTAATGAATAATATTATTGTAGATTAAAAGAGTGATTTTTTAAGATTTAAAAATGAGTTTCTATCATTTTTGTTTATGTGAGTACACTTAATTGGTTGCAATCCATCATGGGGATTCCCATGGAGAAGCTTGGTGTTTATACAGATATGCTAAAAGAAGACAATGAGGATGTTATTGAGCATGATAAGGTGAAAGTAAAATACCTTACCAATGAAGCTCCACCTCATTTCAAGGTTGATCCAAAGATAGATATTCATTTTTATGAAGGATATGTGAATGAAAATAAGTTATACTATTGGCTAGATCAAATTGAGGTATATTTAATTTTTCATTAGATTAATGAGAGTCAAAAAAAAATTCAAGGTTAATATTAACCAATCATCTTTTAACTCAGTTTAAGATTTATGTTCACACTTTGGTTTTTAGTAAACTCCCTATTATCACCAAGTGAGATGATTTCAAAATTCTAATCAAGAATCAATTTTATCTCATTTATTATGATGAATAGAGGTACACAAATTAGTTCCACAAGAAGATTGTCAAAATGGTAAATGATATAATAGATTGTGACATCTTAACAAAAAAAAAATTGTGGAATCATTATCTATTTTAGAAATCTCATCCTCTTTTCCAATCCTATGGATGTGGATGCGACTTGTTCTCAATCTCACTACTTATATATGGACAAGAATAAGGATCCATCTACCTCTCACAACATTTTCAAGAAACAAAGTTTTTTGAAGTAGAAATGGAATGTTAAAGGTAAATGTATGTGTAATCTACATATTTTTTATAAAACTAATAGTAAACAAAATTATTGTAATTATGATGTTTATATACTTTCTAAGGATCGATTTTGGAACCAATATTTAGAATTCATTCATTAAATAGCATAAACAATAATGAGGCTATGTTTTATCTTCAAGGTGAAAACATTAGATTCAGCTCTGATGAGGATGACACTTTCTTTTTATACCTCCATCCATAGAGAGATATGTTTAGGTAGCAGTAGTACTCAAGAGAGTTATATTTCTAAGTTTTTCCATATTAAATATTGGATAAAGAAAAGAAATGTGAATTCTCTTTTTGTTACTTTTTCAAAAAAATTGATAATCAAAGATTTAGTATACAAACTGAAGTTAGATACTTACCATCCAGCCTCTTATTATTTAGGTCTAGACCAATAAAGGGATAAACATGAATGTGATACAAAACTAGAAATTTAAGTTTTTTAATTATGCATATTTCATTGATGAAGTTAAAATGGATGTGGTGCTTATTGATGTGTGTGGCATTGAGTTTATCAACCCTTGTACATCTAGGATGTTATTTTCATGACAAGATCCAAATAATACCATTTAGTGAATGATGGAAAGAGTTACATCATTTAAGCCTACAAATATGATACTAAAATCTTTTTGGTAAGTGCCTCTCAAGATAAAAAGATTATAAATGTAATTGAAAAGTTGTTTTAGACATTTTGATAGATATTTAAGAAAAATAAGCAGTTTCACATAATAATTATTCTAGATTATTTACTAAAAATTAGTAGAATCATATGGGAGAATTGGTGCTATAGTTCAAGAAGGTTTTCCATTTGGCCATAGGATTTCCACCAATAAGGCCTATTGAGCACAAAATTAGTTGATACTAGATAGATTGCTTCCAAATATAAGATTTTATAGGCAATCCTTGAAAGATGCAAATGAGGTAAGATAAAATTTATAGTCTTTAATTAATTAAGGTGTAATCAATCCTAGTAATTATCCATGTAGTTCTCCCATTTTTAGTACATAATAAATATGGTCATGTATAATATGTGTTGATTATAGATAAATTAACAAGATATCCATCAATTATAGGTACCCTCTTCCATGAATTAGTGATCTTGTTGATCAAATTTAGCATGTCAAGTATTTTACTAAGCTTGATTTTAAATCTAGGTATCACCAAGTGAAAATTAAAAAATAGAATATTTGGAATACAACATTCAAGAATAAAGGGTTTTATGAATGGTTGGTTATACTATTTTGGCAATGTGTTGATACTATTTGTGGATTATATAACACCTTAGTATTTTACACTTGGAAAACTCAAACCTTTCTTGTTCCTCTTAGTTTTGGACATTTTCTACTTTTGGAAGTCTTATCTTATTTCCCTTGGCCTATCTATTAGTCTGACTAGTCTTATGTTGATGACCTAAACCTCTTACCTTTCCCAAAATACTTAAAACTTATTTATCCTACACCACTACAAGTTATGATTCTGTAGCTACTCTCCTACTTCTTTAACACTAGCATCCTAGATAGACCCCTATGTTGACGTAAAAGTCCTACTCCGATGCAAGTATCCAATGCCCTAAAGTCATAGAATTTTCAAATGAAAAATATAATAATGGTTAGCCTAAGAAATTTAATACAAATTATTTCTCCAAAGGGATTAGTATAAATATAAAATCAACCCTCATTCATTTCTCACTTAGGAAAACCTAGAAAAACCCTAAGGCAACTTATCAAAGCATTGAATCAAGCACTTGATAAATAAAATATTACCTTTATTGTCATATTTTCATATCAATCATAGGGATAAAACATGCACATTTTTTGAATACTTAAGGAGTAGTCCAAGAGCTATACTTGACAAGTTATAAGATTGGTCATTGTTGTACTTGCTTACCAGATATTGAATGATTCACACATAAGCCAACATGTAGGGGAGAAATACATTAGTCTAAATCCCTCTTTAGAGTATTATCTATGTAGTTATTTCTCATTTATAGAAGGGTATTTGGGGTCATCTTGACACCATGTGTCCACTAACCCATTTTTATCTTGTGGTACTATGAAGATGAAGAATTAGGGTTTTACAATTTTATGAGGAGTAACAATCCATGACCCATATCTAAATACACCAGAGATAAGGGGAATAAAAACCCAAAAGTATCCTAGTGGTAACATGATTTTACAATAGGTATTTCATACAAGCCACCTACATTAGGCTTAGATAGTAACATCAATTTAATCATCCCAAAATGACATTAATGTTTGCATCTCTAGAGACACTTAATCTAGAATTTGGTGACTATTTTAGAATCATATTTAAGTCTATTTCTTACCTATTCTATGTCTATAAATATTTTAGAATCATAACTAAATAAGTATATTATTTATTTATCATTTCCATATCTAGCATAGTCATACTTACTATTTTATCCTATCTCAATATAACAAATTAAGTATATGTTTATCTAAGTATAACATCTAATTAGCATGATTTAGAGATAGTTTATCACCCTTGTGACTTAAGCTATCTCTACCCCTTCAACCCTAGATAACCCTAATCTAGATCAATTTAGGGTTAAACATTTGGTGAACCTGGTTTCTATATCTTTTCATGCAATCAGGTGTTTTATAAACTTTCTAATTTTTTATTATTTATAATTTACTAAAATTTATTTAAAAAATAAATTTGTTTTCAAAATATAAAGAATGCATAAATAAAATGGATTTCTCCCTATAGTTTATGTGTCTCTCTTATCATGTTCTCATTTTATTTTTTAGAACATTTAAAATGGATACAAAAGAGCCTCTTCCTCTTCCTAACCCTAAGGAGGGTGATAACTATCATCCCTCTAACCAAGTCCATGTTATCACTTATATAAGAGGTAAGATAGATGGTGCATGTATGCATGTTCAATCTAATATAATTAGCATTTGTTCTTGTGAACCCTTAATATAAAAAATAAATACAATGACCAATTTCATGCATGAGTTATAGAAGCAAAATTAGTCTCTAAATTCAAAGATCACTTTATTGCAAAATCAGATTTCATATACAAAGAACCCACATTATGCTAGTTTGAAACATGTGTTTGCATCTTCACTTACCAATTATGTTCTTAATAAAAATCAATATGGAAATCCAAAACCAAAGTGACCTAGTGGCAATGACTCTACAAGTGAACAAAAGCTTACTAAGAAGTCAAGTGAGATTATAAGAGATGTTTTGAAACAAAGTGATAAAATTACCTCCTTCATGTCATATAATATGATCTAAATATTATTGTTCATATCATTTGATGCATGTTCATCATATAGATTCTATTTTTTTAATGAAAAAAATAGATACAAAAGATAACTTATCCTAAATCAAGGTTCCAAATGAAAAAAAATAGGTACCAAAAGATCTTACAAAACAAAATGAGGAACCTTTACCAAATACATCTCGAGAATCAAATGCTATATCATTATCAAAGGTGGATGAGCCTTCACATAATATGCAAGATTCTAATGTTTCTAATTCTCAAAAATACATACCAAATATTACAAAGAATGATCATAATCAATAAATGTTACATTAACAATCCTAAATGGTAGTGTTATCAAATTATAAAAGTGCATATTTTTATCATGTGAAAGAGAAGGTGCATAAAATTTTCATAATTTATATATCATAGATTTCCAATGATGAACACAAGCTTGAAAATAAAATTTACAAGAAATAAAATCCAATCTATGGCGATGGTTTTACATGCCCAAAAACTCAAAATTTCAAACCATTTATTCAATTAATACCAAATAACATCCACCTAACATTTAATATTGGTTACATGTATGATCCTAATGATGGTACAACTTGGCATGATTTTATTAGATCATGATGTGAACACATTGTTCTATGTGCTTCAATGATCCATTTACCTAGACATGTTATTCTATATACCACATGGTTTTATTTAAGGATTATACAGTTGTCTTATCCTTTTTAGGTGAGGTAACTACCATTTATATTCTTCCCTCACCTAAAAAGGGTGCATATAAGTGGGGGAATGTCATATAAGCATGTTCTTCACATTTAGTATAGTTTTTAAATTCAATGGGGGTATGCTTTAGAAGCATGTTCTCCCCACTTATTTAGTATTTGAAACTTCTATTAGTTTTTAGATTTAGTGGAGGCATGTCATATAAGTATAGGTTCCACACATTCACAATTTTTAGACTCAATAGGAAAATGCTTTAGAAACATGTTCTCCACACTTATTTAGTATTCAACATATCCATATTATAGTGGTGGAATGTTTTTGAAACATGTTCTCCACACTAAAACTTATTTTAGTTTTCATATTTATTCATATATAGTGGGGGAATTCTTCAGAATCATGTTCTGCACACTTACATAGTTTCCAAATTAGCCAAAACATAGTTATATGATTCAAATTCACAATTATGGCAAAATTATATACATTAGTACCATTGTTATACATAATTTTAGTATGAGACATATCTAAAGTGCATATGATATGAAATGTGCACATAATATTATCAAATCTAAATTAGTTTAATTTTTTAAAACACTCTCACGGAGTACTATCACCCACCAGGATCTACTTTTATGGACTATATTGAGCCAATATACTACAATAATTGGTTCACTTTTGGTATGGCTGAGGTGATTAAATCACTCAATCTTACCAAGTTTTTAAGTTGGACTTTATTTTATCATCCAACCTTACCAATTTGATAGTATGAATTGACTTTTTTCACTCATGCTCACTAGGTTATAAGTATGATCGAGTTGCATAGTTGAGATAATCTCAACAATTAAGTGGAAACTCACCTTTTCTCCAAGGTTGGTGGCATGTGCCTTCTAATCTCTATTTCCATATGTCTCCTTAGATATATGTACATTTCATATTTGTATATATTATCATAATCTTAGATTTAAAGCCTTAAAATTATATATCTTTTATATTAACTTATCAATAGGTAAGGTGGCTACATTGATACACAAGTGTACTCTTAAACCTTGCTCTTTCAATTTCAATATTTTAAATGCTTTCAATTTTATATTATATTCATTGATTATATACTATAACATACTCTTGGTTGTAGATTAGTCATAAAAAAATAACTCAAGTTTTACTCAAGAAAACACAAGGTGTGTTATGCACACTCGAGTCTACATTTATTCTCCCTTAAACCAACAATTTCAGTACTAGATTAAGGGGAGGGAAAATGTACATGATATTTATGGATTACATAACACCTCATTATTTTACATTTGGAAAACTTAGACCTTGGTTTTTCCTCTTAGTTTTAGATCTTCTCACTTTCATAAGTCTTGTATCTACTTTATCTTGTTTCCCTTGGCCTATCTCTTGGTCTGACTAGTCTTATGCTGATGACCTAGACCTACTATTTTTATTAAAATTCTTAAAACCTACTTATCTTACACCTCTATAAGTTTTGAGTCCGTATCTACTTTCCTACTCCATGGACACTATCATCCTAGATTGACACCTATATTAATATAGATGTCTTGCTCTGATGCAAGTGTCCAATTCCCTAAAGTCATATAATTTTTAAATGAAACATATCCTAATGGTTAGCCTAAGTAATTTAATATGAGATATTTCTCTAAAAAGATTGATATAAATACAATATCAAACCTCATTCATTCCCCACCTAGGAAAATATAGAAAACACCTAAGGAAACTTATCAAAGTATTCATTCTAGCACTTGATAAATTAAAACTTCACTATTTTTTCCTATTTTCATATCAGTCATAGGAATAGCACATACAGAGGTTTTAAGTACTGAAGGAGTATTCCAAAAGCTATATTTTTGAAGTTACAAGATACGTCATTATTGTACTTGACACATATTGTATGATTCACACACAAACCAACATGTAGGGGAGAACTATATTAGTCTAAAGCCTTGTTCATAGTATTGTCTATGTAGGCAACACTCATTGATAGAGAGGTCTTTGGATTTAAATTAACATCATATTCCCACTAACTAATTTTTTCCTAGGGTCACTATGAATATAAAAAATTAGGGTTTTACAATTTCACAAGGAGTGATAGTCCATGACCTAGATTTAAATGCACCAAATCGAAGGAGAAGACAAACTCATAAGCATCTATGTGGTTGCATCCTTTCCAATATTTATTGTTTATAGGACACCTATATCAGGTTCAAACAATAGTGTTGACATAACCATCCCAATATGACACTAGTGTCCACAAATTTAGAAGAACTTAATCTAGAATTTGGTAACTATTTTAGAATCATCTTTCAGTCTACTTCCTACCTGTTTGATATCTAGAACTATGTCAGCATCAAAAATAGATAAATACATTAATTTTCTATCATTTCCATATCTAGCATAGTTGTACTTAATATTTTAGCCTACTTTAGTATAATAAATTTAGTAAATGTTTATCTGAGTTTAATATCTAATTGTCATGTTTTAGAGATAATTTATGACCCTTGTAACTTAAACTATATCTATCCCTTTAACCCTAAATAACCCAAATCTAAATCATTTTAGGGTTAAACACAATGTAATGAACTAGCTTCCTTCATGTGGTTTGTCAATGAGGCAATGAGGATATTTATTGAGTCCTTTTTCATTATGTCATTAGATGTTATTCTTGCTTTCAACAAAACTTTTAATGAGAATATATATTTTTTAAAACATGTTTTATAACTTTTTAATAACAATTTAGTGTGGAATGAGAGTAAATGTGACTGTTGATGCTTAAAATTACATTGTTTCCAACACCAACAATGGGAATTTTTACGAATGTGGGACTTGCGACCTGAAACGACCTCCAAATTTTAAAGAAGCTGGCTCTTCTTTATCTCCAATGTATAATGAGAAAAGGGATAGAAATTAAATAGAAACACAAATGCAATGAAAGAAAATCTAACTATGGTGATGCACCTAAATTTAATTCAACCCTTAATTCTAAGCATAGTGAAGCTATCTTTAACATTTAATTACATTAAAGAGCAAACAAGGCATGATTAATGTAAAAGATGAGAATAGATAGGATCAAAGGCTCACAACTTAGATGATTTTACAATAACACAGAAAATATCAACAAAGGCACAGAACTCAGTCTTCTTATTTATTTTCTAGTCACATAAAAGGCACAGAAACATGCACAGTTATACAAACTTTCTAATTCAAGAAAATAGAACAAAGGCAAATGAAATTACTAGCTAAAGCAAGAAAGTCTAAAACTTCTTGATAATAATCTCTCACAGAAAATTCTCTCTATCTTCTCATGATGATCCTTTTGGTGATATCTACACCCATATTTATAGCATTAGACTAGCTCTAGATTGCCCACACATTTCCAATCCAATGGTCTAACTAAACTCTAACTGATCTGGAAGTGTCTAACAAAATATATTTCTTTGATCTGAAACATTCTGTCTCCCTGCAAGTTCATTGGCTGAAATAGATACACAAGGCACTTCCCACTATGAAATAGGTGAGGACACTTGGTAGTATTCATTTTTTCACTTGAAAACCATCTTATTATTTAGGCGACACCAAAAAATGATGCTTGGCAACTTCTGCAGCACTTACAGAAAACACACGGCACTTTCCACGTAACTTATACTCTTTATATGTCTTTGCTCATGAGTGCTCCATTTTTGACATCTATCACAGTCCGCTACTTTGAAACTTTAACAACTTATAGAAAATGGGACCCACAACACTTCTCGTCTGAGCAGCTTGAAAAGGGAAATAGGGACAGGTGTCGCTTTCCATGTATCTTTAAGAAAGGACATCGTGGCGTCTTCCATTGCTTTAGCTAGGGACACGTGGTAGCTTCCATTGAGCTTTAGCTAGATTGTAGAAACATTTGGGACTCATTTTAGATTCATACAAATGGGGACACTTGGCAGCTTTCGTTGACTTTAGAAATAAAACTTGGGGCCCACCATAGTCTTTACTTTAATAATGAAACAAAATGAAGATATTTTGGATGATGACACTTGGTGGCTTCCACTTTCTTCAGCTAGGAATACGTGGCATCTTCCGTTGCTTTTAGAAAAACATATTGAAACCTTTTGCAGTTGCCACTTGGTGTCTTCTACTTGACCTTGAGAGAAGCTTATTTAAAGAAGCTTTCAAAACTCATAATAAATTTGAAACACGGATTCCAACACTTGTCACGCTTCGCTGAGTTACCACGGGACACGTGGCACGTTCTAAGTAACTTATAGAAATTATAAAATGTGTCTCAACCGATGACACTTGGTAGCTTCCGTGCGATTTTGATACTTAGACAAAATTTAGGCAAAAAAGAAACTTGCACCCACGCTCTGTGTCAAAAAACTTAACTGCCTCGAAACTAAAATGCACAGGGACAAAACTTGGAGCACACAACTGAAACTTTAAAAAATAAAAATGTAGAGTTTTTTACTCTACAGTGACTTTGTTTAACAATCACTTATCTTATTAGGGCATGTGATTGGAGATGAGGAATTAAGGATTGACTTGGTGAAGGTATAATATATTACGACATTATCAAAGTTTTTGTATGATTAACCTTAATT
Source organism: Torreya grandis (assembly GCA_037957365.1). Taxonomy (NCBI): domain Eukaryota; kingdom Viridiplantae; phylum Streptophyta; class Pinopsida; order Cupressales; family Taxaceae; genus Torreya; species Torreya grandis. Next base: position 1,056,227 of record JARHVA010005472.1, on the reverse strand, counting down.
TTTGTTATGTCTATAGGTTTCTAAGATTATCTTAAGTCTTAATTATACGTACATATATTATATTTATAAATGCACTTTATCCTATCCTTTTGAATTTTCACTCACCTCTCTAGTCCATTTATTAGATTTAAAGTTACTTGTATGTAAATCCTCTTCCCCCACATGACAAACACATCATTTCCACTTGTAATAAAATTAGGGACACTTGGCACACATATTAAAGCTTACACATGTAACTCCTTATTCCTCCTAGCTTTATTTATTGAGCTCCTCTCTTCCTCTATTTTTATTTTTTGGTAGTTCTTAAATCTTGATCTTACTCTTTCTCTTACATCCTTGTGATGCTCTCTTTTGGCTTAAGACCATTCTTCTCTCTCTTGCCTTATTTTTACTATGTACTTGGAGTTCATTGATTGCAAGACTTCTTAATAGATTGTGGGATTTTTCTCCATTTGATAGTTTACCCATTTGTCAACTCTTATCTCTCTTTGTGTGGCTTATTTTTTCTTAAGTTAATTTTGTTGATTTATGCAATCTTTAATGTATTAAAAGTTATTTATATTTCAATCTTTAGCAATATTATTTCATGTTATTAGAGCCATGGGTTTCTCACTTTAATTCTTAAGGCTTTACAAATTTTTAGGTGAAGAAGAAGAAAAACAATATTGCCTCTTTTGACATTTTTATTCTAAAATTTCACCCATCATGTTAGTTTTATTCTTATACATAAAAAATTTAGTACTTTTATTTAATAAAATGTTGTCTAGTAAGTTGCTCTCAAAGTTTTTCTTGCACTTATTTTTTTTATTGCATTTGGAAGTAATGACTTATTACATCGCTGTTACATGATTATAATATGTTTCAACCAAATCTCTAGTGACTTGATTCTTTCATCCCCTATTGTTTGTTTATTGCATGTCTCTCCAATTTATTCCTTTTATCCTTTTTAGTACCCTTTGCAGTTCACCTCCTTATGCTGTCTTATTTGACCAACTAGAAGAATTTTTATCTTCTCATGGCATTTTTCCGTTACAACTTACATTATTCAATAACATTCTTCTACATCTTTTTTTTAAATTGGAAGTCCTCCATCTAACATTTTAATTAAGTGTTTTCATGAAGCTTTCATTTACAACATGATAAGATTTCATTTAATACATGTTTGCAGCGTTATATTTTCCTCTGAAAAACACAAAACATATAATACAAAAAAATTGTTTTTTTAAAGCATCTAAGTCCTTATTTACCATGGTTAAATGATTTCAAATTAAAAAAGGGCTTCACACGTAGCACATTAATCATTCTCTTTTTTTCCTTGTGATATTTTGGTATGTTAAAATTCATATCAACTTTTCAAATAGAAAAGGATTTTTTTTTCAAAACAATTCACACAATCCCACGTGGAATTCAAAAAGCATTTGGTTGGGATGATATGTGATTAAATCTTATGATTTAATATTGTTAATATACTTCCATGAATGACAAGTTTGAATTTCTCTCTTTCTCACCTAAATCTTTTTCAGGGTTTTAAGGTGAGTTTAAATAGTTATGTTTTTTTCCATGACATTTGAAATCTTTAGTTGATTTTATTTTTATTTTTTTTTAAATTAAAGTAAATTTAATTTGGTATGGATTTACATTCACAACTTAAATTTAAAGTTTAGATTTTTCAAGTAAATTGTGTAAATATTATTGGTTTTTTTTTAAATTTTATGTAGTCACTTTTTTTATTACGTATATTTTGTGTTAAAATTCAATCTCACTTAATTTTGTTTCTTGTCATGTTTAATGATATTTAAATTAGATTTTTTATTAGTTTTTAATAACTTTTTATTTTAAATTGATATTAAAAAAGATGTGATTAGTGTTCTTAAACATCAAATTGCATGTCAAAATGTAACTTTAAATACTTTTCAATATTTTTTTAATGAGAAAATGATGTATATGTAATCCTTTATTGACACGTTAAATATTCAATTTATATTTTTTGTCCATGATAATAGCTTTCATGATGATGTTAATTGTGATCCTAAATTAGCTTACATGTCTTTGGATACTCCTAATCATAACTTAAAAATAATACATTCCATGAAGTATTTTGGTGGTGGTCTTGGTAAGTGCAAAACTAAAATTCTTAAACCTATTTTTTTTATTCTAATAAAAATTGTAAAGGTCTTGGTTTTATTGATTCACCTACTTTTATTATAAATTTAGAATCGTATTGTCTTCCTCATTGAAACACTTATAATGAAACTTCTTCTAAATATAATACTTAGAATGCTCATATTTTTATTAAAAATGCTAAATATGATAAACCTTGTGCACATTATGAAAAATATAGACATAGTATATCTAAATTTTGGCAATTACATCCATTTAAATCTTATGGTAAATATACGCATGATACTTTGTATTTTTTGAAAACAACTAAATCTCCTATTTATAAGGGTAAAACTATTTAGATTCATAAAGATGATGAATATTCTAGAGACTTTGATATGTATTCTTACAATAATTATTTTAATGTTTAACATCGAATATATTTTTCAAGCGACACATTTTCTTTGTCTCCATTTTGATGAAACTCATTTTTATGTATTTCTTTTTTTTATTGCAAATTAAAAATGATTTTGCCGAGCTTATTTTCATGTAAGTTTATGCACTTTATGATGAAAGTTGTCTTTTCTCCAATTGTCTTTTTTGTGCATCTACTTTTATTAAATTGTGTATGTAGATTGTATTTTAGGATATTGGTTACTTAGCTTGAAAGATTGGTCTTAGTTTATTTATTTTATTGAGTTTTGTGAATCATTTTTCATAATTGTTGATCTTTATTCTATTGTGGATCAACCACATTATCTGAACAAAATTATTGGAGATCCTTGGTGATCACACATTGATCCTTACAAATTTTGATGAAACTTTTTATTTTTGTTTCTTCTCTAAAACTATTATTATTCCTATTGAAATAAATTTCTATTAAAGGGGTGATTAATGTAATTTCAAATCCCTTCCTTGTTTGTAATAGGTTTTCTCTTTTTTACACATGCCAACATTATGGGCTCATCTCTCAACTTGTCTCTCTTAAAAGGAGATTCTACAAAATCTCCCCAAGTTTTGTATCTACCTAGTCTAGGTGTATTGATCTTTTCTCAATAGCTCATTGTGACCATTCCATTTAAGGGGCCTTTGCTAGTTCAAATCTAAAACTTAGTTCTAATACTATGCTGGTGTTTAAATAGTTTAGTGAATAATACATGTTTATTGTTTCATTTGGATAGGTTTCATGTAGATGCCAAAAATAGTGAAGTATACATTCATTCAATATTCCCAACAAATCAATGGTTAAGGTTGTGTATAATGTATTTATGACTAATGTTGATGTTTGTTCTATTGGTTTTAATCATTCAATAATGCAAGAATAACAATGGAAAAAAATAATGCAATCAAGATAAATGTTTAAGTAGATTACATTGATAAGTTCATAATTTAAATGACTAATAAAAAATAATAAAAGATGAGGGAGAGGAAATAAAACAAAAGCATGTGATTAACAAAGTAAATTGAAGCCATCAATTGAATACAACACCTAAAATCAATTTCTCATATGAATAGTTGATCTACAATCACCACAAGAATGATGTAAGCATCTAAGGAGAGTAATAGGATGAGAGGAAGAAAAAAGAACACTACTCACAAGTGTAGATCAGGGAATATTTTAGTGGCGAATATTCGTACTTTGGCAAATTTTACATTTTGTGTGTTTTTTGGCGATTTCTATGCCGTTCCATGGTTTCCTGGTCGCCAAGCTTTCTTGGGTTTCATGATTGCCTAGCTTTGTAATCGCCAAGGCAAATGTTTTGTTAGAGTTTCTGCCTGGCAGTATTTGCCTTTCACGCAGCCGACCAAGTAGCGCTTAATGTGGAATGTTCACCGGGTTTCACGTTATGGGAAATGGAGGAGTTGGCTCGTTTCGCCAACACACTTTCATTTGTAATATGTATAAATCCAAATTCAAGAAAATAGAAATGAGACATTCAATAACCCTTTTCTTTTTCCGAAGTGAACTGTATACAAATAAAATAAATACATTTATAATGGACATCTAGTTTCTTATACTTTAAGTTATATTTTATTTATATACTTTTAGGGTGTTTGAGAGGGGTTTCGGACCGCTAGGAGCTATAATGCAAATTCTAGGTTTTGGTGGATCCTATAATATTTCAGAGTTAGTCAGATTTCAGGGTTTTAGGGTTTCAAACTTAGCCATATTTTAGGGTTTCAAGATTTCAAGGAGACATCATAGGAGGTATGAAGGCTGCATGAAGGGATGTATGCATGATAAAATAGTATGAAAATATCTCTCACAAAGTGCCACAAGCCGATCCCACCCCATTCCCAGTGCCCAAAAAATTAAAATTTTACTATGATTATTATTTTTTGTTCGCCAATGTATAATTTTTTTGTGGTTTTAAAATAACACAATTCACCCAGATTTTACACATTGTTTGAGAGACTATGAATGATTCGCCAATGGAGATTATTATTTTTTCTTTGTAAACTATTTTTTTCGCCACAAAAAATTATTTTTTTGTTAGGTGTTTTACACATTTCGCCAATTTTTTACACCTTTTCTAAAGGAGGGGTTTCTTAAAGTATACCCTGCTGTAGATCACTAATAAACATCCAAAAACTTCTATAAATATAGATTTTCATGTTGATAACAATGTTTTTAGTTGATTATAATCAGTTATATATAAATTTCACCAGTGTAGCACTAGGGTTATAATATGAGAGAGATATTAAGATAATAAAAGGATAAATTTCCTTAAGAAAGTGTTATTGGCTTAATGATCTATTTGGGAGAAGAAAATACAACCCTCTTACAATGAAAACTCTTTCCTTAAATATAAAAATGTAGCTTCCCAAAAGGGGGTTTCCCCTTCAAAATGGTCAACCACCCCCATTAAATATTAGATACTAATTTCATATAAATTCCTCTCCTATCCACTCTATTTTTACTATTCACCACCTATACAAGACACTTTTCAAAATTGAGAACCTCAAGGTCTTTTAAGTACACTTTACCAAGGAAAAAAAAGAATAGGGTTAGAATAATGGCCAAAAACTAGATTTCAAAACCCTCCAAATAAAATAATTATACCTAAATCTTAGCATCTAACCCATATTTCCAACACATTGAGTTGTTTGTAAATATGCTCAGCATTTAAAACATTATGGCCAAAACATTGAACCTCTATCAAAAGGTGTCAAGGTTTTTGGGTTGCATCATAGGTGTCAGGTTCTAAACCATACAATGTTGGTTTTGGGGTCCAACAATTTCACTATATTTCTAAAACCCTAACACATTTGGGGGAGGTCCAAAACCCTAAAATTACAAAAGAGGTCAAGATTTATCTTTAAGACAAAGAGCCAAACATGAAAAACCTTTGATAGGACCCAATCTTTGTAATTGAGAAACAAAAAGGAATATAAATAAGCAAATGATTACACATATTAAAAAAAATTATACTATTATGTGTGTATCGAAACCATATTTATAATGCACTAAGCGGTTTGTGAAATGGAGCTCAATATCAAAAGTTATGGATAAAATCCTAACACCCTATCCAAAGTTATCAATGTTTTGGGTCTATAATATAGGTGTTAGGTTCCAATGTAAAATTTAGGTTCTATATTATGATGACTAAACTCTATTCCTAAAACCTTGACACATGTATGGGAGTTTCAAAACTTTGACATGAAAAAATGATGTCAAGATTTTTCCTTATGACAAAGTGTTAGACATGAAAAACTTTCCTTTGGACCTGGTCTTCATAATGGAGAGAGAAAATAGGAATAATGGTATATAAATTATCATACCTCATTATTATAAAATCACATAAAAAATAAATTATTATGTGATATTCATACTAAAACCATATTTCCAATGCACTAAGTAGTTCTCAAATCTGATAAGAGAATCAAAATTTATGACCAAAAAACTAACCACCTATCAAACCATATCAAGAGTTTACGGCTACATTACAGGTGTCATATTCTAACACCCATAGTGCATATGTCAAATTTTAACAATTGAATTGCATTACTATAAACTTAACATATGTATGGAGGTCCAAAACACTAACATGCAAAAGGGAGGGGAAAATTCATTTCTAGACCCAAAGTTATAAATGAAAACCTTCCTTTATATTTGATCTCTTCAATGGGGAGAGAAAAAATAGGTTTAGGAAAAATACCATAAAATATGATTTGTGTATGCACCAAGAAAAATAGTTATAATAAAAATTTTGTCTTAAAACATATTTCCCAAATCATTAAATAGTTAAAAAATATAAGCTCTAGTTTAAAAGTTTTACTCATTTGTGTAGACATCTAATTCCTAACACCATTTGTGTTGAAATTGTCAATCTTACTCGAATTGCACTCAAATGCACATTTTAGGTCAAAATTATTTAAACACCTTAAATACTTCAAAATTTTAATTTACAAGTGTCAATTTAGTACAAAGTATCCCTAAATCAGGAAATGCATTTTATTAGAAACCTAACTTTGATTTATTCTTTTCGAGTCAAAATGATGATTTTGTATTTTTGTGCTCTGGATCACTCTTTTCTTCTAATTCATTAGTACATGTCATGCACCATTGTTATTTTGTGTTGGTAACATCCTAAATGGGAATACGGCTCCAATGCATCTAACATCACCTTCTAATTCTTCTTGAGTCAAATTATGACCCAATAATATAACTTTCTGACCATTTTGATTAATTGAGAGCCAATTTCTAAAGAATTGCACAAATATTGACTAATATTGTTTAAATTTAATTAAGTCAAATTAAGAGATTAAGTGGATTTTCCATGGAATTTATTGATTATTTCAATATTGGCAATTGATTTTTAATATCTACATCACCTAGTGACATCATCATATGGGGTGACATCCATTAAGCCATAAATGCGTAAAATAATAAGATCATGGGTCTCCCATGCCTCTTTAATGCCTCTCATGCCATTTAATACCTATTTATCCTAAATTATTATGAGGATATTTATGGATTTAATTCCAGATATTATATTTATTCATGACTAAACATCTCAATCTTGAGATGGACGGTCATGGTTGATCCTGAACCATTTTGAAAATCTATAAATAGAAGAGCCATGAACATCATTTTTAAGCTTGATTTGTGTAATGTTGTAATGTTAAATTTTCTCCACAACCCTTTGTGTTGATCATTGTGTTTCATTATCAAGCTTCAATTGATATGCTAGATTAGATATTTCATCTACTTTGAACCTAAGTTATGCAAAGAATCCTTGAGGCATTGGAGGAGTTTGCCACCATTATTGATGAAGACAAGGATGCTTGATCAAGGGCAGAACATGTTTTTGAGATGCTCTTGGATGGTGGATTCACATGGGAAGGTATAGGTTTCTTTTTTTCTTTCATTTGTCTTTCATTGTCATTAGCAAACCCCACATTAATAGATAGGCTAATTTTTGTTATGTCTTTGATGCATTTTTCAAGATTTTTTTACTAATGTTTGACTTTCTTTGTAATCCTCTCTAAATTTTGGCATGCCCAGTGGGACCTAACGCATCCTACATACCAATAAGATCAATAGACATGTCTTAAATTAAGATTTGAATGCTTGAAACTTGTTAAATTTGATTTTCTAACTTTATTTTGTCATTTTTCTTTGTCACAGGTTTAAAAATTAAACCGTCAATATAACCATCAACAATTATTTTCAGCCATCGATGGTCAAGTATAACCATCAATTACATATAACTGTTGATGATCACTGTGCTTTTCTTAAAAACACAAACCTAAGAGCTAATAGGCCATTTTCAAATGCTTGGTTTGGGATCATATAGATTCCATTTTTTATGAAGTTTTTTAAAACCATGTGTTTTATCTTAAATTTAAGAATATGATATCAGTTTAGCTTAAAGTTGCATAGATTTTTTTACAAAAAATTTAAAATCTTCTTAAAAAATTCTAATCTAACTCATTGGCTTTCTTGAGGTTTTGCCTTTTGGTCGACAGATTTTTGCCCTTCAAAGTTATTTATCCCATTTGAAAAAAAAATGTTTCAATGGTAAATAAATTGATAAACTTTTTATTGCAATATCTACCCAATCAAGTACAAAAACAAGCTAATTTGGTCTTTTCATACTTCATTTGGATGTCGAAAAAGAACTAAGAATCCTTCATTTTGGTGTTTAAAGGAAATTTTTAGGGTGTTTCATTAATTAAGTTTTGTGGTTGTTCAAATTAAAACCAATGGGATAAATAACACCACCACACTTTTCAATTAAGTGCTTTAAAATTAAACACATTTATCAAATTTTGTATTTAATAGATCTATTAATTAGTTTTTTTTGGCAAAAAGAAAGATTGTGTATGTATGTTCTTCCATCCCTCCGCTTTAGGGAACTTTTAGAATCAAAAGTACCATCATTATTGAAAAGTGCTTTAGTCAAAGGTGTGAAATGGAAGTTGTGAAGGCTCTCCTCAAGGACCCACATGGCTTGAGTGACCTAGAAGCAAGCTTTAAAGCTCTTTCACTTAGTCATTTATTTTATTGTATCTTGGCTTGTGAGGGGGACTTTTTTACCTCCCACAAGTTCTATAGGGAAGCTTTGACCTGGGGTTTTATATTTTGGCATCAACTTCATCACCCCCACTAGGATCAAAGGTTTGAGAGGTTAAACCACCTTTTAGTGTTAGGATTAAGTATTGGGATATATCTACATATTAGACATCACACTACACTAAGTAAGTGATGGATGTAGTGGTTAAAAAAAGGGAAAAACTTTTTTACAACAAGCCAAGTGCTGTGGACACCCAATTAAAGTTCTCTTCTTTTGAATCATTTGGCATGAAAGTCATTTTGCAATTGATCCATCTAGAAATTTTTGAAAACTTGTAGTTTTTATCCCCACTTGTCATGGAAGTATTATTAGTGCAAGGTGTGCCTTAAGGTCCATGTCACCATATTATCATTTGAGAGAAGGAAAAACCCTACTATATAATGTGCATTTATTTTTGGATGAACACTTAAAAATCCTCTCAAATGATGTATATAGATGGACTCCAACAATATCACATAACCTTGTCAATTTAGACTTAAGACAATTGTTTTTGTCCTTGTCATTACCTTACTTGGTCTTGATTTGTGTCTAAAATTTATTGTTTACATAAAAATCATAACCAAACACATTACCCCCAAATTTTTTGAGTAAGGGAGGTGTTACACTCTCCAATTGAAAATTTTATATTTTCTTTGTTCAAATTTGTCATCATAAACATTGTGTCATCATTGTTCTAATTGGTGCAGTTATGCTACCCATTTGAGTCTAAATCATTTTCCAAATTTTATTAAGTCCCTCATTGATAATTCACATTCAAAATTTAACCTTTCTAAGTTATAAGGGTTGATGTGTTAAATTGGGTTTGCCATTTGCACATTAAACATGTTTTAACTTGGGTTCAATTTTCTATTTTTTGAATTGAGGGTTATTTATAGACTCATCATCACATTATCATCTTTGGTGGACTCAATTAATCTTATGCATCTCTCATATTTTGAGTCCTAAAACACATTTTATACTATTCCCCATTCCTATCACCATGTGGTGGCGTTGTGCTGCCCATTTGGTTTTAGTTTTATACTTAGGAATTCTTGCATATTTTCACATCATGAGTTTATTAGTTCGCATTATCTTCTTCATAATCCAAATATCTTTATTTTATTTTTCTAGTCTTAACTCATCAAAGTTGAACTATATTTTATGGTATTGACGTATCAAAGAAATCTAGGCTTTGGTGTACTAGTTTTCACCTTGGATTTTTGAGTTATCATACACTTTTCCAATCTATATGATTTTAACTTTACCAAAAGTTGAGTAAATTTGTGAACACATTATTCTAATTGTGTGTGGTTCCAAGACACCCTCATTTTATCTTCTCTTTGGTCCCTTAGTCATTTGTTTGGAAAAGGATCAAAACTCATATCTTGTTTAAACATTTGCAAAATATTGTCTAAATTTTGCCAAACATTGAGAAAACTCTTTTTAAACAATGACACTAAGATACACTTGTAATAATGTTTTTTATGGCCCTATTTTCAAGGTAGAGAATTTTTATGATGGACATTAGCACTCCATCTTATTTGAAGATGTTTCCCTCTTTGGGCCTATCTATTGAAAACCAATCACATCCATGCCAGTTGTCATATGTCATCCTCATCTTTCCCCTTTGATTTACACTCTGTAATCAAAGGTTATTATTTTGGGGTGTCATTCTTCTCCTTTGGATTGTATGATCAAGAAAACTTTGTAACATGCAAATTTTACCATTTTAGGACCTATTCCTTTAGTTTGCATAAGCAACCAAACTAAGAAGCATCCCATTGTTACTATTTTGGGTTATTTTCCTCGAACTTGTGTGAGAAAGTAGGCTCCACAATGTGTGAAGGTTACCATTTTAAGATGTCCTTCATCCCTTTCGATTTGTACGTATGAATAATCAAGCTCCATAATCAAGTTCATGCAAACAATCAAGCTCCACAATCAATCTCGTGTGAAGGTTACCATTTTAAGACCTCCTTCTTTAGTTTGCATGAGTAACCAAATTATGAAGCATCCAGTCATTACCATTCTTGGCCCATCACTAGATTTTGATGAACATATTGTTAAAGAACCTTCATTTGATGAACCATTTGGGTTTGATCCCTTATTCAATAGTCTAATTTTTGGAGAGTCCATTATTGAACCACAAACAATTATTCCTACTAAACCAAATGTTCCCCACTTTAACAATTCTATGTCTATCTTCGATCCAAAACAAGAACCATTACCTCTTCAAGAGCCATATTATGAGGACCATAATATGTTTAAAGTTGATATTTTGCAACCAATTGTGAACCAAAACCATGATGTTATTGTTGAAACACCCATTTGTGACAAGTCAACCTATGCTAAGTTACTTATTCATATTTCTACCTATTTTTAAAGAGCCTCGTCTCCTTGATAATCTAATCTCTGAAGAGTTGTCTCTTGATATTTTCCCACTCATTGAAGAGTCTCACATTGACAAACACAATTTTCTTGAGATGTTCCTTGAGTGGTTCCCTCTCTTTAAGGAGCTTCACTTAGATGAGCCAGTCTATGTTGAACCCTTCTTAAATGAATCACTTTTTACTAAGCCCATTTTGCCATCATAGGCTATTACTTATCAAACATTCAACATTTAATAGAGCATTAAAGAAACAAACACATCAGATGGAGAATAATTATTAGAGTCAAGTTCCATTTTTAAATCGATATTAGATTTAGCATCAAAAATAGAATCAACATTAGTTGCAATATCAGATTTAGAATCATTTACATCAAAATCAGATTCAGAAATAGATTATAGTCATGGTTGTTACAACATTGGTTACAATTATCTTATAAATCAATTTGAATATATTTGTGATCCTTCTACAGATTTTGAGTATGATTACTTCAGCATCAACACAAGTTTTCCTAGTATCTTATATGAGGATTGTGATGCCTTTCATCATCCCATTATTACCACCCAACATAGTCATTATATTGATATTTCACCTCCCATAGATGTTGATTGGGACCGATGGAATCACACTTTCTTGAACTGCATCCATATTGATATACCACTTACAAAATATCAAGGGGGCCAAGACCAAATTTATGTAGAAGACAAATCTCCTAGTGAAACCTTTTTGGAGGTACTAGGAGATAATCAAAGATCAAACTTAGCATCTTCTAGTGAAACCTTTTTGTAAGCACTAGAAGACAATCAAAGTTGAATTTTAGCATCTCTTCATGAAACCTTCTCAAAGGCACTATGGGATGATAAAAAAAATTCATTGGTGAAAACCTCATCAAAGCACCAACAACTAAGCATAAAATTTCTTCATTGCATGTTGCAAAAAATATTAAAGATGAAATTAATATAGCTTCTAGTCTACAACATAATTAGATGGTATCTACTATAAAGATCAAATAATAGAAAAATTAGGTGGTCCTATCAAGAGCATATTCAAAGGTATTCAACCCCACCACAACCAAAATTATGTCAAATTTAGCATCAACAATATTATGTGTGACTAAAATTCCTAATTTCCATTTGTTACCCACTCATTATTCACACCATTATCACCCACCCATTAATTACCCACTTATATCATCTATCACTAGCAGCACTTTCCTTTATCGAGGATCTAAGGATATCTTGTCTCACCATTTGAAGTAGAATAGATTGTCAATAAGGATTACAACAACATTATTTAGTTCCATATCTATAGTCAGTTATTGATAGAGTAGATTTTTTGAAAGGGAATTGGGTAGCAAATTTATAACTGATCATTTTTGTTGTCTCACATATTGACTCAAATGTGCATCTCCCTATCATTAAGAGTAGTAGAACCATTTTTCCCTTTTCCAATTACCATTTGCTATTACCATGTATCATCTCTTACAGGCAACCCTATAGACCTTTTTTAGTCATTATTATACCATTGTGTTATATTTATCACACTATTTGAACTACATTGACTTGAGGTCCTTTAGGACTATGTAGGTAGTGCTCAATTTCTATTGAGGTTAGCTTAGTCACCCCTTTCCCATGTTCTCCCCATTTTGCCAGCAATGGATAAGTTTAAATGCTTTCACCATTTTGTAAGCAACCTAAGTAATGTTCTCATCATTTTATGAGCAATCTAAGCCAATCATCATTTGGGGGAAATTTTTTTGCCACTATAGCCAGTTTTATTTTGATCATTTTATTATACCATTTCTTTACTATTGACGAAGGCTTGTTTTTAGCCATCCTACTTATCCCATTTTGATCTTGGTTCCTTTGGTTCTTCTCACACCTTTTCACATGGGTATTTTGATCTAGTTTAAATATTTTTTGAATGCCATGTTGAATGACAGTCTATGGGAGTAGTGTGACATTTGATTTGTCTAATTATCTTTCATTTATCATCTTAATTGGTATCATTGATTATAACCACCTATGGGAAAATTAGTATTATTTTTGGTATCCCTGATTATAACTACCTTTAGGAAAATCATAATTATGATGTTGTTTATTAATTATAATTGCCTATGGGAAAATTAGTTACAATACCTTTTTATCATGCATTTTTGTATCATCTGGTCATTACTATTATCATTTGTCTTATCATTCACCTTTGTTTATGAACTTGTTGTGACCTAGTTAGTTTTTCACCACCTTTTGTGTGGGAAAAATTGTTGTGACTTGGGATTATTTTGGGGTTATGTAGGCCATTCTCAATTCATGTCAAGGTCAACTCAGTCCCTCTTATCATATGCTCTCATTGTATTGTGAGAATTTTTAAGTTGGCACTCTCTCACCATTTTATGAGCACTCTTCTATGCTCTCACCATCTTGTGAGTTGGATCATTATGTATATATTGATTCTAAATCAAGTTTAGATACCTATAAAATTTCCAAAAACATTTGTAAAACATTCAAAAACATTTTGTGTGTGTTTATTTTATTGTTGTTTGTTGTCTAGTTTTTTACTTTCTTATTTGGTCTTGTTCTTTTATCTTGCTTTTTCAAGTGCATCTTGATGGTCCACATGGATCTTGATTATCTATATCTTCATCTCATGTTATCAAGTTTTCCTTGTTTTGTTTTCAAAAATTCTTATTCCTACTTGAATCTTGATTGTTCATATCTTAATTTTAAGTTAGGTTCATTTATGTTTTTCTTTTTTCCTATCTTTTCTATTTTGTTTAAATGTAAATAGTTATAACTCTAGTTCTAGTCATTATTTACCAATATCCTTAGTTATAGGTATTCACAATTGAACTAGATCTATGCATTTTAAATGCCATGTCATTATGAGTTATTAATACTTATGATGCCTAATTTCTTTTGCTATAGCAAGTACTTTGTGCTTAGGTTTCAAAGTTTTAACGTCAACACCACTTTGATGAACAGTTCTCAAGAACACTATACATAATCTAGGGTCATGGTATGAAAATAGGCATCTAGGTAACATGAATTTTAGCACTCAAATCTATGCTTAGGTGTGCATCTCTTCACATATATTATGATTCTAATCAATTCTTGGTCAGTTTTCATCATCCTTCATTCCATTCTCTCCCAAACTTGGGTGAACTACATTAGCCTAAAGTTCATGTTAGAACATGAGTCTATGGAACTATATAGGTAGTGTCCACTTATCTAGCACATTTGGAGTCATCATAGCCATCTTCATTCTTATTTTCATCTTGTTCATCACTTTTTTCATTCTCATATGCTTGGTTTCTTTTCAAGCCATTCTACCATCACATGTACATTTGCACTTGCTCATTTTAATATACACAATAGGTCATTTACTTGAGCTATATTATTTTCCAATTGCCTATGCTGAGGCACAACATCTAAATAACATCCAAATGAAATCATCCCTACAAGGGTAAACCATTATTTATTCTTTATTAGTGATCAAAATTATCCCTACTGGGGCACAACTTTCTTATCATGATCAAATCTGCTTGACTGGGGAACTTATTATTATCATCTTTATGGGGACACATTCTCCTTTTCCTCTAATTCCAAGCTCTCCACACTAATTCCCATGATGGCAATAATTTTAATGTGCAGCTTGTCTCAGGATTGATCAATGTCGTAAGTGCACAACCTGCACTCTCAAATTGGGTGCATTTCAAGTGTGTCCCTTACATGTTTGGATTTAATCCTTCCCATTCACCCCATTTTTTGGGTCCATTATACCTCTAATTAAATTTTTATCATTGATGGTAACCATGAATGCAATAATTAGCTCATTTGGATGTGATCTATTCCATGGGTTAATCTCTCATTGTCCCTCTCTTTTCAAGGGTCCATCCTTCTCTTTCATCCTAATATGTCCTCTTGAGGGGGCATATGGGTCATTTATAATTTCTTATTGACAAATATTTTCTTTGAAAAGATGTTACTTTTCTTGAATGTCTCTCTATGCCTTATCAAATAGGGGGAAATGTTGACATCCAATTCCTAACACCATTTATGTTGAAATTGTCAATCTTACTCGAATTGTACTCAAATGCACATTTTAGGTCAAAATCATTAAAACACTCTCAATGGTTTGAAATTTTCATTTATAAGTGTTGATTTAGGTCAAAGTATCCCTAAATGGAGAAATTCATTTTATTAAATACCTAACTTTGATCAATTCATTTTGAGTTAAAATGATGATTTTGCCTTTTTGTGCTCTAGATCACTCTTTTTTCTAATTCATTAGTACACATCATGTACCATTATTATTTTATGTTGGCAACATCCTAAATGATAATATAGTTTCAACACATCTAACATCACCTTCTAATTCTTCCTGGGTCAAATTATGATCTAGTAATATGACTTTTGACCATTTTGATTAATTAAGAGCCAATTTCCAAAGAATTGCACAAATATTGATTAATCTTGTTTAAAGGTAATTAATTCAAATCAAGATCTTAAGTGAATTTTCCATGGAATTTATTGATTATTTCAATATTGACAATTGATTCTTAATATATGCATCACCTAGTGACATCATCATATTGGGTGACATCCATTAAGCCATAAATGCATAAAATATTTGGATTATGAGTCTCCCATGCCTCTTTAATGCCTCCCATGCCTTTTAAATTCCTATTTATCCTAAATCATTATGATTATATTTATGGACTTAATTCCAAATATTACATTTATTCATGACCACACATCTCAATCTTGAGATGGGTGGTCATGGTTGATCCTGAACCATTTTGAAAATCTACAAATAGAAGAGCCATGAACATCATTTTTAATATTTATTTGTGAAATGTTATAATGATAAATTGTCTCTATAACCCTTGGTTTTTATCATTGTGTTTCATTATCAATCTTCAATTGATAGGCTAGATTAGAGATTTCATCTACTTTGATCCTAGGTTATGTAAAGAATCCTTGAGGCATTGAAGGAGTTTGCCACCATTGTTGATGAAGACAAAGATGCTTAATCAAGGGGAGAACACATTTTTGAGCCTCTCTTGGATGGTGGATTCACTTGGGAATGTATAGTTTTCTTATTTTCTTTCAATTATCTTTCATTGTCATTAGCAAACCCTGCATGAATAGATAGGCTAAGTTTTGTTGTCTTTAATGAATCTTTCATGATTTATTGACTAATGTTTAACTAACTTTAGTTATAATCCTATCTATAGTTTGAATGACCCCTATCTAAAGGTGTTAAGAATTTTGACCTGCACTACAATCATCAAATTCTAACGGATACAATATAATTGTTAAGTCCAATGGCTAAATTTCAATTATTACAGTCCAATACTTATAATGTAATTGTAGACACTATAATTTTTTACACCTAGGGATGATTAATCAGGTATCATAGGTCTTATTTATTTGAATCCCATAAATAAACCCTATCCTAAGGTTTAAATTATTTACCATTCACTATCCCATTAAATATCCTTTACTTTTACCCCTTTACCAGTCCCAACCTCATAAAAACCATTTACAACCTAAGAATCTACCCATATAACCAATTTACCTCCATATGGAGTCATTAAAAATAACTCCATCTATCCTCAAGCTATTCTCATTAGTGGTTAAAAAAAGTTCTATTTTGAGTGAATCGGTGACAATTCTCCCATGATCGATGTTGATTCTCTAGATCGACATTGATCTATAATATGCAGCCTACCTTCACATTCGAGATGAGAAAATTGAGATCCTTGAAATGCTATTTGAATTCATGGAAACCTTGATGATATTCATACCATCACTCTAATATATTTTTCATTGCATTTAACCACATCCTCTGTGTAACTTAATCTATTGCTTACACTTGTGTAAGAAGTCCATTATGCTCACAAGTCAATCAAAGGTAAGTACCATAGTTTATTTTTATCATTATCTTTCAATAATTATTTGTTTAAATATCCATTTAATCTATAAAATATTATTAGCATACTTTTTTATCCATTTATCCATTCTTGTTAGCAAATCTACCTCATTTTAGTCTCTAATTTATTAAACTCAGCCATAACAAATCGATGTCGACCATTCTAAATCAGCATCAATTCTACCAATGAGCACCAATCCTATCAATATTGGCATCAAACTATTGTGTTTAATACACAATACCTAAGACCTTATCATAAGATTTCATTTATAATCCCTTTGCTAATTATTGTTGTTTAAACATGGCCTTCTCCTTGTAGATGACTCTACCTGATTTAGTTCATGACATGACCAACATCATTGATCTCCCTATAGTCCCTTGGCCTTTATTTACATATCAGAGTAATATAGATTTTGAGCTAGCCCTCTGTTCCATCATTTATACACCCTCTCATGAATCCTATGAAGAATCATTATTTATAATTTAAGATGATGTAGATTTTGATTCTACTTATTAAGAAGAAGATTTTCTTTACATTACTGAATTAATCGATGAAAAAAATTTAAATTAGAATTATTATTGCATCATTTATTTATTTTAATTTTTTATTATTTTATTTCACTTAATTTCATAAATAGTGGATTGAAATCCATCTAATGAAGTGTACCACTTCCTAAAACTGATCTTTGATCAAGCATTCCACCCATCTCTTTTATTAATCTATTTTTGTCAAGTATTCACATGTGTGTAGGTTAACCTTCCTAGCCAAAAAGGAGTTATCACTATCATTGGATTCAAGTGATACATAATGTCTTCTAACCCATAGGTATCCACATAAAACCTATTTTATTTTGAGTTTTTAATAAGTCATGTTTCAATTTAAAAGAAAATAAAAAACTACTTAAACATTTTGGCATGCCTAGTGGAACCCGTAAGGTCTTACTCTTTTTTTTTAAACTCATTTTTTCATTTTCTTATCTCTCTTCCTTTCTACTATTTTTTCAATTCACCCAAAGAAAATCAAAATTGCACATTTTTCCTTTTTAAAGGTTAAATAATCTACATCCATTTTGCCTATTTAGTTTTCTCACATAGGATAATTTAGATGGTAAATTTATCATAATCATCACTTTTATTACACCCAAACCAAATCACATTGATAATAAACTCATCAAAACACCTGACATAAAGGAATTGATGGGTATTTTATTACCTAGTAGTAACCTTCTTCCTGATGATTCCACTCAGATTTCACCACCAAGGGGAAAACTAACTCAGTTCTCTGACTGAGTATAAAGAATGGTCTATCGATATATTCTAGATAAGCACCTGACACCCTTACACTATGGTGTACGAAGTGAGTGGGTAGGCCCCTACACTAAGCCAATTATTGATACCAATAGAAAAATCCTTGAGTGCCAAAATAAAACTTGAGACCATCCTCAGATCATCACTTCTCAAGAACCTCATTATCCTTCTTTTTCTTTTTTCACACTCTAACATTAAAAAGGTAAAAACTTTTTGGAATGACTTTAGTGTGTGCATATTTTCATCCTCACTTAAAACTAGATAATCAAAAAAAATGTTTTGCATGAATTTTATTTCTTGTTTTTATCATTACATAGTTTTGACACAATAATAATCACAAAACAAAACCAAACCCCTATATGTGTCTTCATCTATGGATAATTCCCCTAGCCCCCTACTTCTCTTGAGTCCATAGGGGAAGACATCCCTTAGTACTACATGTAGTATGATCTTGAGTTTACCACCTTACTAGATAGTAATCCCATAGATATTACCCATTATCTCACCTCTAGATGCATATGTATCCCAGTATCTCCGCATACATAATTCTCTCAACATCCATATCGCATACCCTTTGAGGAGGTTGAAGGATTTACTACTATCATGGTGACTTCCCTTAATAATCCCCCTCCTACTATTTTTGATACCACTATGATGTAACTCTTAGGTAACCCACCTCTAGTGATGTTTAGTGATCCATCACTAACCATTACTCAAACTTAGAATGTTACTATTCCTCAACCTACACTACCCAATTAGCTAGTACCTCACTTTAGAACCTAGTCATATCAGTCCTAGTGACACTTTTACCAATTCAAACTAGTATACCCTTAAGTACCCAAACATAATCATTATAATAGGATCCTATGAGTCAATCTCCACAATAGTATGTGCCTTTAACCACCCAATATGTATCACCTATATAAGTTATTAGATTTGTGTATATCCCTTTGCAAGCTCCATAGTACATGGTGGATTCTCATCCCATCATAACCTCATTGATAAGATATCCCCTATCTTAGGATTTTTTCCACATCATTACCTACATATTAGGTCCTAAAGTAAAATGTTTTGGGAGGAATCCCTCAACATAACATTCAACCTAATCTCATGAGCATCCTTACAAATAGGATGGATAACTTGGAAGCTTCTACCTCTAGGTAGAACATGCTCACCTATGAATAGATTTGTAATAAGCCCATCAACCTAGTAGTTCCTATCAGACCTTATCCTCCATAATTTTAACTCCCTAAGTTTACCAAATTTTACAATAATAAGGACCTACAACAAATATGTGAGAATTTTGACATGCTTGTTACCTTATAACGCATGATGATGCACTCCTTCTTAGGATATTCCCTATGTCATTAATTGGACCTACCCTAGATTGGTACAGCTCAATCTCACAACATTCCCTCTTTTCATTTGGGTAGATAGCTCAAATATTCCTAGAACACTTTTTCCATCAATATAATAAGAAAAGTCACCATTACGGACCTTTACACCATCTAAAAATTTGATGATGAGTCCATCACCAATTTTTTAGCTAGATGGATAAATTTAATCAACCAACTCACCTTCTCTCTACCATAGCCTGAGTTATTCAATTTATTTGTGAGAGCTTGTGCCAAACACATCTCATCAACACTATAGGTATAGTCTTTTAAAACTTTTGATAAGGCCTTTTCCATGGCGTATAAGCTTGAAATTAGAGCCCTTAAAGAAGGGAAGGTTAAACTATGAAATAATAACTTTAAATTTGAACCCTCCAAAGGGACTACTAACAATAACAATAATAAAACCAAAGGGGCTACCAACACCATAGTTGTGAAGTCAACACCACCTCAAACCAAAATCTAATCCAAGCCCTCCACTTTGAAGGCATGGTCTTAGAATATATTAGCATGCTTTCCCCCATGATATTATACCCCTTTAGGAGAATCCTATGCATCTATTTTAGATAAGCTCCTAAAGGCTTCTCTTATCAAACTCCCTCCCATTAGACCTCTTGATGAGTCTCATCCTAAACCTAGTTGGTTTAGGGAATATTACTTCTATAATTTTCATTGTGTAATAGGCCATGATGTCAAAAGATGTCATTATTTCAAAGTCTTGGTACAAAATCTTATAAATCGAGGGAGATTATAATTAGGCAATCATAATGCAGCTACAGACCAGTCCATAGATATATTCAAGAAACCATTCCCTAATCATGCATCTACATCTAATTCCATATAAGATAAATTTAGATCCACATCAGAACATGAGACTCACATAATTAACACTATCCACAACCAGATTCTACCTAGAGAAGTTGTTGATGCCCCTGTCCCTGATCTCCTGATATTGAGCTTCTAGGATATGAAATTCCTAACACAGTATTTGATTTTGAGAGTACTATGAATATTATCCCAAGATCAAAATGAGAAGCTATTGATAGTCCACATTTAAGATATGATCCTATCACCCTCAGCCTCATATATTATAGATGAGTAGAGATGATTGGTTACCTTGAGGATGTGGAGATTAGACTGGTCAATCTAAGTTTACACAATGATTTCAAAGTCATTGATATGAAGACTATAGGACCCATTAACCTACATTAATAGGTAATAAATGGGCTTATAATGGTTAAATGACTATTAGCATAGTGCATAACAAACTAGAGGCTTTTCAAGGAGACAAAATAGCTGGTATTTCTTTGAATAAAGAAAAATAGAATTCATCATAAATCCTAAGGAACTAGAGTCACCATATGTGTATGGTGATAATAATTGGTTTAAAGTTGGCACAAATACATAAAAGAATGCATTACGAGCTAATGAGTATCATCTTTTGAACCTACACATGGAGTAATCCTAAATCACAAAATAACCATCTTCTACACTGGTAAAAAACAAAATCACTAAAACCATTATTTCAACTCAAAGGTTGTATCTCTCCATCGGTGAAATATCCTACTAGGTTAGAGTTGGATGTCTTGTATTAAATAGGTACAAAAATGATGGATTATACTAAACCTATTCCATATAGATTTTATCTTGGGAAACACCATCTTCCATAAGTGGTGACTCAGACACTCACATGTAAAACTGGGTAAGAGGAAATCATGAACTACAACCTATATGCATGGTATTTACCATTAAACATCAATTACCTTGATAATTTACAATAAATGACCTTAATCCATTCATATTGAGGGTAGAACACCATGTACTAGAGGTGGATAAAAGAGTTATCACACTTATTTATGTGCTTAAAGGTACTATTTTGACTTGGTGGAAATTACATAGAGATATATAGATACATTGGTAGGAGGCATATGAATTTTTATGCATATGGTTTTAGTTATTTCCTATGGTGAAATTTGAATTGTTGTTCTTTCAATAAGGCCAATTTTCTGAGCTACACATTCATCAATGTGTGGATATATTGTATATACAAGGAGTAGAGCTGAGGTATTGGGTGCATATTTTTATCCATACATTAGTACCACTACCAACAACCTAGTACATGTATTAATAGCATAAGAGAGAGACCAAATATTAGGCACAAGTGCAACAATATTTCATTTAGACTTTTGTGTTTGAATATGATAACCCTTTGGTGCATAATGCATTAAAAATATTTTTATGTCATTGGATGAGTATAATTTTTGGGAGCTACAATAGAGTCATCATCATAATAGGAAGTAGCTCATGATTTGAATATGTGGCTTCATAATTACAAACAAAATTCAATAAAACAAGCTTTAATTAATCCTTGTAATAGAATACTAGATGAGCAAATAAAATTTAGCAATAGTGATTAATATTTGAATTTAGAAGGCTTATTTAAACCAGAGAGGGATGTTTAACCAACACTATCCCAAAGCACAAAACAAGTAGAAGAAGAAAAATTACATAATATAAACATTTCATAAAGAGAAGGAGAGCACACTATGTGAGATGCTTTACCCAATGCATCAAATAAAGTGCATCTACAACCCTTGAAAAAGATTGAATAAAGCATTGTAACAAAGTCAATTCCTAAGCTTGCAATGTATGAGATTATTAGGGATATGAGCAGACCTTGGAGGCATTATAGCTGCTATGAGACTATCAAGATGCTTTTTTGACTAATTTATCTAAAATAAAAGCGTAAATCCTTCATTTGGTGAAGTGCACATAAAGTTAAAAGTCACCAAGATAAAGACAAAAGAGGAAAGGATGCTTTTGATTATGAAAGGTCACCATATGACTTATCAAATGCAAGGATACAAAGGGTCATGCAAGTTTGGTGCAATTTTCCATGAGGATTGAAGGGTCACAAAGGGTGAATTCCAAAGGTCATTTGGAAAGATATAAATAAAGGCTTGAGAAGCCATTTGTAATATGCAAGAGAGTGCATGGTTTGTATTTTTTTTAAATAGAGAAAAGTAAGAGATATTGTAGAGTTATATCATTTGTTGAGTAAGCAACATTGATAGATAGTTGTGTTTTATACACAAGAAGGGTTGGTGCTCCTATGGGTTGGTGCTCACAAATCTTTGTAAGGGGTTGGTGCTCACAAATAGTTGTTATGTTGGTGCTCGGCAAAGGGGTTAGTACAACTACAAGTTGGTGCTTACGAACTTTATATTTTGAGCTGGTGATCATTTATATACTTGAGATTATTCTCCATAGTTTTTCTCACTTTGGGTTTCCATGTAAAAATTCTCTCTCTCTCTCTCTCTCTCTCTCTCTCTCTCTCTCTCTCTCTCTCTCTCTCTCTCTCTCTCTCTCTCTCTCTCTCTCTCTCTCTCTCTCTCTCTCTCTCTCTCTCTCTCTCTCCTCTCTCTCTCTCTCTCTCTCTCTCTCTCTCTCTCTCTCTCTCTCTCTCTCTTGTGTGGTGCAAATTATTATTTCATTTTTATTGCATATCTTGAATGCATGATTAAGTGGTTAAAGAAAAGAAATCAGATTAAGTAAAAAGATACATAATATATTTATTCATCCCCCCTCTCAATATATTTCATGCTTAACAATTGGTATCAGAGTAGGTTCCTTTTGAAAAACTTTTATAGCTTGAAGGTAGATTGGGAAAGCACAATGGCTGGATCATATGAAGGATTTTCTACAAATAAGGAACCTTTGTTTGATGGGATGAATTATGTTTTTTGGAGCACAAGGATGAAGACTTATTTGATGGCCCTTAGATTTGACATATGGCAAGTGGTGGTGGAGGAATATGAAGAGCCACAGACACTTGTAACTAGTCTGACAGAAAAGAAGGCAAGTAAAAATAATGATAAAGATTTAAATACTATTTTATATGGTTTATGTGAATCAGAATTTGTTAAAGTTATGCAATATAAATCTACTCATAAAACTTGGATAAAACTTGAGAGTATTTACAAATGTGATGGAAAGGTTCAGCAAGCTAAGCTTCAGATATTTAGAAGATAGTTTGAGAGTTTGAAGATGGAAGAAGAAGAAAATATAGCAAGTTATCTTTTGCGGGTTGATCAAATAGTTAATCATATTCAAGGTCTTGAAGAAAATTTAGAAGAATCAACTGTGGTTCAAAAAGTTTTGAGATCTCTACCATTGAGATATGATGCAAAAATTTTGGCAATTGAAGAGATGAAGAATTTAGCCAAGTTAAATATGAATGAGCTTCATGGTATTCTTACAGCATATGAGATGTGGACTGAGCAAGATAAAACCTCAAAGAGATAATTTGCTTTCAAGACATCAAAGAAAGAGAAGGCTAAGATTCAAGAATCAAGTGATAGTTTTAACTATGATGAAGATGACAACAGAGCTCTATTCATTTGCAAGCCAAAAAAGGGCACAAATAAATATCAAGGAAATTTATCTTTTAAATGTTTTAATTATGGAAAGATTGGATATTTTGTAACTAAATGTCCAAATAAAGGTAATTATTACAATGAAGAAGGAAAGTCTACTTACAAGAATAATTTCAAAGGTAAATTCAAGAAGGGATTCGAGAAGAAGAGTTTGTATTCTAAATATCCTAGCTTAGTCGAATATAGTGGAGTTAGTGATTCAAAAGAAGAAGAGATTCTATTCATGGCCATACATGAAGATGTCTTCATAAGCAAAATTACAAATGATCAAGAAGAGAATAGGATGAAGATGAAGTGAATCTAGAAGGAGAACTCATTTGTGCCTTAGAAGAGTTAAAATCTCTTGAAAAGAAGAATCAAAGATTAAAGCTCCAGATCGAGAAAAATGAAAAGGAGTCAAAGGAAATAATTGAAGATTTACAAGCACACTTTGAAGAAGCCAAGAAGAATGAATAAGATCTAATGGCATAGTTGAAAATTGCAAGTAAAGAATGTGAAAGGTATGTTATTGAAATTACTTCTTAAAAAGTAGATCTTGAGAAAACAAATAAAGCAATCAATGATAGAGTAGCCAATGATTCAAAATCTGAGAATAGCACTAATATGTTGAATAAGATATTAGAAAATCAAAGATCAATGTCAAATAAGATAGGTATTGGATTTGAAAAAAGAGAAAGAGGTCACTACTTTCATAGACAAGGAAAAAGGAAAGAGCTATGCTGAAGCTCTTACAAAATAAGAAATAAAAAGGGAAGAAGTTAAGAATATAGAGGAAATCTCAAACAAAGAAGGTTGGAGGGAACAGAGCTACAAAAGGAAATCAAGTCATAGATACACAAATAGGGCCTATTTTTATGGTTACTATTTTTATTGTAATGGATATGGTCATAAGAAAATAGAATGTCGAAAAAGGGCTAACAATTTTAGAAATAAAGAGAAGGAAATTCATACAAAGTCAAGCAAAAACCACAACTCTTCTGATCCTCTATCAAGATTTAATGAAGAGTCCATAATATCTTAAAAGTGCACCATATTTGGACACATAGCTTGATATTGTAGAAGTATGTTTGAGTCAATCAAGAAGGACTAGAGTTTCAAAGCTCCATTCATCAAGAAGAAAGTTCAAACAGGTTCATGGCAAAAGAAATAACATGAAAAATCTATGTTGGTGCAGATAGCTCTACATGAAAGAAATAAAGAAAAGCAATAGTTCATTGATAGTGGATGTTCTAGGAGACAAGATCAATTTCATAACTTTGAAGAAGATCAATGGTGGCATAGTGAAATTCAGAGACAATACTATTGCCAAAATTGCTAGAAAAGGTACGCTAAGTTTGGATAATGGTAGAACTAAAAATAAAAATGTTTTGTATGTAGAAGGTCTTAAGCATAATATTTTGAGTGTAAGTCAAATGTGTGATGAGTGGCACACACTAAATTTTTATGCAAAGGGTTTTGAAATTAGAATAAAATATTTAGATGTGTTGGTTGAAGATGCTCAAAGAGCAGGCAATAATTTGTATATGCTATCAGACATCAAAGGTCAAAGATGTTGTTTGAGTCAGATTGAATAAATTTGGATATGACACAAGAGAATGGGTCACATAAATTTTAAAAATATTTTCAACATCAGCAAGAAGCAAGCAGTCAAAAATCTTTTAAAGATTACAAAGCCATTTGACACACTTTGTGAACCTTGTCAGCATGGGAAGTAGGCTAGAAGGTGATTCAAAACAAAAGATTACTCGACCCCTCAGATGCTAGAGCTTGTTCACACTGATCTATGTGGACATATGATAACTCAAAGTAATCAAGGTGAGAAATATTTCATAGTCCTTATTGATAATTTTTCACGTATGACTTGGGTAATGTTTTTTTTTTTAATTAGAAGCTTTCAGACATTTCAAAGCATTCAAAGCATTAGTTGAGAATGAAACTAGCTTGAAGATTAAGTGTCTAAGTTTAGATCAAGGAGGAGAATTCATTTTAGATAAATTTATTGAGTTTTGTGAAGACCATGGAATAAAGAGACATTATTTAGTAGCCAGAACTCCACAATAAAATGGAGTAGTTGAACAGAAAAATAGAATAGTTTAGGAGATGGTAAGGACAATGTTAAATGAATCCAAGATAGTAGATAAATACTAGAGAGAGGTAGTTGCTACATTATTGAATATTTAGAATAGATAATTATTGAGATTCAATAGTGACAAGACCCCTTATGAGCTATGGAAAGACAAACTAGCAATAGTTGATTGTTTCAGAGTTTTCGGCAGCAGATGCTTCATAAAGAGAACTAATGAAAAACTTGGTAAGTTTGAATATAGAATATATTAATGTATATTTCTTGGTTATTATTTAAAAATTAAAGCTTATAAATTTTATATCAAAAGAATCAATAAAATTGTTAAAAGTGCAAGTGTCAGGATAAAAGAAGATGGAACACAAAGAATCATTGATCCAGTAGACATTCTTGAAATCATTGAAGAGGAAGATTTTGAAGAATCAGATGAAGATGAGAAGAAGGAGAAAAAAGAAACAAAAACTCCATCCAAATATGTTCATAGAAATAATAATGAAAGTGACATCATCAGGGACATAAATCAAGGAATTCGCACCAAAAGAATGATGGTAAGTGAATCTGAGCAAGTTAATTTCTCTTTGTTATCCAAAATTCAGCCTAGAACTTTTTCAAAAGCTAAAAATGATAAGCATTAGGTTAATTCTATGGATGAATAATTAAATTAGATAGTAAATAATGATACTTGGGAATTAGTGCCTAGACCAAAAGATCATAATGTGATAGGAACAAAATGGGTTTATAGAAATAAGTTGAATGAAAATGAAGAAGTGGCTAGAAATAAAGAAAGATTAATATGTAAAGGATATGCTCAGATTGAGGGAATATATTTTGAAGAAAATTTTGCACCAGTGGAAAGGTTAGAGGCTATTAGAATTTTTCTTGCATATGTAGTGTTTAAAATTTTCAAAGTATTTCAGATGGATGTCAAAGCTGCCTTCCTAAACAAGAATCTAGAAGAAAAGGTCTACATTGAGTAGCCTAAGGGATTTATTCTCTCAAATATTAGTAGCCATGTATGAAAATTAAATAAATCATTGTATGGGTTGAAACAAGCTCCCAAAGCTTGGTATGCAAGACTTGATAAGTACATGTAGGATCAAAGTTGCAAGAGAGGATTTATTGATAGTAATCTATACATCAAAACAGAAGGTGAGCATCAATTGTTTGTTTTGGTATATGTTGACGACATCATTTTTGGAGGAAATATTGAAAAGATGACAAAATAACTTTATGATAATATGAAAAAATAATTTGAGATGTTTATTCTTGGATAATTGTTATTTTGATTAGGATTTCAAATATTTCAGTCAGATAAAGGAATTTTCATATCTCAAAGTAAATATGCCAAGGAAATGTTGAATAAATTTGGTTTTGAGGATTGTGCACCAGTTGGTATACCAATGTGTATAGGAAATAAGGTTAGCAAGGATGAAGATTCACCTATTATAGATCAATCTTTGTATAGATCTATGATTGGTAGTCTTTTATATTTGACAGGATCAAGGCCAGACATCATGTATGCAGTAGGTATGGCTACAAGATATCAGTCATATCCAAAAGATAGTCATGTTTAGTTGGTGAAGAGAATATTCAAATATATCAAGGGGACATTGGATTAAGGATTATAGTATCCCACAGGCAGAGATTTCACTTTGGTTACTTATACAGATTCAGATTAGGCAGGGTGCTTGGATGACAGAAAGAGTACAAGTGGAGGAGATTTATTTCTTGGTGATAGCTTAGTATCATGTCTAAGCAAAAATTAGAATTTAGTATGACTTTCTATAGATGAAGCAGAATATATTTCAGCGGTATTGTGTTTTAATCAAGTGCTTTAGATGAAGCAAACTTTGGAAGATATCAAGGTAAAATATGATGAACCTATTTCTATTTTTTTGACAACACAAGTGTTATTAATATTTTGAAGAATCTAGTAATGCATTCAAGAACAAAACATATTCCCATTAGATATCACTTATTGAGAGAGAAAGTTATAGATCAATATGGTAAGATGGAGTATATCAGTACTATAGAGCAAATTGTAGATATTTTCCCAAAAGCACTACCAAAAGACACATTTGAGTATCTGCAAGAGAAGTTGGGAGTAATTTCTTTTACTTCCTACCATTGAGTCTCAACATTAGTTGAGGGGGAGCTAAGTGTTATCTCTACGTAAGCCCTTTTCCATTGATGTCAAGGGGGGAGAATAATAGGTATAGGTACAGATGCAGAAATAGGTACAAAGAATAGGTACAAATTGCTACAGTAAGGGGGAGTTATTGTATGTTTTCTAGATGGTAGTATGTGTAGGTTTCAGGATGTGGTAGTTTTAGTTTGAGGTTGCCATCAATGACAAAGGGGGAGATTGTTGTAAATATTGTCATTGATGTCAAAGGTCTAGCATTATTGGTAATAAAGGCCCCATTTCATTTAATAGTGTTTTTAATATTCATATCTTGGTTAATATGTGTTAATGAATATATTTTTGGTTGCATATAAGTCAAAAGAGGGCCCATGGAGAAGTCAAAGAGTCACGGGGTAAAAAATGAAAGAGGAATGGGATGCATTTTCTCATGAAGAGTCATCTTGAGGAATTCTAAGAATCACCATGTGAAGATAAAAGAGGTATGGTGTATTTTTCCATGAAAGGACACTTTGAGGAATATGAAAATTCACCAAGATAAAGATAAAAGAGGAAAAGACACTTTTTCTTATGAAAGGTCACCATATGACTTTTCAAATGTAAGGATACGAAGGGTCATGCAAGTTTGGTGCCATTTTCCATGAGGATTGAAGGGTCACAAAGGGTGAATGCCAAAGGTCATTTGGAAAGCTATAAATAAAGGCTTGAGAAGCCATTTGTAATATACAAGAGAGTGCATGGTTTGTATTTGTTTTCAAAGAGAGAAAAGCAAGAGATATTGTAGAGTTCTATCATTCGTTGAGTAAGCAACATTGAGAGATAGTTGTGTTTTATACACAAGAGGGGTTGGTGCTCTTGTGGATTGGTGCTCACAAATATTTGTAAGGGGTTGGTTCTCATGTGGGTTGGTGCTCACAAATAGTTGTTGTGTTGGTGCTTAGAAAAGGGGTTGGTGCTCCTAAAAGTTGGTGTTTATGAACTTTGTATTTTGATTTGGTGTTCATTCATATACTTGAGATTGTTCTCCATGGTTTTTCCCACTTTGGGTTTCCACATAAAAATTTGGTCTCTCTCTCTCTCTCTCTCTCTCTCTCTCTCTCTCTCTCTCTCTCTCTCTCTCTCTCTCTCTCTCTCTCTCTCTCTCTCTCTCTCTCTCTCTCTCTCATGTGGTGCAATTATTATTTCAATTTTATTGCATATCTTGAATGTGTGATTAAGTGGTTAAAGAAAAGAAATCAGATTAAGTAAAAAGATATATAATATACTAATTCACCCCCCCTCTCAGTATATTTCATGCTTAACACTAGTATTGTAGTATGAGTTGTCTTAGTGCAGCTAGGGGATGGTAGGTTGGAACACCCCATAAACTTTTCCAATGGGAAGCTATCAGTAGCCAAAAATAACTATACCACTATAGAAAGAGAAGATTTAGATATGGTATTTATATTAAAAAAAAATTGACAATATCTATTAGCCACACCATTTGATCTTTTTACTGACCCAAACATTGTAATATATGGTCAATAAGACAATGTTGGGAGGATGAATCTCTAAGTGGCTCATGTTATGTCAAAAGTTTCAATTTCAAATCAATATAAAGCCAGGATGATAAAATGTTAGACCAAATCATCTGAGTAGGCTATAAAATGTTGAAGAGCTAGAAGAAATAAAGGAAGAGTCTTTAGATGCACATTTATTCATGGATTCTATAATATAGATAATATGGAGGATATTGTAAATTTTTTGGAGAAAGGTATTTTCCCTACACATTATATCAAAAGGGATAAAAATTAAATAGTCACTCATATTATCCCATTTAGTCTCATCAATGTATTTTTGTAAAATATTGGGAAAGATGATGTGTTAAATAGAGCATAATTAGATCATGAATGACTTCAACTTATTCAAGTCTCACACCAAGAAACTATAGAGGGTCACTTCATAAGTGATGTCTATGCCAAAAAATTTACATAGTGGTTTTTGGTGATCAATTTTATTTCAAGATGTGCATAGGGTAGCCAAACATTACGATGTGTGTTAGCAAATAAGAAATCCAAATCAACATGATGAGATGCCTTTGATACTAATTCTTGTTGATAAACCATTTGAATATTAGGGAATCAATTTTTTTGGACCTATAATTTTTCCAAGAAAATGAATTAATACATGGTATATTATTACTACGATGGATTATTTCACTAAATGGGTGCAATCAACTACAACCCTAATTTACGATGTCAAAGATTTTATTAAATTCTTGTATGAAAATATTATTACAATATTCAAATGCCCAATCAAACTAGTTAATGATAGATGAATGTATTTCCTCATTAACGCTATCAATACTCTTACTAAGTTTATGATCTCACACCACAAGAGCACAATTTATCACCCGTAAGCAAATGGATAATTTGAAGCATCAAATAACATGTTAATAAAATTTTTATCAAAGATATGTAATGTGAAAATGGATGATTGGGAGGATCACATTCTTATTATTATTTGGGCATACATAAAAAATTATAATCAAGCCATAGGTGTCACTCCCTTTTAGCTTGTTTATGGTCTTGAGGCAGTAATGCCTATGGAATACATTGTTCTGAGTCTATGCATTGTAATTATTATGAGGCTAAGCAACCAATATTATTTGAATCAAATATTAATAGAGTTGGTTAGAATGGATGAAATTTGACAAATGGCACAATGTATGAAATAAATCCACAAGTTAAGCTAGAAGGCATGGCATGATCACAACTTGTGATCTAAGCAATTTCAGCTAGAACAAGCAGTACTATTGTATGATAATTGGTTTAAGGCATTCCCAATAAAATTTCACATTAGATGGAAGGAACCCTACATTATTCATCAAGTTTCACAATAGGGTACCATTTTTTTAAAACATTTACAAAGAACCATACTACTAGGATGTGTTAATGGTTATAGGCTTAAGCCTTACCATCGTTAGTCACTATCATTCTTGATGCTAAAAAGAGTATGTGCTAAGTGGTAACAAGTATATTAGGGATTTTATTTAATGTTTTTTTGTGTTTGTCTTTGTTTTTATAGGAATAGAGTGTTTATACAATGCGATCTTTGCATCACAACACATCATAATAAATAAAGAGCAGCTACAATCATAACGTGTGATCAAATTCCATAAATAAATTATAAGAAAGATAGCTGGAACCAAATACACAATAATCATGAAATAAATCCAATAAGGTGGTGCTGACAAGACAAGTATGGTGAATGGATGGATAACGGTCATTTAAGATTGTTAATGAAAAGGAACTTAAAAATATTACATCCTTCCCAAAGTGGATTGTGTGGCCAACTGAAAGGTGGTGTCATAAAAGAGAGGGGATAGATGAAGGATATCACAACACATTAAATAATCACTAATGGATAAATAAAGGTCTCTAGACATAAAAATGTCACTATCATGTCAAACAACATCAAGTGATATTAATTTTGGGAGAGAACTCTTGTGTAACCAGCTCAGTGCATTTAAAAGAGTCGACGATATAGATTTGGGTACCAAAAATTATATAAATAAGGTCATGAAAAACACATATATGTTACATACTTATACCAACAAGCATATTTTTCAATCTTCTTTCAAAACATATTCTTGTGCACTAATTACATTCTAGAGCTAGAATAAGCAGTGTAAGTATTCAACTTAATTCACATTAAAAACCATGGAGAGAGATCCATGATTGATTCCACTTATAAATGCATAGATATATGATATCATGATTATCTTATGCCTTTGAAAAACCAAATATAATGACCCTTACCCCTTTGATTTCATTGATCAAGTAGAAACTACTATTTTTTTCTCTTAGGCCACTAGAAGTTGCATCAGTAGGAGCCCTAGTGCTCCCACATCCATTATGAGGTTTAGATGTCGAAATAATGATTAAGGCTACCCATATCTAGACAACTTGATGATGTAAATATTACTCTTCTAAGTAGATATGATGAAGGGGATATTCATTTGTCTTAGTACATCATAATTTCAATCAATTCTTAGACTATATCATGAGAAACAAGCATCTCAACCCATGATAAATCCCTCCTCCCCTATAAGTTCACCACTCCACCATTCCATTCAAACACTATAGATAATTATACAAAAATGGAAGGTAGAGGAATACAAATTGATTCAATATATGATGTTTTGGTGTGCATCTTGGTTGAATTCATTACAAATAGGTTTTTATAAACGAAAAAATAGGCCAAACAAGAAATAAAACGGGTGATAGATATTGCATATCACATGATATGCCTATGTGAGGACTTCAAGTAGCCCAATTTTGTATCCTAAAAGTTAACTACCAACATTGATAAGATCCTCACAGGTACCTCCCAAACTTTCTAATATCATTTCTTGGTGTTACTTCTTTGTTTCACATAGTGGAAATCACTAAAAGGTCTAGTCAATTTGTTATAGATTATTGGCCCATTACCAAATTTTAAAATATTACATGAACTAAAATAGGGTAATATTATGATAAACTAGGGTATTTCAACACATGGTGTATTGATGTTCTAGCCTTGATTAGATTGTACCCTTGAATACCCCAAGATGTCATACAATATCTAGGGTAACATGCATCAGTTATAACATGACACAATGGCATCCAGATCAAGATGCAAGAGTTACCAACTCCAAATAAGACTACCATGCAGTGTTTCATCACAATTTTGGATGTGCAATTATAATTATGGATGTATAAATATCTAACTACATGGATGGTGTCACCTCTTCAATCTATTTCCCAAGAAGGATAAAACCAATGTCAAACTTGGCACAAGGACAATATCAAGTGCAACCATAGGTTCCACCACAACCATTTTCAACTCTCACATAATAAGATAAAGGCAAAAGAAAGGCACCTGCATGGTGAGCTTCACCACCACCACCTAAGAAGAGGATGCATCGCATAAAGTCTTGGTTGGATAATACATTTTTTCCAAAGATAATAAGTGAGTGTGACTTGTTAGAGATGGGATTTGAGGAAAATGAATTCTTATAAGCCATGCTAGAAGACATCAAAAACAAAGTATATGAATAGGAGGAAGATAAGGAATTATTTTTCTAGAAAGCAGTGTGCACTTGTCAAGTGCAAAATTGGGTAAGGAAAGACCTTTGGGTCAATATTACTCAACCTCTCCCTCTATTATTATTGACATTGTAGGTTTGAAATTAGCTCAAAAATAATTGGAAACTAAAATATTCCATAGAGATCTAGTTGTATATCTTTTATTTCACACCAAGAAGCATAGCCTACACAAGAAAGCCCACCTCCAGCCTTGATGTGCAAAATAAGGACTCATCCTTTGGCAAGGTCATCTCCCATAGTAAAATATAGGATTGCATCCTTTGGATAATCCACAGAGGCAAGTGGTGTGATGTAAGCATAAAAATCACAACAAAAACCTCAAACAAGCTATGAAGAAGCTCAATAAGACCCTCATTC
The DNA here is from genome assembly GCA_037957365.1 of Torreya grandis. NCBI lineage: Eukaryota > Viridiplantae > Streptophyta > Pinopsida > Cupressales > Taxaceae > Torreya > Torreya grandis. Next base: position 1,022,396 of record JARHVA010005472.1, on the reverse strand, counting down.
ATCTACCCACATCTATGAAATAGAAATTTTCATGAAAAATTATGGTTTTGGAATCAACCTCCTCAAAAGACACCCAATCAGTTACTGAGATTGACACACTAGAGGTAATGGAGGATCCTAAATAAATAACTTTACCACAACCAAAACCACAAGTAGAAGCTACACAGGAATTGGCATACCCATAGGAAGAATGAAATAAGGATAAGAGAAAATTAAAAAAAAGAGGATAAGAAGAAAAATAATAAATAAGTGAAGAAACAAGAAGATGCATAAGAATTCTAACACAAGCAACATGAAACTACACAAGAAGAATAATGAAAATAAGAATCTATAGAAGAGGAGTGCTAGAATCAAATCAAAGAACTAGAGGCTGCAAGGAATAAAGATGAAGAAGTATATGTTGTAAAAAAACAAGATAAAAAAGTAAAGGCTACATGGAAGAAGGTTGAAGAAGTATAAGATCGCAATAAATGAGCTAAAGAAGTGGAGGCAGATAAAAAGGAACAAGAGGAAGCATAAAGAAAAAAATAAGCACATGTTACACAATAAAAGAGGGTAGAATAAGAGGTGATATAAAATTCCAAATAGGACTACAAAAATTAAGAACAAGTCAAGCACATAGTTGAAGCAAAAGCATAGCCAAGGATAGATCTAAAGATAAAAATGAAGCTAAGGCTAAGGCAGAAGTGGAAGCCAAACCTAAACCTAAAGCTGAAGCTAAGGCTAAGACTGAAGAACGAGCCAATGCCCAAGCTAAGGTGGATGTTAAGGCTAAGGTTAAAGTTAAGGCCCAAGAGAGAAAAAAATAAAGAATCCAAAGAAAAATAAAAATTATAGTTCACAATAGAGCATAAGCTAGTAACACAAGCAAGTGCGCAAGAGGAGGCTTCATAGCCAAACCCTCAAATCACTAGTTAGTGGTTGTGGAATGTTCCCACATCATCCACCTAGCACACCACTTTATCAATTCCTTTATATTAATTCATGTTAGACCATAAAATACTTCCAAACACATCCATGACACATGTTACCACTATGATGGAAACATCTATAGATGTTGCCTAGCTGCCACTGACTAAATAGATTGAAGGTGTAATTAGAATCCATTACACAAAAGGCTTTGGCATTAGAATAAAAAAATTATAGATGTGAGGTGATAATGCATAATTGATTCGGTAGCTTATTAATATGTGATAGCTAATCAATAACAAGTACCCAAAACTAGTCACACAAGTCTTAAATAACCAGGTGATGTCTAAAGAAAAATAGCTCATAGATTTACTAAAGAAAATCACCAAGGAATATTTGGTTATGCAATAATTGAAATCAATTTTAATGTAGGGGAATAACATAAAGTTGAATATGGAGAAAATTTGTGAGTTGCTTGAGGAGTATGAGTAGGTTTTGGACACTGCTTCACAACAAGCAAAATAAATCACATAAGGGATGTTGAATTAGAAGAACCTTAACAACTCATTAGCCACTACTCAATTAGATTTTTCAACAATAGATAGATCAAAAATTTTAATGGATGATCAAAAATCTACTTTAGATGTGATGAGTAATGCCCTCAAGCAAAACTGGATTTGAGGGATGCCACAATGCAAAAACTTTAGGCTTGGCAAAATGAGATGTTGTGCACTACATTTGTTGTGCTAAAATCTCAAAGGTATGTAGATCAATTGGATGAGTTTATTTTGGATATTCTACTCAAGGTATCTAATGTTAAATCACTCATTACCATCATGGAGGATGAAAATGTGCAAAATTTGATGGTAATCGAGATCCCACTATGCATAATGTTTATTATGGTGCAAGAAGTGCTCATAGATTGGAAAATGCTAAAGTAAGAATTTTCATAGATCATTCCATCAATTAATAAACTTATGGAGGAGCCCTAATTCATTTCAATGTAGTAACTTCAATAAATCCTATAAAATAAAAGGATGTTTGCATAACCCAAAGTAGACACTCATCATAAATAGCATCCACCATCAGACACTACATAGCCAAGTAGGATAATAGCAAACCAACCAGAGTAAGTGTAACAACAAATAATTATGCAACCATCTCCTAGTTTACCACCACCTACCTAGTAGGTTATGTGCACCTCAATTTTATAGTTTCACATATTTTTTGCATAATTTTTTAAGATAGACTTAATCATTAGGAGCAAGGCCAAGATGGTTGAAAACACGTAAAGGGTAGCCATCTGGTAGATTAGTATGTTACTTAGTTGAAAACCTAAAAGGGTAGATAAGTAGTGTGCAAAGGGTGAAAACTGATAAATAACACTTGGATCAATAGCTATGACTCTTGTTTATGGCTCATCTCCTTAGCTTTAAATCAAATTTTATTGTAACAACTTTGCCTTGGGATAAGATAATGATTAAATTCTGGGAAAGTGTTGGGTAGAGAATAAGTCTTTCTAAAATTGTAAAGTATATTGGATGAACACATGTGCAAATTATATGATTTTTTGTTTTTTAAAATCTTTTGTATGTATTCGACCTTATAAGCTTAATTAATAGATTAAATAATGCAAAGAGTCTTTCCTTTTGGCATATCGAAAGTTGTAATATGAAGAGGTAGTGATTTTTAATACTCTATATAACACTCATTTGCAATAGAATATGGTTCTGATGTGTGATAGAGATTAATACAATGTTATGAATGGTTTTCCTATATGTATTTTACTTCTGATTTATGTGCAATGAGTATTATGAAAGTCTTGATATGTTATTCATATATTTTATATTGACTATTATGTATATATTAACTTTGCATGTATTTCATATAATGAGATCAACTTAATAATTAATTACATCATTTAATCTGTATTTCAGACAATTATTATGTTTTTTCATTGACTGCACAAGTTACCCCTATAATTAGCATGTTTTATAGTTTTCTAGGAACCTCTGCTAAAACATGATGTCTATAAATAGATCACTACATAGCCCATAACAATAATAGCTAGAGAATATAGACTATCAAAACATAGTCTCTTAAATAAGAAAACTAAAAGTGAAATATTTTTTGGTAATAAATCAACAACTTTGTGAAATCAAAAAATTAATTGAAACCCTAGACCACCCAAAAATCAAGTAGACAAGCAAGTTGTATTCTATTTCACACAAGATAATTATGAATTTTTAGATATTTACAAATTATTTTCATTAGCTAAAAGATGTTTTTTCTAGAAAACTATAAATAAGCGAAACCCAAAAATTAATTTCATAAAATAATTATGTAAGTATTTACTAAAATAGTAACTTGCTATTTATGAGAAATAAAATGATTTTTTTTAATAAAAAAAAAATTATTTGAATATACATAAGTAGAAAAAAATAACCTTTGATATTTTCTCAATTTAGGTTGTGTGAGTAAAGAGAAATTACATTGATTTCAAATGTGTTAGTGATAAAACCTTGTATCTTGAAAGTTATAAAATTCAATTTTATAATAAAATAATTGATTATTTTAGAAAATTGAGATAGGTTTTTATATAAAAATAGGTAATAAACAGAACCCATAAATTAATTTTAGAATAGGTCTATTTATTTTTGCTTATATAATTATTTACTAAAAATCATAAATTATTATTCTTGGAAAATTATGCAATATTTTTATAATAAAAATAGGGTTTTATAAATTTATTTATGAGAAATAAAAACTAATTTTATTTTTGTAAATAGAATTAATTTTGGCCTAAAAAAGATTAAAAAATCCCTAGTAAGGAACTAGGGTTTCGACAATGTTTAATAATATGTGGGTTCACCAAAATGTTTACTCTATTTGAATTAAATTAAGTAATTTGAATATGAATAAACTATAAGTAATGAATGTACAGAAATATAAAATAAGGTACAATACAATATAATTCAATGCCAAAATATCATAGTGATCTATAATAGTATTTGATAAGGGCAAGTATGTAGCTTATTTTGGTTGATTCACTAAATAGACAGGTTGTTTTCAAATTAGAAATTGAGTATAATAATCATGCAATTGTGTTGCTATTGAAAATAGAAGATTAAAATATACATGGACATCTGTGTAGTATGTGGGTAAGGGTCATAATGTGTCACTATCCCTTCCTATGATTTTGTTTGCTTTGACTATGCGATGGATCTGAAAGATTGAGTTGGTTTTCCTCTATGTGTACTTGTCATGTTTATATACAAAGCTTAGATGGGTATGCGTAAGTCCTAAAAAATTAAAACCTTGATTCCTGCACATACACCAAATGGACATTAAATGCAAAAAAGGGTATGTAGGGGAAAGGGAATAGTCGAGCTAGCCTCATAAACTATTGTGTAACTAAATGTTACCTAGTAATCCAAAAAGACCTCATGTCGATGTAGTTATCACTCCTAGTTATGTGTGCAATCATAAATACAAGACTAAATTATCTTTTGCCTATGAATACCTTTGGCATAATCAAATAACATTATGTATTCAGCCCTAGAATTTGTAGACAAATCAATTATTCAACATGTATAGAACTTTTTTATATCTTTTTAGACATTGAGATTAAGTCTTCATTTTTCAAGACATTTGTTTATATAGAACCTTATATTAGAATTTATGGGCTCACCATCACATCAAAAGTTGGACCCAAAGGACCAACAATCATAAAAAGGATCGATAATGATGTAAAACCTTGAGAGACTTCCACAAGTTACACTAGGACAGGTTTGCACTATAGGACAAGTACGTAGTGCACTCTTATCCAAGTAGTGTGGACTTATCAAAAAGACACAAAATGAATACACAAAGATATAGACCAAAAATAGGGATCTCAAAGACAGATAAAAATAATTAAAAATAGTGACATACATATATTTTAAATATACAACAATAAAAATAAGAACACGGCATGTGAATGAGTCATTCATTCATCAATAATGATCCAAATAAACATAATTATGTAAAAGGGTGTATTTATTTTAATCTTGTGCTAAATTTGGGTGTCTACATATGGGTACTTTGTGGTGTCTATAAGTATCTTCTAGTATACATGAGTGTGTCTTATGTTATAACTAAACCCTAGATGGGCCCCTGATGTTGAGATAATATCCCCTATATATTAACTTAATAAAAATCATGATAAAACATGATATTCGCATAGACACTCGCAACACCTATGACTAGATTTTTACCTACATGCCCTGTTATGCCACCCCATGTCTATTCATGATATAACATGACCAATTTTGGAACCCCATGCCTAGTCGAGGCATCTCATGTCCTTTTGAGGAACACCATATCTAGTTAAAGCATCCCAAAATCCAATCATAGTACCCCATATTTATTCAAGATTCCCCACTACTAATTATGATAACATTAATGAATTAATGATTAAAAAAATATTTATTGATTGATTAATTTAAAGTTTTTTTATTTGATGAGATAAATGCTTTTGAAGTCAGAGCTATGAATTAGACAAGTGAGGTTTTTTACCACAACTAGGGAGAGGGCTTTACATGATGATCCCACAACCAAACATTACCAGGTACAACAAAAGGGTTTTTAGGATCCCAAAACCATACCAAGTATAATAAGAGGGTTTGGAGGATCCCTCAACCATTACCAAGTGAAGCAAGAGGGTTTTGAGGATCCCACAACCATCACAAGCACCTCAAGAGGGTTTGAAGGCTCCCGCAACCTGAGCAAGTCAAATAATAAGGGGGTTTTAAGGATCATGTAACCATTATACCAAGAGAGTTTGAAGGTTACCACAACCTTTGAAAATAGTTGATTACATCTCAAATAAAACACAAAATGTTGAATCACTTTAGTAGAACTTCTCTTAAGCAATTGTTGTCGACCAAGAACCTACTAGGAGTAGAAGGTCTTCGACTAGTCTTCTACCTCCTATTACTCTACACATCCTCTACATAACTGAATCATGACAAGTGGATTAGACCTCCCATTGAGTCATCTACTATTTAAGTCACAATAAAACCCCATCCATATCATCTTCATTAATTTAGATGTAACTTGATAGGTAATAGGGTTTTTTAGCTAGACTTGATCACTATTCATAAGTTCAAGGACAAAACCCAAATCTTGAAAGAAGCACGAGTGAAATCTTATATATTTTGCTCCAGTGAGACTCGAAAAGTTGACTCCCTTCACTAGGATTACCCTAAAATTAACACTGCATAATAGGGGTCTACAAGGAGCAGAAGGTCTTCTACTACCTGGGACTTCTACACCACCTCCATGTAGCTGAGACATAGCAAGTGGGTTTTTCCTCCCACTGAAACCATTGATGGCTAAATCATAACAAGGACCTCTCCATATTGTCCTCAATAGTCTAACCACATCTTGAGATGAAATAGGGTTTCTTATCCAAGCATGAGCAATATCCTTAAATTATTGGGCAAACCCCATAACCCAAAAGAGGCAAGAATGAAATCCTCTATCATTCGCTCTAATAAGGCAATTTTTGATTTGGTTTCCTCTATCCACCACAATAAAAACTAGGTGATATTAGAAACAATCCCCTATAGATTTGGTCTTTAGCAATATTTTTATCCATTCTCCACTGACCCAATGAGCCACAAGTGACCATATATATCTAGTAAATGATGTCAATAGCCATAATAAAGGCTCAATACTTTCAGATCATACTCCAAAAAGCTTTATGATGAATCCTCTATCTTCCTCTTTAGCCTTTAAACATGAACTTGGCCAAACAGGGACTTTCATAGTTTTTCTACAAAAATTTGGTCCCCAATACAACACCAAAAACTTGTACATATCAAAATGTAAAGTTGAAACAGGTAGAAAACAGATGTGAGAATTCAATTCATTATAATACACTATATATCTTATTCTTTTCACATCAACTTGCAAATCATTTAATTCAATGTAATTCAATAAAATATATTAAAATTTTAATATTTATATATTATTTAAGTTATTATTATCAAACCAATAAAAATTAAATTAAAACTAATTATAAGTAATTAATATTAATTAAATATAATTAAATAATAAATTAACTTAAGTTTTAACCATAAGTTAACTTTTTGTTAATACCAAAAATTAAATATTTAAATGCACTTTATCATATAACATGTTATAATTAAATCAATTAGAATAAAATAAACTTTATAAACCAAATGTGGTGTTTGATTTTATATTTAATCTTAATTTAATTTTATTAATAATTCTTCCATACAATAAAAAATGATTGTTTAATTAATTGAAAAATACTAAAAAAATATGTTTTAGAAAAATTATTCATCATTTTTTTGAAAATTAATAATTTACAAACTTTCATTTATTTTAAGATAACATCAAGAAATTCATCAATGTAAAAAATAAAGTGAAAATAATTATTTAAAACAAAAAATTAAATTAAATTTATATATTAAAATATTAATATTAGTCCATTAGATGGTAAAAAAAACATTGTTAAAATGATATGAGGAGCATATATGTAATGTCTAATTTTACTTAGACTTAAATTTTGATAGAAAAATTTAAATATATTTATTTAATTTTCTATTTAAAATAAGATAATACAATTTATCAAAACAACATTAATATTTTATTGATTATTTAAAAATATATATAACTTAAAAGAATAATAATTATATATCAAATGAAGGTTTAAATATATGTATGAGATAACGCTTTACAAAAGTTTCTAGGATATTTTTTAATATAAAAAATGCAAATAGAACATTGGTTAAGTAATACAATGGTTAAGTAATTGGAGACATTTTAAGGAACCTCTCTAAATCATGCACATATTATCCCTTGTTACAACACTCAGGATTATAATATTTACCTCGTGTTAAACACAATTTGTGTGCCCCTTCTCAACTACACCTCTAAGGCTTCTACAATGTTTTATAAAAGAATCTTCAATCCTTTTTTTCCATATGCTTCTTTCAAAATTTCCTTTTAATATTTATAACACTGAAAGGTATTTATAACAAATATACATTTTTCACTTTTAATTCACATTATTACATTTAATCATATTCACCTACATTATCGGATAATTATATAGTAATATTTATCTTATGAATTTTAACCATTTTTTATTTAAAATTATGTGATTTTTATGTATATTTTAAAATTATCACACCATAAAGTAATTAGTCATATAACATTCTTCCCTTATAAATCAGTGGTGGTACTTAAGAGCTTAGGAATTATCTACATTAAAAAATTATAATAATACTTAGTTAAACCAATGTAGGTATTGACTATGCATAAATTCATTTATTTTATAAATAATTTCTTCAGTTTTAATCTTGAATTCATAATAAATATATTTCTTAATCAAACTTATAGAATATGTATTATTAATTCTCCAAAAATTTATTAAAAAAAATTGATATATTAATTTTAAATAAAATTATCTTGACTTAATCATAAGGGATAATCACTAACTCAAAATCCATGTTAATATAATACTTAGAATTTTTTTAAAGCTTATAAGAATAATACAATTATGACTATATATGCCTTTAAAATGTGGGATTATAGTAGTAATGTGATACTTTTAATTATCATAATATTTATAAATCTTAACTCCCTTTATAAATATTAAATATTCTTATTTGATTATATCAATTTTTAATGTTAAAGACACATATAAATTATTATATATAATTTATTATTACATATTTTCAATATTAACAAAATAGGTGTTACCAATTATCATATAATACATGTACAATAATTTCATAATTAATTTTACACAAAATTAATTAAACAAAATTTATTATAAAAAATAATTTCTATTATCTCACTCTTAATATTAAAAATATATATAAATTATTACACACAATTTATTATTATACATCTTCAATATTAATAAAATAGATGTAACTAATTATCATACAATATTTGTATAATAATTTGATAATTAATTTCACATAAAATTAACTAAACAAAATGTATTCTTAAAAAATAACTCTTATTATCTCACATAAATTGTTTTTATAAAAACTTGTTTGATCCCTATTATAATATCATACTTCTAAAATTGCATTAGTGTGTTAAAAAATTCCTTCTATCTATTATAGGGTTCAATTTTATTAAACGATAATTAAAATTTAGCCTTTATTTTAATTTATATATAATTATTTCCTTATTCAATAGGAATCATAACACCTTTTTTATTACTTGGAAAATGACGTTGGAACATATCTTATTTATTTCTTCAATTATTTCTAGATGAATGAAATGAAAAGATTCGGAGATTCTTGTTTCTAAGCTACTTGGGATTTAATAATAATTAAATTTTTTTAAAGGTATATCATCTTTTTAAGGTACCATTGTCTTTTATAAGTTCTATGAGATTTTACTTTAAGTTAAATGATTTTAAAATTGTCACAAATGTATATTTATTATATGATCAAACATATTAATATTAAATTGAATTTAATTTAATATATCCAAATATTTAATTGATTAAATTTTTATATATATAGAAATTATCAACCAAAAAAATATTTGATATATTTTATTATTATAAGTCTACAAACAATTTTATTAATTAATTCATATTTTCATATATTAATTATTATTTATGGTTTTTTATATTTTTATTATAATCACTTTAACCTTCATTTACAACTTAATTAATATTATAACTCATTTAGTATTTTAAATTTTAAATTATTTTAAAATAAAAAGATTTCTTCAAATTCTTTAATTCAAATTTTCAATTTATATATCTATTTGGTAATTACTCTATAAATATATGGTCGAATTGAAAGAAAGATTGGGAACCATGTCAATTTATCTCTGACTATATCAACCCAGTACATTATTAAGTGATAGGGTGATGGGTCATTACCATTCTCTGACATCCGTAAATGTCATTGATTTGATTACCCCTGATTCAAGTGCTAGTACCTTGATTTCATTGAGTACCATCCATAAATCCTTCACTATGTAAGCGATATTATATTATTTACTCAAACATATTTTTAAAAACAATTATATTTATCTTCATTGATAATAGCCAAACAATTGGTCATGTTTTATTATTTCAAGTTCCTGAATGGGAGCAGGGTTGGGAAAACTTGAGTAAAGAATTGTATATGAAATGCAATTATGATGGATATGAATTGACAGACCCAAACATACCTACAAATTTGTTGAAAGACTATGTGAAAGAAGGGGTTCAAATGAAGATTTTATATCCCTTTTGCTTGAGAACTTGGTATGAATATAATCTCCAATCTTGTGATATTGAAAACAAAACTAGTTTCTTAACTATGTACATAATAGAAACTAAATTACCTTTCAGTAATTTAATAAAAGTGCCTTCTTTTTGGAAACCTATTGGCCAATAGATTTATAACAACTTATGTGGATAGAGCAATGTTGTGATGTGGATACCTTCTAGCCAAAACCAACATATTCTTGAACATGAATCATGAATACAGTTGCAACAATATCACCACTATGAATATGGTCGAACATCATGAATACAACTTGAATACATGTGTCGCCAACTTCTACCTCACCCATCCCCCTTCCCTTCACCCAAACTTATATATAAATAAGGATGGGATAAAAAAACCTTAACATAAATAATTTTGAATATGTTCATGCATTTATATTTTTTTTAATAAAACATAATTTTATTTTATAATTATTTTATAAACATTTAATGATCTAATATTCGTGTCACTTTTTACTATAAAATCAACAATCACAACTCAAATATTATAATAAAAAATATGCAAATAAAAACAAAAACAAAAAATCCCCTCCAAAAAGAAAGAAAAATGACATTAAAAAACAACAAATACTACTTCCTCCATATAGAACACATGTTATATCACATTTCCAAATTACATGATAACCTTGTGGGACTTCAAATGTTAAGTTAAAACAAATATTTACAGTTGCCATTCCATGCTCATTGTATCTATGGCCACAACTTTGCATAAAGATAAAGGTGCATTTAGATTTGAGACGGTATGTTCTTTATAGAAGTTACTTGAACAAGCAAACAATTTTGTGAAATAAAATTTACATTCGATTAATTGTTTACAATGGAAATTATTAGATGAACTTAATATGTTTGAGTTAATAGGTTTTGTTATTATTAATGATAGAATTTAATGTAAGTTGTGTGGAAAAAGAGTTTAATTATGAGTTGTTTATATTATGGTGAATTTAAAAGATCATAGAATTAGTCATTAAAAGTAAATCAAATATTGAATATTTTTGGAATTGTTTTGATTGAATGATTGAAGCAACAGAAACTTAAAAAAAATATTATTTAAAATAAATAGAGATAAATTAAAATTATGCATGATATTGAAAATGAGATAAATTAAAATTACACATAATATTCAAAATCACAAAATCTAATACCAAAATGTAATGTACAATTTTTTTCAAACTTAAATTTTCATAGAACAATTAAAATATATCTATTTATTTTGATATTTAAAACAATACAACATAATTTTTGAAAATAACAAAACATTTATTGATTATTCAACAAATACGAATAACACTTTTATATCAAATCAAGCTTCAAAGACATTTGTAAGATAATTCATTAAAAGGCTTTCAAGAATATTTCTCAACATAGAAATGCAAAAAGGGCATCGGATGAGTAATACAAAGGTTGAGGAATTAGAATTCATTTCAAGGGCCTCTTTAAATCACACACATGGTAGCCTTAAGTAGGACACTCAAGGATGTACTCTATACCCTCTCTTAAACACGTTATGTATGTCACTTCTCAACTACTCTCCCAATGTACTTCTAGGGCTTCTATAAATACTTCTTACAAGAATCTTAAATTTTTATTTATTTATTTATTTTTATTTTTTTTCAAAAGTTAAATTTAATTATATCAAAGGTATTCCTACAATGATATTTGGGGAGGTGGTTGGGCACTATAATGATGTGAGAATGTTAGCATTTACAAATATGATGGTTTTTTTTTTAAAAAAACATATAAATATAAATAAAGTCAAATCATAAATAATATAAATATAAAGTAAAAGCGAGAGAAATAAAAATTAAGGAAGAGTAAAAAAAGAAGTAAATTAAGAACAGATTAAATACAAACTTTTTACATTTAGTTTTTTAAAGATTTTTTTTTTTTTTTTTTTTTAATTTATTTTTTTTGTTTTTTTTGTTGAGAAATTGATTTCCTCAATTACATTATATTATAACATCATAACTAATAAATAAATAATCATATTACCACATCATATTTATTAATAATCATAACAATAAAATTGTAAAAATAAATTATCATAAAACATATTATAACGTCATAATAAATAAATAGATAATATAAAAAATTTATTACATTATATTTATAAATAATTAGATAATCATAACTAATTTATATATAATATATAGATTTTACCATATCATATTTATAAATAATCATAATTAATTTATGGGTAATATCTAAATTTTACTGTATTATATTTATAAATAATTAGATAACTATAACTGATTTAAAAATTGAAAGCTTCAAGCTAGAAAGGGTTCATGAAGGTGGCTTTATCCAGAAAATGATCGGACATGTGTTTGCAGATAATGAGATACATTACGTTGGAAGGGAAGCACATGGTAATTTTCTCACATCATTTCCTTCTTAAACATTTCAAGGGTCATACTATCAGCGTACCCTTCTTTCTCCTTAAGTCTCTGAAAGCGTCAATTACAAATTTTAAGAGCAACCCCTCGGTAGACCTTATACACTAGGGGCTCATTCTACTCTTGGTAAAGAAGGGCTAACCCTTCTGGTCTAAAGTGGTAACAGAGACTATCAATATCACTAACGAGCATGAAGATTTGGGCAGAGAGGATGACTTCTTCTCAAATCCTGAAATCGAGCAAATAGGGGACCAAAACGAATTTGTCACTGGTGATGACTTCATGCAAAGGGATTTCACATTGAGCAGCAATCAAATGGGGGCTCTCATATATGTAACTCCAATTACCAGTAGGGGTCGGGCCTTCTTTTACCCTAAGATGTTAGAGGATATCGAGAAGTCCTTCACGATGTTGCATACTAAAGTGACCATGCAAAAGCCTTTGTGCATGGAGATAATTGACAAGTTTGAGAAACTGAAAGGTCTCTTGGTTCATGGCAACTATGTTCCGGGCAACAACAAAGCGGAAGTTGGAATGACTGAATTCATCCCCCAGAGGACTAAAACCACCCATAGTGGAGGCGTTAATGAAATCAGGAAGGAAACTGAGCGTGAGGCAGAGGATTTAAAGGCCACAAAGATGAAGTGAAAGAGACCAGATGCAGATATTGAGTAGGGAATTGGAAATCAAACTAGAGGCAAGAACAAAGAGGTGAACACTGAGACCAACAAATTGGTCTACTACTTTAAGTCCGAGCCGAACTAATTGGTTTTTGGTCTAGGTCTATTGTTATTTTTTTGGCTGGTTTTTGGTCTCATGTATGTTGAAGTTGGTGGTTCTGGTTGGTTTTTAGTTCTGTCGTGCTTTGTATTGTTGAACTTCAATACTTATCTTTCACTTTCTTTTTATAAGGGTACGGGACCCATCAACCCATTTATTAACTTATCAAATAAAAAATAACTAATTTATAAATAATCATATCACAACAATGAATTGTAAAAATAAATTATCATGAAAAATAATCACATTATTATTATTATTATTATTATTATTATTATAATATCGTATTGAATTATGAGTACCTCCAAAATAATATCTATCGATATATTTTACGTAAATTTATCTAAGATATATACACTATTATTTATAACTTATTTAATTTATATAATTAAATTTATCATAATATAAATAATTAATTATATAACAATAATAACACTCTATACATATAAATATATGCACATATATATAAATAATTACATATTTATATATATATATATAAAACACTAATCCAAGGCCTAGAGCATGGACCTATGTTCCATGTTCGTACAAAAATTGTCATTGTTGAAACCATCCAATTTTTATTTATTTATTTTTTGATTTTGGAGGGAGGGAAGGGCGTGGGGTGGGGAGTGAATATGACGGCCACCATGCAGCATTATTTTTTGTGTCCGCCTCTCCACTTGTAAAACTGCCCTACTTGCCTTAGTGCTGCCTGCCCTTCATGATTATGCATTTGAAGTGAGCACACTCATTTCCTAAGATCCAAAGTATGCCAAAATTGTATTTAAACGGCCGTCAAATGGGGAGGGAGGGAGGGAGGGACAGACACACATACTCGTGTTTGTTTGTGTTTGTTTTACATCATGGTTGAAGTGAGGGTAGATAAAATGGCGTACTCTGCAGGACTCTCATTATCGCAAAAAGTGGTTGACATTGTTCGAGCATATGCCTTTTGACTGGAGCATGTGACTGACCCCACACTCGTGTTTGACTTTTTCCTTTACATTCGAAATCCCAACCCATAAATTAATTTTATGGGTTAGAAGTTGCCACGTAATGCCACATAGATGACGTATGCGTGACGCACCTACTATTTCTCTTTGTTTATTCGTGGGGCCATGGAAAAGGGAATCCTAATTAGCCACAACGTATGTTACCTCGGATTCATCTCGCTTTTAAGGAGGATAAATAATTAATAATTCAAAAAATATTTTGTACTCAGTAGAGGAAATTGGGCATTCGATATTCAAAGGTGTGCAAAAATGAGTCCATTAAAAAAAAAATTAAAAATTGAGTAGTTTAATTATAATAACAAATAAGGGTTGTGTAGCGGTTAATCTTGTCTTGATATTGTAAATTGTTTAAAATTGAGTTTGTAAATTGAAATTGCATGTAATTTTGTAATATGTAATTATATTGCTAATATAATTGTAAGTTGTCTAGTTTTCAAACGTTGAGTGGTCGTGAATTTGTTTCCTCTTATTAAATGTAAAAGTCTAACGAAATGGTTGCATCGGGTCGAAATCAATAGAATAATAGTTAGTCTATTGATTGTAGATTTCAAGCTGCTAATGGCGGGCAATGCTAGTGGAGGCCTCGAGATGGGAAAACCAACAGATGAAAATGGTTAGCCATGACATTGACATAGGCATGTTATATTATCGCGAGGTAAATAATAGTTATAAAATTAATCACACCCAACCTAGAGTTTTAAAAACCCGGAGAGACAACCGAATACAGTACTTAGGGGTGTACATTAAGCCAGGGCATATCATTCATTTTACTCAAAAGTGTGGCACAGCTGTGAGAAGGTAATAAGTTTAGAGAGTAAAGAAAGAGTGGCTGAAATGAAACCATGTAAGCTCCTTGTTCCATTTTCGATCTGGGCTATTGTTTCCCTCTTTATTTTCCTCTTCCTTGTAGAAGTTGCTTGGTAGAGAAATGAGCTATTCAATGTTATAATGTTGATATGGATGTTTCAACTCTACTCAAGGAAGTTAGCTTACCTCTGGCGCAACTATATACTACCAATGAAAAAGAGATGGTGGCCACAAATACATGGAGTGTGCAATTTTTAAACATAAATGTCCTCATGCTTGGGAACAAGAGCTACTAGCAAAGGTTTAAAGAGAGCCTCAAAAGGGAATCTACGTGCATGAAGGCGCTAAATAGGTAGTGGAGATGAAGTTGAATGAGGAGAAAGAAATATAGGGGCAAGGCATACATTGATGGTTTTAGAAGTGACGTAATATTTGGCTTTGTTGAAAGCAACAAAGAGTACTTTACCTGAATAGGCTTTGGAATGCCACCGAGGGAACAATACATCGTTTTGGACATGGGTACGATGCAAGCCATGCAAGGATTGCTACAAACAAGTTCATCTAGTGTGCAATTCCAAGCTGTGTAACAAGTTGCAGGAGTCCGACTGCAACAACCGAGGTTTTATGTACCAGGTTGCTTATAGGGACGAGTTTTTTTCCATTGGAAATTTTGCTATGGAAATGCTAACATTGGGTGGGATGATATATGTTTATAGTTGTCTGCATTTAATTTGATAATAAATAGGGTGGAATATTCCCTAATAACACCGCCATGAATATACCATTATTTAGGTTTCAAACTTTATAAACACTTTGTATTTTTTCTGGTCACATATGTTTAAAGCCATTTGATTGGCTAGAAAAAATCAAGGTATTGCAAAAGTGAAATCTATAGATTTTACGAGGGCAAGACAAATAAAATTTAGATTTAAATCATTCTAACAATAATATAGGTTTTAATAATATTTTTTTTAATAAGTACCATGGTTGATGGGACCCTTACCCTATATTAATAAAAGAGATTACACAAACAAGCCAAGCTAAACCGCCATGGCCTAAGAAGAACCAATTACACTAAACGACCACAAAGCCTTAAACAAATTAAACAACAAATCCAACTCCACCCAAACACCGACAACAAAAACAATACCACCAATTAGTTAAAAAGTAGTCTAAGAGATTAATCATCTTACCCTTTTTACCGTTTTTCTTTTTTATCCACTGCCACATTCCTTGCTGGTGATTCACCACAACAGTTTGCTTGTCTAGATTCTGAATTTATGAATTCTTATTTTCAAACATCTCTTTGTCTGAATACGGAATTTCATATTCATGCCCTCTTTTTACTCCCCTTACTGGGTTTTTTAAAAGAAAATTCCGAACTTTTTTTGTTTCCTTCACATTAGACAAGGATTCTTTAGTAGAAGCAACTTGTTCTCCTCTCTTTCTATCTCTCAATTCTGCATTTTCTTAAATTTCTGAATCTTCAAAACAATCTTCAACAACTACCATCGAATCTGGGACACTTCATTTGCTCGAATTTGACTTCTCCCCCTTTTTCTTCCCTATTTAAAATTGTCCTTGAAGACAAGATGCATGAAAATGTTATAATAATTTGCAATTATAAATGATTTAATTAGTGTGTAAGCATATATAAGTTACAATTTATTTAACCTTTTCTTTATTAATCATAGTTTTAGTTTAAATTTTATTTTAAAATATTTAATATTAATAAAAAATAAAATTACTAATTAATATAATGTTAAGAGAGTTTTGGCTCAATATTTTTTAATTATAAATTTTTATTTAAATTTTAAAAAAATAATAATAATAAAAAATAAAAAATAAATTTTATTTAACTATAAACATTTTAAATTACCATATAAATTTATCATCACGATATAGAACCATTGATTATAAACTTCTGTTCAAATTTTATTGTAAGTGAACCTCTAATTATAATCTCTAACCCAAACAATTTTTTTGTTTTTTAAAATTTTCACACGGCTCTTTTTAATTATTAAAAAGACAATTGAGTTTTTATTGGTTTCAAAACCTTAAGAAAAAGTCTCTTTATGTTCGCCTCCTTTCAGTGTGATTATGGTGGGAGCTTCTCGGATTCAATCCACTTTGTTCTAACGAACTTGTTTTATTTTAAGGCTATTGAACCTTTTTTATCCAATAAAACAAGTACAAACTCTCATAGTTAACAATATACTCAAGGGGGAATGAAATTCACACGTTAATATTTGCAAGTTTGATTTTATAAGAATGAGATAGGTGTGTTTGTTCCCAATAATTTAATGTATAAAAAATCTTTTTGTTTAATATGGATAATTTTTTTGGGTTCATAATTTCGGTTAAACATATTTATCTTATTAATAGGTATATATATAAATATATTATGATTAAAAAATTAATTTCTTATCATTATAGTGACAAATTGTTTGTTAAGAGAAAAGAAGAACAATAAAATAAAAAGAAATGAAACTAGGAAAAAAGAGGAAGAAAAATAAAATAAAAAGAGGTGATGTATTGAAATAGAATAATTTTTTCTTTTATTTAAATATATAATATAGAGTTACAATAAATATGTACAGTAAAATATATTTTGGCACGATATATTAGTAATAAAAAAAATGTATAATTTAATTTAAATATTAAAAAAAAGTTAGAGAAATGTTCACATAAAATTTATTATTTGAATACAAATATTTATATAATTTAAGATGACTTTAGTTAACGTTAATATTATGCAGAGGTTATCATTAAAGATTAAATCTTATTTAATATGTACATTCATTATCAACTCATTCACAAACACAATATATAATACACTTATATTTCATACTCTAACTCTTTTTTTTGATATATGTAAGTATAATGCATTTCATAAATCTCTTTACTTTATTCATCTACTTCATCTATTATAATATCTCTTCACCTTATTCTATACTCAGATTATTTCTCTTATGACTCTTTTTGTTTTGTTGTTCTCTTTCTCGGTATATTATTTTCTTCTTATTAATCCTTGCGAAGGCATGATATTAATGGTTTCACTTGGGTAAATACCCGTTTCACTTGGGTAAATACCCATTTCACTTGGGTAAATAACCCATATTTATCTAGCCATTCAAAAAAATTAAAATACATATGATTTTAACAATTATAAAGTTTTTTTTATAGTTTTTTCATAGAAATATTGAAATATTCTCAAGAGTGTTATTTGGGAATATTCTTACATTGACATCATAACAATTAATTACTATGACAACTCATATCATTATTAATTATTATACTTATTTTTATTGTAATTATTTATGTCATTACTTATTTTTTAGTGAATAATATTTAATTCAATATATTCCAATTAAAAAAAATTAAAACATTAAATAATTGTTGAGAATGACAAATCTTATCATAAATGCTATTTAAACAATGTCTTATCATAAATGCTACTTATTTTCATAAATAAATTATTTATTAAAGTATATTTTGAAAATTATGAATGTTTTTTTTTTTTTGTAATATTAATATTATAATTTTTAACTATACCGTTAATACTTAAAAAATATGTAATTTTTAAAATTATTTTGTAAAATCCTTATCTTCTTTATGATTCTTGTTAATCATAACAATTTAAATCTCTATAATTATATTTGTTTCTCATTTCAAAGTAAGATCATTAATATGAATAATTCAATTTTCTATAATATAATAAAAATAATTCATTGATTTAAATTTTAAATTTCAATAATTATATGCTGATGAAATGAAGTATTAAGTCATATTATGAAAAATTTAACGATAACATTATTATAAATTTTATTAATTAAAATTTCTAAAATATCAATATATTCATATATTACTTTTAATGTGAAACCGTAATATCAATATAATACTAAATTTATGTGTAATTACGAATAAATACTACCAATGCTAGGTAACATTTATTGGTTACGAATAAATACTATTAATGAGTTTTAATTTAATCACATGTTTTGTAAGAAAACTACCACCTATTAAGTACATGTCAACAAACATGATTTAATTAATTTGATTATATGCAATTTGTTATTAAATATTTAATGACAAGACTAGCCACGTTGTAATCTTTATGCTTATAGATAAATTCTCAACTATAAATAATTTTCAATTCAAAGACAATGATTAGCCACTATGCAGCCCTTGTCATTATCTTCTCTTCCATACTTATTTATGTCATTATATAACTTTTAAAATCTAAATTTTATCTCTTAACTAATAGTTACTTTTAGTAACTATTGATTTACACTTATTTACCTTTCTAACTACCAATTAGAATCTATATTCTTGAAATAATCTTGATAAGAACAATCCAAAACAACACGTCTACCTAATGTTGCTATTTAGATATGGTTATTATGAAAGCTCTAAATTAAATGTATTGATGTTATATGTGCTCCTGATGTTGATCATGTGCTTTAATATTATCACAAATTATTACAATACTTGTGCGATGAAAATAAAGCTCCTCAAACACCTTTGGAAACACTCTTAACCTTTTATTTTTATGGAAAATAAATAGAAAATGTAATGACTATATTGAATGCTTTGATCTTCAGAAGATACCATAGACCATTTAGAAGGCCTTATAAATCACTGCACATGGTTACTTTTTTGTTATGTCCATATATCACTTTTATTGTTACTGTGGCATGTGTGAGGCTTTTGTAATATACAAAAACATTTATTTGACTTGATGAAAAGTCTAACCACCATTTACCTCCATTTTGAAATATTGTCTCATCCTAGAGATTTATCACATGAAACTGTCATTTATCAATTTTCAACTAGGTGGTGTATATATATACATATACATACATACATACATATATATTTTTTGGGTGCTTTTTTCAAAATTATTTTGACCTTTTCTCTTTTTTTAAATTTTTTTATATTTTTTTCTCTATTTTTTAATTTTATTTTTTCTACATTTCTAATCTGTGTTATATTTATTTAATATGGTACCAAAAAATCTATTATTTTACTTGCTTCTTATTCTTCCTGATATTCCCATGATTTTTCTATATTTTGCTTTTTCTCTAACAAAATATTATCTTTTAACTTTCTGTAGACACTTAAGTTCCATCAATTTAGTGTCATATTTAACTTTCACTAAAATTAACATACTAACCTTTTATCATTCCCTAATTCGAATTCATATTAAAATTATATCCCTCTAGATTTTGAATAATTGATTAATTAAATCATGCACACATTTTTCTTCTAAAACTAATAAAAAATCAAATTTTCTACTTCATCCAAACATCCTCCATGATTATGTTGACTTATCCAACTACCTTCCTCAATTTTTCAACTACCTTATGAGTCATCTTAAAATATTTCAACTAACTTGTGAGTCATCTCTTGACTTTTCAACTATCTTGACCCATTCATGCAGAGTCATTCAACTATCAACTAACTCTCTCCCTTCTTTTCAACACATGAAAATTAATCATCATCTATTGAGATGAGAATTCAAATCCAACTATTTATTATTTTAAATATTCAATAAATTTGGATTGTTCATCTCATCACCTTCAAGATTATAAATTGGCATGCAATCCTCCACTCAATCATCTACCTTCAAGCTATTGAAACTCTATCGAATTATCTTTACAAATCTATTGAGATTAAATCTATTTACAACCACACACTACCCATTTGATTTTATTTAGAGAAGAGTTGAGTACCCACATCAAGTAAGAAAGAGTAAATCTACCATTGATCACACAATAGAGAAGGCAAATAAAATGCATTTCATGTGTTGTAAGTATTTTATTAGCTAGCTTGCTCTTATTGTTGCTACTCTATCAAGAGGTTAGTATAGTTTATGAAGAATTATATTACATGTTATCTTCTTAGTTTACATTTTAAATTTCACACTATATTAAGACATGCTCGATAGAATATTTCTCTCATATTTCACATCATAGGTGCATTTAAGAATTTATTTCAATTATTTTTTATTACATTTATTTTTTACATATATTTAACCTTTGTCTTAGATTTCTCTATTTACAAGTCAATTTTTTGAATTTATGAGCTTGTTCTCTATTATTAACCCATGAAATAGTGAATTCATTAGAGTAAACAATGAATTTGTTCATCTAGCTTTTTTACTCATTCTTTTACTATTTTTTAGTCTTCTAACATTTTAAGTGTTTGTTTTCTTTGTCTAACCCCTTTCCATTTCAATTATATTCTCTTTTCTAGTTTCTTTTTTTTGTCTAAATCCTCCTGGTAGAATAATCAAATCATCTAAGTAAATAATGAAATTATCCAATAAAATAGTGAAATCATTTTGCGCAACAACAAAATTATCCGATCAAATAATGAAATCATCCAAGAAAATAGTGAAATCATCCAAAAAAATAATGAAATCATCCAATAAAATAGTAAAATTAGTTTTTATAATAGTTAAATCATCAAAGTAAATAATGAAATCATTTTGTAAGTGTCTACTTTCTACTTTTGTAGTTCTAATCTATTAATGAATTCACTATTGTCTTTGATTGTGTAATAATGAGATTGTAAAAAACCTTCTGCATAGATTTATGAAGTACAAAAAATAATAGAATAATAAAATTAACTTAGAATAATTCAAATATATTATATTATTTGCATGCCACTTCGAGGGGACAACCTCCTTTGAGCAAGTCGATACAATAATATTCATGAATGCCTTCATTGGGCCTCAATACTTACTTAAATACTAATTCTATTCTAGCAACTAATACTTTCCATGCATGTAGGATAATTCAAATATGCTAAAGGGATGACTTATAAAGCATATGCATCCATAGTGACTAATACACTAATAATACAAAGAGAAGGGTAGGACACAAGTTCCTAACATTACCTCCCCCTTAGAAAAAACTTTATCCTCAAAGCTTTAGCTGTGAGAATCATTGTTGAATTTGGAATAATGGTTCCTATGTGGTATCTTTGGGTTATATGTCGTGCCACTAGATTAAGACTTTCATGATGGAATGCGAGAAAAGTTATCAATTTTACTTATTTAGGACAGCTTTTGGTTTGAGAAGGATGGAACCTTCATTATCAAGTTTGGGTAAAACTATCTGCACTTTGATGGTAGGTCCAAGAACTTTCTTCAAATAGGAGATATGAAATATTGGGTGATTTCAGGAGGAAAGTGAAAGCTCCAACTTATAAGCAATAAATCCAATCTATTGGAGAACCTTATATGGCCCATAAAACTTTGAGGAAAGCTTATGATCCCTTTTTAGTTGTAAGGATGATTGATTGTATAGTTGTAGATGAATAAAAACCATATCACCAAATTGAAAGGTGTACTCAAAGTGGTACTGATCTACCTACTAATTTATTTGATTATGTGCCAAATAGAGATTATCTTGTAGGATGCTGAGAATTTAATCTCAATGGTAGAGAGTAGTGTCAACTGCATGAACTAGAGAACTATCGAGTGTATACAGGAGCAATGTTAGGGGCACTTGACCATAAACTATATTGTTCCTAAAATTAGCTACACTCATTTTTAGAACAACCCCTACGAAACTTGTTTGTTTCATGTTTTTCACTCTAAGTTCATCTTTCGAGGCAAGTTTCTATTGATCTCGTGTTTGGTCAACTGGAATCCTTGAAAAGTTTGTGACGTTCCCTCGTTACGATTTCTCAAAAAAGTTAAAATCATTATGATTTTGATGTGATCAAAACGTCAAATTTTTGATAAATTTCAAGGAGTTATTGTTTTTTTGGTTTACATGCAAAGGTGGCATTTTTTGCTGCCCTTGCATGTTTTTCAGCTTTTACATGCAAAGGTGACATGTTTTGCTGCCATTGCATGTTTTTCAGCTTATATGCAAAGGCATCATTTTTTGCCGCCATTGCATGTTTTTCATCTTATATGCAAAGGCAACATTTTTTGCCGCCATTGCATGTTTTTTAGCTTTTATGCAAATGCGGCATTTTTTGCCACCATTGCATGTTTTTCAGCGTTTATGTAAAGGCAACATTGTTTGCCGCCATTGCATGTTTTTCAACTTTTATGCAAAGGCGACAGTTTTTGCCGCTCTTGCATTTTTCTCTTTTCACTTCAGCATGCATCGACGGTGATTTTTTCTGCCAATACAAATATCCCCCATATGCAAGGGCGACAATTTTTTCCACCCATGCATGCATCCTCTTGAATTTCCTAACTCTGGGGTATTTTCAAGTTTGCTTTTCTGAGCCCACTTTCCTTTGGTTTTTTTTTGGCTTGCTCGTGCCTTAGCCCTTTCAAGCACATTCCCATAATCATGATCATCAAACATGCAATTTTCCCAGATTGCTAATTTTTCTCCTTATTACACGATCATGATTCTTATTATAGTTTCTCTAAAAGATCCCTCTTCATCGACGTCCTTTCAACAAAAGTTCTTCTAGATCACTGAAGTTTCTCTAAAGAAGTCAAAAATAATGAAGTACAAGTGTCAAGATGTTTTTCCAATCACCTCAGTTGCTTCTAATGTTGATGACATTAAGGATACAGAGATCGAGCACGTGGATATGGCTTAGTTCGTAAAAAGAACCAAATCAAGCAATCCTAGCCATGAAATGAAGAAGACTGGCAATAAATATTGAAGCTATTCTTCCATGCTTTATTCAAAATGCACTTTTGTAATCACTTGGACATTTCCACATGTACTTTTGTCATGTGTAAATACATGTAAAAATCTGGAAAGTCCAAAGTCAAGGACTCTCACCTTTGACTAGGTTATAATATTTAAATTTTTTCTCAATTCTCAAGGCTTCTCCCTATAAATAAAGAGAGCCTCTTTTGTAATAGAGGATCTTATTTTTGATAATTGAGAGCAAAAACTCTGCCCAAATTGAGATGCTTCCTGAGACTTTGAGCTCGGATTGTAAATCATATTTTCTTGAATGAATGAGAAAGCAGGTTACTTTCAGACTTTGTGTTGAAATAATTTGTGTTATTTTAGAGATCGTTCTTATGTTCTTTTTCCTAATAATCTCTTATCTATTTGATTAAACAAGTAAAGTGTGTGTGGAAATTATCTGAAGACGTTCTAAAGTTAATTATGAAGACTTTGAGTTGCTATAATTACCTTTAGTTTGTGTTTTCCATGTTTTAGTAGAAAGGATATTCAGAAAGGCTTTGAACTGATTTTATCCTTTGTGATCTTACACTCTGTTGTAGTTTTAGGTGAAGACTTTGAGCTGCACTTCACTCTACTGTTACGTCTGTTTCAAATTAGTAAGGGGAGCAATGAAAGACTTTGTGCTTTCATGGGTTTCTCGTGGATCTAGTTATTATTCGAGAAGATTTTTTGACATTTACTGAACATCATTTCTAAAAGAAGAGAAATGCTTTCAATCATCAACCAGGATTTCTCTTTTGCCTTGTAAACATCATCTCTAAAAAAAGAGAGATGGATGGTGTAATCTCACCCCTGAGTCTATTTTCAGTTCATATTAATATATAAATAATTTATAGGGAACCTCCCCTTGATGAGAGGAGAGATCTATCTCACTATGATGTGGTAAACCCACACTTTTTGTCGTATAAATCTCCTTGTACTATGGTTGATATACCCATTTTTCTGTCGGTTGCTTGACGACAAAATATTCACCTAACAGCTTTTGGCGACTCTACTGGGGACACGAACATGCACTTTGAAGCCTTAAGCTTCAACTTAAATCATTTTCAGTCCTTTTTCATTTTACACTCTGGCAGATCCACTGTACACGCGAGGCCAGAGAGCTCAAGGTATTATTGATCATGTATTTGAGTTGGTGCAACGAAATAATTTTGAGATTTTTCCTCCATCTCGTCTTTAGCAAACTAGGAGTTTTCCTCCTACCAGCGTCAGATCTCCCATACCAGGTGAAGCTTCTAGTCTCAGTGCTAGTAGAGTTTTGTCTATACTTACCCCAAAAAGATTTTTTATCCCTCCATTTAATTGACATATCATGGCAGTCTAAGGCCCTTGGGGCAACACTTTTGGCCCTCTCAATCTGACCCCACCTTTACATGAACTACCCCGTAGTTCAAGAAAGATTTTTTCCAGATTTTATGGTGATGGGAAAGTTCATCCAGGTGAACATATTGTAGCCTTTTACATAGCATCTGGTGTGATAGGCGTGGAGTATGAAGACATAGCAATCATGTTGTTTGTTGAAACATTACAAGATGCTATTGCAGACTGGTTTTATCATCTGCAGGCTCAGTTTGTGACTGACTAGAACACCCTCAAAGCCAAGTTTGAAGTAAGGTTCAAGCCTGCAGAAGATGCACATGCCCTACTAGCCTAGCTCACATAAATGAAGAAAGAGCCTCATGAACCTATGAGGGACTTCATTGCTAAGTTCGATAAGCTGAGGAACAGATTCTCATGATTGCTCAGCTGACACCTGAGAATCTTAAATGCTTCTTCATCAACTCTCAGCTGCATGAAGTACGTTTCTTGTTGAGACGGGCTGGCCACATAGACCTTGCTACAGCTCAATATTTGGCCACTGAGGTGGAAGATGATCTTATCTTAGTAGGAAAGATAAGAAGAGATCCTAACAGAGGTAAATCTTCTTCATCTTTTGAATATTCATCTACAAGCACCACTGATCCCATGGTGCAAAAGCTGACAAATGAGTTGCTAGCTCTCAAGAAGCAGATGGCGCAAGGGATGCCTGCTCTTTCATATCGAGATATACCAAGGAGGACTTTTCCCAATCAGTCATACCAAGGCAATGCTACCATGGATCAAGGGCAACCAAATCACCTTCCTCCCCCACCAGGGAAGCTTGCCATTGAAGTAGCACCAACTAACTCAGTAGTTGGTTACCTTGAAGCTGAACATGATTTCTCGTTTCAACTTGAGTTGGACCAAGAAGATGAAGCTAATCTCTTTCCAGAAGGAGAAGAAAAATTAGCTGGTGACTCAAACATTAGTTTCCTGAATTATCAGGAAGAAGCTAAAAGTAAGCCAGAGGCGTTTGATGGATCATACGTTGTATTTACCCGGTCCTAGAACCAGTCAACCCAACAAGCTGATAAGGGAAAATCAGGGGAGCGATCTCAACCAGCAATTTCAATTGCTAAACAAGGGACTACTCTGCCTTTCCAATCAAAGGATCTTGTAATCACTAAAAAAGTAAGTACCCCAAACGTTCTTGCACCTTCTGCTTCAATTTCGCAGATCAGTCCTACCCCCCCTAAAAACTAGAAGGATGAACTGCCTTCCCCTCTTCCTAATTCATTTCAGACATTTGACATAATCGACCATGTCAAGAAATCAAAATTCAAATGTTTGAATTTGAATTCCTGCAATCCAACCCTAAGCAGTTGGACAGGTTGGTTGAATGTGTGAAGAATCAAACCGTCCCTGTAGGACAAGATGTTAGAAAAGTAACTCACGATCCCCCAAGGAACATGTTCATCCCAAACAATCTTGTCATTACTCCTACTGCCCCTGAAAAAATAGAGCCTTTCTATGTTTCCCTGTTGATAAATGGTCACAAGCTGAGCAACTGTGTCATTGACTCAGGGGCATCTAACAATGTCATGCCTGCCAAAGTGGCAGAATCTCTTAGTCTCACACTGACCAAGACATTTGGGAGATGTTTCTCCATGGAGAACAAACAAGTGCCACTTCTAGGACAAATCAAGGACGCCCAATTTGCATTTGCGGCATTTTCGAATAAGAGAATTAAGAAGCAACTTGCTCTCTTCTCTTTCTATCTCTCAATTCTGCATTTTCTTAAATTTTTGAATCTTCAAAACAATTTTCAACGACTACCATCGAATCTGGGGCACTTCATTTGCTCGAATTTGACTTCTCCCCCTTTTTCTTCCATGTTTAAAATTGTCCTTAAAGACAAGATGCATGAAAATGCTCTAATAATTTGCAATTATAAATGATTTAATTAGTGTGTAAACATATATAAGTTACAATTTATTTAACCTTTTCTTTATTACTTATAGTTTTAGTTTAAATTTTATTTTAAAATACTTAATATTAATAAAAAACAAAAAAATACTATTAATAATTTACATAATATTAAGAGAGTTTTGGCTCAATATTTTTTAATTATAAATTTTTATTTAATTTTTAAAAAAAAAAAAAAAAATTAATTTTATTTTATTATAAACGTTTTAAAATATCATATAAATTTATCATCACGATATAGAACCATTGATTATAAACTTCTGTTCAAATTTTATTGTAAGTGAACCTCTAATTATAATCTCTAACCCAAACAATTTTTTTGTTTTTTAAAATTTTCACATGGCTCTTTTTTATTATTAAAAAGACAATTGAGTTTTTATTGGTTTCAAAACCCTAAGAAAAAGTCTCTTTATGTTCGCCTCCTTACAGTGCGATTATGGTGGGAGCTTCTCGGATTCAATCCACTTTGTTCTAACAAACTTGTTTTATTTTAAGGCTATTGAACCTTTTTTATCCAATAAAACAAGTACAAACTCTCATAGTTAACAATATACTTGGGGGAATGGAATTCACACGTTAATATTTGCAAGTTTGATTTTATAAGAATTAGATAGGTGTGTTTGTTCTCAATAATTTAATGTATAAAAAATCTTCTTGTTTAATATGGATAAATTTTTTTGGTTCATAATTTCGGTTAAACATATTTATCTTATTAATAGGTATAAATAGATATATTATGATTAAAAAATTAATTTCTTATCATTATAGTGACAAATTGTTTGTTAAGAGAAAAGAAGAAGAACAATAAAATAAAAAGAAATGAAACTAGGAGAAAAGAGGAAGAAAAATAAAATAAAAAGAGGTGATGTATTGAAATAGAATAATTTTTTCTTTTATTTAAATATATAATATAGAGTTAAAATAAATATGTACAGTAAAATATATTTTGGCACGATATATTAGTAATAAAAAAAATGTATGATTTAATTTAAATATTAAAAAAAAGTTAGAGAAATGTTCACATAAAATTTATTATTTGAATACAAATATTTATATAATTTAAGATGACTTTAGTTAACGTTAATATTATGCAGAGATTATCATTAAAGATTAAATCTTATTTAATATGTACATTCATTATCAATTCATTCACAAACACAATATATAATACACTTATATTTCATACTCTTAACTCTTTTTTTTGATATATGTAAGTATAATGCATTTCATAAATCTCTTTACTTTATTCATCTACTTCATCTATTATAATATCTCTTCACCTTATTCTATACTCTAGATTATTTCTCTTATGACTCTTTTTGTTTTGTTGTTCTCTTTCTCGGTATATTATTTTCTTCTTATTAATCCTTGCGAAGGCATGATATTAATGGTTTCACTTGGGTAAATACCCATTTCACTTGGGTAAATAACCCATATTTATCTAGCCATTCAAAAAATTTAAAATACATATGATTTTAACAATTATAAAGTTTTTTTTATAGTTTTTTCATAAAAATATTGAAATATTCTCAAGAGTGTTATTTGGGAATATTCTTACATTGACATCATAACAATTAATTACTATGACAACTCATATCATTATTAATTATTATATTTATTTTTATTGTAATTATTTATGTCATTAGTTATTTTTTAGTGAATAATATTTAATTCAATATATTCCAATTAAAAAAAAATTAAAAAATTAAATAATTGTTGCGAATGTCAAATCTTATCATAAATACTATTTAAACAATGTCTTATCATAAATGCTACTTATTTTCATAAATAAATTATTTATTAAAATATATTTTGAAAATTATGAATGTTTTTTTTTGTAATATTAATATTATAATTTTTAACTATACCGTTAATACTTAAAAAATATGTAATTTTTAAAATTATTTTGTAAAATCCTTATCTTCTTTATGATTCTTATTAATCATAACAATTTAAATCTCTATAATTATATTTGTTTCTCATTTCAAAGTAAGATCATTAATATGAATAATTCAATTTTCTATAATATAATAAAAATAATTCATTGATTTAAATTTTAAATTTCAATAATTATATGCTATGAAATGAAGTATTAAGTCATATTATGAAAAATTTAACGATAACATTATTATAAATTTTATTAATTAAAATTTCTAAAATACCAATATATTTATATATTAATTTTAATGTGAAACCGTAATATCAATATAATACTAAATTTATGTTTAATTACGAATAAATACTACCAATGCTAGGTAACATTTATTGGTTAAGAATAAATAATATAAATTAGTTTTAATTTAATCACATGTTTTGTAAGAAAACTACCACCTATTAAGTACATATCAACAAAAATGATTTAATTAATTTAATTATATACAATTTGTTATTAAATATTTAATGACAAGACTAGCCACGTTGTAATCTTTATGCTTATAGATAAATTCTTAACTATAAATAATTTTCAATTCAAAGACAATGATTAGCCACTATGCATCCCTTGTCATTATCTTCTCTTCCATACTTATTTATGTCATTATATAACTTTTAAAATCTAAATTTTATATCTCTTAACTAATAATTACTTTTAGTAACTATTGATTTACACTTATTTACTTTGATAGGAACAATCCAAAACAAAACGTCTACCTCATGTTGCTATTTAGATATGGTTATTATAAAAGCTCTAAATTAAATGTATTGATGTTATATATGCTCCTAATATTGATCATGTGCTTTAATCTTATCACAAGTTATTACAGTACTTGTGCGATGAAAATAAAGCTCCTCAAACACCTTTGGAAACACTCTTACTCTTTTATTTTTATGGAAAATAAATAGAAAATGTAATGACTATATTGAATGCTTTGATCCTCAGAAGATACCATAGACTGTTTAGAAAGCCTTATAAATCTCTGCACATGGTTACTATTTTGTTATGTCCATATATCACTTTTATTGTCACTGTGGCATGTGTGAGGCTTTTGTAATATACAAAAACATTTTTCTGACTTGATGAAAAGTCTAACCACCATTTACGTCCTTTTTGAAATATTGTCTCATCCTCAAGATTTATCTCATGAAACTGTCATTTATCAATTTTCAACTAGGTGATACATACATACATACATACATACATACATACATACATACATATATATATATATTTTGGGTGCTTTTTTTAAAATTAGTTTGACCTTTTTTCTCTTTTTTTTAAATTTTTTTCTTTATTTTTTATTTTTATCTTTTCTACATTTCTAATATGTGTTATATTTATTTAATATGGTACCAAAAACTCTATTATTTTACTTGCTTCTTATTCTTCCTGATATTCCCATGATTTTTCTATATTTTGTTTTCTCTATAACAAAATATTATCTTCTAACTTTCTGTAGACACTTAAGTTCCATCAATTTAGTGTCATAGTTAACTTTGACTAAAATTAACACACTAACCTTTTATCATTCCCTAATTCGAATTCATATTAAAATTATATTCCTCTATATTTTGAATAATTGATTAATTAAATCATGCACACATTTTTCTTCTAAAACTAAGAAAAAATCAAATTTTCTAGTTCATCCCAACATCCTCCATGTTTATGTTGACTTATCCAACTACCTTCCTCAATTTTTCAACTACCTTATGAGTCATCTTAAAATATTTCAACTAACTTGTGAGTCATCTCTTGAATTTTCAACTATCTTGACCCATTCATGCAGAGTCATTCAACTATCAACTAACTCTCCCCCTTCTTTTCAACACATGAAAATTAATCATCATCTATTGAGATGAGAACTCAAATCCAACTATTTATTATTTTAAATATTCAATAAATTTTGGATTTTTCATCTCATCACCTTCAAGATTATAAATTGACATGCAATCCTCCACTCAATCATCTACCTTCAAGCTATTGAAACTCTATTGAATTATCTTTACAAATCTATTGAGATTAAATATATTTACGACCACACACTACCCATTTACTTTTATTTAGAGAAGAGTTGAGTACCCACATCAAGTAAGAAAGAGTAAATCTACCATTGATCACACAATAGAGAAGGCAAAGAAAATGCATTTCATGTGTTGTAAGTATTTTATTAGTTAGCTTGCTCTTATTGTTGCTACTGTATCAAGAGGTTAGTATAGTTTATGAAGAATTATATTACATGTTATCTTCTTAGTTTACATTTTAAATTTCACACTATATTAGGCCATGCTTGGTCGAATATTTCTCTCATATTTCACATCATATGTGCATTTAAGAAGTTATTTCAATTATTTTTTATTACATTTCTTACATATATTTAATCTTTGTCTTAGATTTCTCTGTTTACAAGTCATTTTTTTGAATTTATGAGCTTGTTCTCTATTAACCCATGAAATAGTGAATTCATTAGAGTAAAGAATGAATTTGTTCATCTAGCTTTTTAACTCATTCTTTTGCTATTTTTTAGTCTTCTAACATTTTAAGTGTTTGTTTTCTTTGTCTAACCCCTTTCCATTTCAATTATATTCTCTTTTCTAGTTTCTTTTTTTTTGTTTAAATCCTCCTGGTAGAATAATCAAATAATTTAAGTAAATAATGAAATTATCCAAGAAAATAGTGAAATCATTTTGCGCAACAACAAAATTATCCGATTAAATAATGAAATCATCCAAGAAAATAGTGAAATCATCTAAGAAAATAATGAAATCATCCAATAAAATAGTAAAATTAGTTTTTATAATAGTTAAATCATCAAAGTAAATAATGAAATCATTTTGTATGTGTCTACTTTCTACTTTTGTAGTTCTAATCTACCAATGAATTCACTATTGTCTTTGATTGTGTAATAATGAGATTGTAAAAAACCTTCTGCATAGATTTATGAAGTACAAAAAATAATAGAATAATAAAATAAACTTTAGAAATTAACTTAGAATAATTCAAATATATTATATTATTTACATGCCACTTCGAGGGGACAACCTCCTTTGAGCAAGTCAATACAATAATATTCATGAATGCCTTCATTGGGCCTCAATACTTACTTAAATACTAATTCTATTCTAGCAACTAATACTTTCCATGCATGTAGGATAATTCAAATATGCTAAAGGGATGAATTATAAAGCATATGCATCCATAGTGACTAATACACTAATAATACAAAGAGAAGGGTAGGACACAGGTTCCTAACATCACCTCCCCCTTATAAAAAACTTTATCCTCAAAGCTTTAGTTGTGGGAATCATTGTTGAATTTGGAATAATGGTTCCTATGTGGTATCTTTGGGTTATATTTTGTGCCACTAGATTAAGACTTTCATGATGGAATGTGAGCAAAGTTATCAATTTTATTTAGGACAGCTTTTGGTTTGAGAAGGATGAAACCTTCATTATCAATTTTGGGTAAAACTATCTGCACTCTGATGGTAGGTCCAAGAACTTTCTTCAAATAGGAGATATGAAATACTAGGTGATTTCAGGAGGAAAGTGAAAGCTCCAAATTATAAGTAATAAATCCAATCTATTGGAGAACCTTATATGGCCCATAAAACTTTGAGGAAAGCTTATGATCCCTTTTTAGTTGTAAGGATGATTTCTTGTATAGTTGTAGATGAATAAAAACCATATCACCAAATTGAAAGGTGTACTCAAAGTGGTGCTGATCTACCTACTAATTTATTTGATTATGTGCCAAATAGATATTATCTTGTAGGGTGCTGAGAATTTAATCTCGATGGTAGAGAGTAGTGTTAATTGTCTAAACTAGAGAACTATCGAGTGTATATAGGAGTAGTGTTAGGGGCACTTGACCATAAATTACTTCATATGAATTTATTTTAGTAGAAGTGTGGTATGAGGTATTGTACCATGATTTATGAGGGGGAGCCACTTTGTCTAATGGTGCTATTGTTCTGATGAAAAATAATGAAGGAATGTTTCTAAGCATTTATTGATGATTTCTATTTGGCCATTAGTTTTGGGATGATACCCAGAGCTCATCTTTATTTGTGTACCTATCCATTAGAATAGCTCTATCCAAAATGGCTAGTGGCAGTTGCATCATGATTAAAGACAATTGAAGAAGGGATGTCATGAAGATGAAAAATATGATCTAAGAAAACTTGTACAATTATGGAGGTTTTATTAGGGTGGCTAAGGTTACAAAAATGACTATATTTAGAGAGGTGGTCAACCACGACCAAGATCACTATTTTACCACTAGATTTAGGGAGCCCTTCAATGAAATACATAAAAATATTAGTCCAAAGCCTAATAGTGATGGGAAAGGGTTCAAGAAAACTAGGAATCATTATGGTTTCACCTTTGTTACATTGGTAGATATCACATTTGGCCACCATATATTTAATTTCCCCTTTCATCCCCTTCCATAAAAAAATTGACGTCCCTGCTCATATGTTTTGATAAATCTTGAGTGCCCTGTTGATGGAGAAGCACGGATTTCATAGAATACAACTTGATGAAGGTTTGTAAAATTGGGAAGCAACAAATAACCCTTGTAATGAAGAGAAGCACCATCTTTATGAAAAATGTGGTACTCTAGAGGGGTTAATGGTCAATCTTGGAATGAGTTGGTGTAAAGAGGGATCTGTGCATACCCTTGGTGTACATATTCCAACTAGTTCAAAATAGACATGGAGATGGAAAAAAGGGAAGTTTGGTCCTCAAACATGTGGGAGAGAGCATCTGCTAATACATTATCTTTACCCTTCTTGTAAGTGATCTCATAATCATAGACCATGAGTTCGCTGACCCATTTCTATTGATTTGGGGATGAGACCCTTTGTTCCAGGAAGTATTTAAAACTTTGGTGAGAAATTTTAATGCAAAAATGATTCCCAAGTAAGTATGGCTACCATTTTTGTATTACATGCAGTATTGTCATCATTTCTTTTTCATATATAGATAAATCCAAATTTCATCTAGAAAGGGCTTTGCTAGTGAAATCAATAGGATGACCTTCTTGGAGAAGAACAATGCTGAGACCATTTCCACATGCATCACTTTTGATGGTGAAATTTTTGTTGAAGTCTGGTATGGCCAAAATAGTGTGCTACACATAACTTGTTTTAGTGCCACGAATGCCTTGTTAGCTATGACATCCCATGTGAATGCATCTTTCTTCAATAAAGAATTCAAAGGAGTTGTGATCTTACCATAATCCTTAACAAACTTATGGTAGTATATTGTAAGGCCGATGAAGCCATGAAGTTTTTGTTGACCATTTTTGCCTAACAGGCCAAAAATCGGTCCCCTTCTTCCCCTGATATTCTAGGCCAATTCATTTTTTATTTTGCATAAATCTGGTGATTTCTACGGACTCTACAGGTCTATTTCTATGAATTTTGTAGGTTTTCTTTTGGCAGTTGAAGAACCAGTCAAAAAAAGGAAAGATTTTATAAAGCTTCTTCAGATTTTCATCTGAAGAGATTTACAAGGAAGGTTAGCATCTTCGAACCATTGAACCATCACTTCATTTCAAGCTTTGGTTCAATCAGCAGTTCTTTAGCTTTGGTTTAATCAGCTAAGTTCAATGCTTAGTTCATCAAAAAAGTTCAAAGCAAACGGTTTAATCAGCTCGATGCACAGTCTTGAACCATTGAACCGTTGAACCAATTTTTGGTTTAATGGGTTGGTTCAAGGGTGTGCCTTACAGCTAGAGGGTAGCAATGGCTTTAGAAGCCCTTGCAGAGGGCAGTTCAAAGTCTAAAAGCCCTTGCAAAGGGTAGAGAGAGTTTCGAAGAGCCCAAAGAGAAGGAAAAAAGAGTGACCAATTCTTGTGAACTTTTGTTCGTGGGAAAAAGGCTCAAAACAAAAGCCTACAAATCAAAAAAGCTACAGAAAAAGGCTCGATGAAATTTGCCAAGGACGGTGACATCTCAAAAAGTGTCAAATTTTACACTAGGGAAGCCAGAGCACAAAAAGCACCAAGTGGCAACCACAAAGGACTTCAACATGCTTTTTTAGAAGTAGTAGAATGTGCCACATGTCCTCTGTAGGGCTCGATGGATGCCAACAGGTGGCAACATCCATGGGTTTCTCCTGTTGGCTTCAAAGAAGATTGTGGTGGGCCTGAATGAGTTGCTAGGAGCTATGTAGAGCGTGCCAAGTGTCAGCATCCGCTAAGAACCAGAAAAGGGCCCAAAAGTTCCTCTAAGGTAGCTAAAGGCTCTATGAAAGTGACCACGTGTCAACTTCTACTTGACTCTCAAAAGGCCCTCTAATGTAAGCAAATGCTGCCACATCCCATTATCAACTCAACAAAAGATGCCACATGTCAATGTCCATGTTTCAAAGGGTCTTCTAAGTGCCCAAGTAGTGGAATACGATGCGTGTCAAGGGTAGATGCACTCTCAATGAAAGGGGCAAAGCATGAAGCTGAAGGAGAGTCCAAGGGCGATGGGTGCGTGAATGTTAAATTTAAGCCAATAAAAAAAGCTGTTGGTTTTTAAATGCCTGAGTGCCAACCATGGAAAGAGCCCAAAGAATGCAGTGACCCACCAGAAGATCACCCCTGAGGGTTGAAAAATTAGAAAAGGACAAAGAGCCCAGAGAATAAAGAGTAGGCAGATGGTGTGGCTCATAAATTCAAATCCTGATAGCAGAATGGCTATCACACAGAAGCAGACGAAGTGATCCAAGTGACATAAGAAGGTGTCAAGAAGTTATTTTAGTAGTTGACATAGTGCCTACCATGCGGTCATCAAAGAGGCACAATAGTGATCGACATGACTGGTTTTCTTCAATATGCACTGTAGAGAAGAAAAATAGCATGGCTCATAAATTCAAATCCTGACAACAGAATGACCATCATGCAGAAGTAGACGAAGCAATCCAAGTGACACAAGAAGGTGTCGATTCAAGAAGTTATTTTAGTGGTTGACACAGTGCCTACCATGGGTCACTTGTAAAAAGGGTGCCAAAAGGCCTCTTTTCTTCCTCTATATATTGGAGACTTGTCATTTGAGAAATCATCTTCCACATTTGTAAGGTGTAGCCCTGACAAATTTTCCCCTAAATCAATAAACACATTTTTTACCTCTATCCTAGTTAGATATCTCTGTGTATGTCTGAGTGTTAGTTTGTGTTTAGTCATTGCTTCTTGATGCTTCCATAGGTTCAACACCAACATACCTGGTGTCTATAAGGTGCCATTTTTACAGCTGATAAGGAGAGCTATATTTGGAAGTGCAGAAATAGAAGAAATTACTATACAATGTGCCTTTCACAGCACCTTTGGTGAATCTCTATTTTTTGCATTATCCATTAAAGCCTCCCTACCAAGTTTTTTACAGCCTGGCCCTTCTTCCAGTTTGAAGTGTATGTATGTGTTTGTCTGATTTTAAGTGTGAGTGTGAGGTCAGTTTATTTAGGTGCATCACCTCCTTTAGAGTAGTTTGTTTTCCTGAAATCTTTCTCCCTTTTCATCCCCCCATTATATATATATATATATATATATATATATATATATATATGTTAGCACTTACTAGAACAAATCAGATGCATCAAAGGGAGCTAGCCCTTACCTATAGACTCTCCCCTCCTACTTCACTAGTCCCACAAGCGAGAGGGGACTTTCCATTATTGCGTGTGGAAGGCAGGAGCTCAACCTCCTTGCCCTGGGTGTAATCCACTGTGTCAACAGTTTTTGGCACGCCTGATGGGACCAACTAGGACAAGTCATGTCCATAGAGTTGAAGAAATTTTGGTGTGTTCTTCGACCAACCAGCCTTTGGAGGCTTTTGAATCAAACACCAATGGCGAATCCAACTTAAATCAACTGGTTAAGTAGTTCTGGTACCATACCATCAAGAAATAATATTTTGGTATGTATACCCCCATCGTTCAAAGCCATGGACCCTATTTTCCCTTGCCAGCATGGCTATGATCCTTACTAGCCTTATGTTGATCCTTATCAGGTTCAATATGGCCAGTCTCAACCCTGCCATAAGCTATATCAGCCTTATGCCTAGTCCTCTCAATATGTCACTTCTCCCACTCAACCCAATCTCTTTGCCAATCAACCCATTTCCACCTTCAAGCGAGCACTGTTGGGATAAAAAAATATGTAATAGATCTTGACACCAGAAGGGGATGTGGCCAAGAAATTATTGATCATATCATCCATCAAGTGAGGAATGCACTAGGTCAGGTTAAGAAGGAATGGGCTCCTATTGAAAGAGCCAATTGGCACAGGCTTACAAGTGAGATGCTGGATGTGAGTGGTTTGATTGTATCTTTGGAAGAGAAGCTAAGTATTCATGAGAGGCAGCCTTACCAAGTCTATCAACCTACATAATCGCTACCCCAAGCATCATATCAATCATAGACAGCCCCTGCTTATAAGCCAAGTCAAGCCTGTCAAAGTCCTTTCCCCAATTATGTTGAGGAGAGTTCCAAAACATCAAACCTTGTGTTTAAGGCTAATCTTGATAGATAGATCGAATTGGAAAATCTTCAGATGCATTAGTCCATTTTGATAGTGAGGGAAGTGGAATCTAAATCTTCACTACCCTCTCACATTGTGGCCCCACCACCCCCAAAGGAGATTCCTAGTCTGAATATCTTGAGCTGGAATAAAGTGGTTGAGTCATGGAATAGCAAGGGGGCAAAAGACATTGTCCAAGAGTGTGAGGTACAAGATGAGGTTAGTCCTTTTCAAGTTCCCCCACCCTTCCTCTGGAAGCTCCTTGCATTTCATGGCAATCTTCATGCACTCCCCATCTCTATGGTGTTTCCCACGAGATCCAAGAAGTACAAAATGAGGATGATAAGGCCAAGTGGATTGAGGAAAAAGAAAAGAAGATGAGACTGCTTGGAGAAAGAGAGATGGAGTTTTCAGACTATGTAGAGGAGCCGATGCCAAAAGACACCCCTTCCACCAATCTAAAGTGGAGGGACGAAAACCAAGAAATTTTGGCCCAAGGTCTGCCCTCTCCTATTCTAGAGACTCCCTTTTGTGTGCCAAATCCTTTCTATCAGATGGCACTTGCTCATTCTGACTCATCCGATGCATCAATCAATCCTACCCTCAATCCTGTGTGCCTAGATTTTCAACATGCCTCTTTTTAGACAGCTCTTCTTGTACATGAGCAGACCCTCCCAAATCTTCCCCAACCTCCTCAAGTCTTTTAACATGATCTCCAAATTTTGAGCTGGAAGAAGGAACATCATGAACCAAATCAGGACCTTGAAGAGGATAAAGTTGTTGCTTGTTCACAGGAGCAATATTTTGATCCCAAGATCATGAGTTGGAAGCAAACTGTGGAATCTTGGGGTAGAAAGGAAGAAGAAGAGAAAGTTTTTTCTCAAAACCTTGAAGAAGATGGGGCTACTCCTACTCCTAATGATGATTGTGACTTCTAGGAAAGGCTTTTCCAGGAAGATATGGATAGGTGGATTGCAGAGTTGAAGTCCAAAGCAGGTCTCCTCAATGAACGTGTGATGGAAGTTTCAGACCAAATAGCAGATTTTGTGTCTGAATACACTCCATCCATACACCTCCAAGAAAGCTATTAGGCCTTCCCTGATATAGATTATACTCAGTTTATGACTGACCAGGGAGACTTCATGAGTATGGATGAGGAGGAGATCACCTTAGGTGACATGGAGGAGCATGGACAATCTCTTGTTCATGTTTTGAATGATTCATTTAAAGTCATTGAGGCAGGTTGCACTGTTCTTCAAGGAGGCTATGAGCTGGATAAGAGTAGAGAAGGCAACATTGGGGTTCAAACAAGCATGAAAATAGGCTATAGTTTTTTAGATTTACCCCTTCAGGAGTTTAGTGAATCTAAAGATATCTTCTTTGAAATTATCAAGGAAGATGGTCATACCATGGAACCCAAGCATGAGGTAGAAGAGAGCAAGCCAGTCAAGGGTGCATATCAAGGGGCTTATGGTGATGAGCTGACAACAATTGATTTCTTGATGAGATACACTAGCCTAAAGAACCAACAAGAGGCAAGCTTCCAAGAAAAAATAGAGTATGTATACATTGGAAGCATGTTTGAAT
This sequence comes from Torreya grandis, assembly GCA_037957365.1. Lineage (NCBI taxonomy): Eukaryota > Viridiplantae > Streptophyta > Pinopsida > Cupressales > Taxaceae > Torreya > Torreya grandis. The sequence continues at coordinate 983,178 of JARHVA010005472.1, read as the reverse complement.
CTCCACTCGGGTACAAGCCAAATCAAGTGACAGGAAAGAGGAGCAGGTCACTAGCTCTCCTTTTCATTCAGCTACTTGCATGGCACCATAAGTCTTCTTGCCAAGAAGGAGATGTTAGAAGCTTTCCATTTGATCCAGGAGGGAATAAAAAAAATACCTAGTTAGCTGTATATAATAGGTTGCTTTCAGTTTTCTTTCCCTATTTTCCCTAAGTGCTTTCTGCACACGTTAGTAGTTTTCTTAGCTTTGTGTGTTTTTTTCTTTTCCCTTTGAGGTGAATTTGTGGGATTGGTTCTAGATTTATTAGAGCTATTGCTGATCTTTAAGTTACAATCTGACCCTGTGCCCAATGTATTTTTTAAGGCAACTGGATTCTAAGCATAGTAGGCATGCTTCCCCTAAGAGTTGCCAATTTGTTGACCATTTTTGCCCAATAGGACAAAAATTGGTCCCCTTCTTCCCCTGCTATTCTAGGCCAATTCATTTTTTATTTTGCATAAATCTGGTGATTTCTACGGACTCTGCAGGTCCATTTCTATGAATTTTGTAGGTTTTCTTTTGGTAGTTGAAGAACCAGTAAAAAAAGGCAAGATTTTATAAAGCTTCTTCAGATTTTCATCTGAAGAGATTTACAAGGAAGGTCGGCATCTTCGAACCATTGAACCATCACTTCATTTCAAGCTTTGGTTCAATCGGTATTTCTTCAGCTTTGGTTCAATCAACTAAGTTCAGCACTTAGTTCATTGAAAAAGTTCAAAGCAAACGGTTCAATCGGCTTGGCACACAGTCTTGAACCATTGAACCGTTGAACCAATTTTTGGTTCAATGGGTTGGTTCAATGGCTTGGTTTAAGGGTGTGCCCTATAACCAGAGGGTAGTGATGGGTTTAGAAGCCCTTGCAGAGGGTAGTTCAAAGTCCAAAAGCCCTTGCAGAGGGCAGAGAGAGTTTTGAAGAGCCCGAAGAGAAGGAAAAAAGAGCGACCAATTCTTGCAAACTTTTGTCCGTGAGAAAAAGGCCCAAAACAAAAGCTTGCAAAGTAGAAAAGCCGTGGAAAAAGGCCTGATGAACTTTGCCAAGGATGGTGATGTCCTGAAAAGCATCAAATTTTACACCAGGGAAGCTAGAGCATAGAAAGCACCAAGTGGCAACTGTGAAGGACTTCAACATGCTTTTTTAAGAGCAATAGAATATGCCATGTGTCCTCTATAGGGCTCGATAAAAGCTGACAGGTGGCAACATCCATGGATTTCTCTTGTTGACTTCAAAGAAGACTGTGGTGGGCCCAAATGAGTTTCTAGGAGCTATGTAGAGCGTGCCAAGTGTCAGTGTCTACTAAGAACCAGAAAAGGGCCTGAAAGTTCCTCTAAGGTAGCTAAAGGTTCTATAGAAGTGACCACATGTCAACTTCCACCTGACTCTCAAAAGGCCCTCTAATGTAAGCGGATGCTGCCATGTCCCATTATCAACTCAGTGGAAGTCACCACGTGTCAATGTCTGCATTTCAAAGTGTCTTCTAAGTGCCCAAACAGTAGACTATGATGCATGTCAAGGGCAAATGCACTCTCAATGAAAGGGGCAACGCAGGAAGCTAAAGGAGAGTCTAAGGGCGACGGGTGTGAAAACGTCAAATTTAAGCCAGTAAAAAAAGCTATTGGTTTTTAAGTGCCTGAGTGCCAACCATGGAAAGAGCCCAAAGAATGCAGTGACCTACCAGAAGATCACCCCTGAGGGCTGAAGTAGCAAAAAAGGACAAAGAACCCAGAGAACAAAGAGTAGGCGAACGGTGTGGCTCATAAATTCAAATCCTGACAGTAGAATGGCCATCACGTAGAAGTAGATGAAGCGATCTAAGTGATGCAAGAAGGTGTCAAGAAGTTATTTCAGTGGTTGACATAGTGCCTACCATGCGGTCATCAAAGAGGCACAATAGTGATCAATGTGATTGGTTTTCTTCAATATGCACTACAGAGCAGGAAAAGACATGGCTCATAAATTCAAATCCTGATAGCAGAATGGCCATCACGCAGAAGCAGATGAAACAATCCAAGTGACATAGGAAGGTGTCGATTCAAGAAGTTATTTTAGTGGTTGACACAGTGCCTACCATGGGTCACTTGTAAAAAGGGTGCCAAAAGGCCTCTTTTATTCCTCTATATATTGGACACTTGTCATTTGAGAAATCATCTTCCACATTTGTAAGGTGTAGCCTTGGAAAATTTTCACCTGAATCAATAAATGCATTTTTTACCTCTATCTTTGTTAGATATCTTTGTGTATGTCTGAGTGTTAGTTTGTGTTTAGTCATTGCTTCTTGATGCTTCCACAGGTTCAACACCAACATACTTGGTGTCTATAAGGTGCCATTTCTGTAGCTGACAAGGAGAGCTGTATTTGGAAGTGAAAAAATAGAAGAAATTACTATACAGTGTGCCTTTCATAGTACCTTTGGTGAATCTCTATTTTTTGCATTTTCCATTAAAGCCTCCCTGCCAATTTTCTTGCAGCCTGGTCCTTCTGCCAGTTTGAAGTGTATGTATGTGTTTGTCTAATTTTAAGTGTGAGTGTGAGAAGGTTAGTTTATTTTGGTGCATCACCTCCTTTAGAGTAGTTTGTTTTCCTGCAATCTTTCTCCCTTTTCATCCCCCCCATTATATATATATATACATATATATATATATATACATATATATATATATATATGTTAGCACTAACTAGAACAAATTAGATGCATCAAAGGGAGCTAGCCCTTACCTAGAGACTCTCCCCTCCTGCTTCACTGGTCCCACAGGGAAGAGGGGAGTTTCCATTATTGCGTGTGGAAGGTAGGAGCTCAACCTCCTTGCCCCGGGTGCAATCCACTGCGTCAATAGGTTCTTAAGGGTCGTTAGTCAAGGCCAATGTTGCATGACACTAATGTTATCTAGATTCACATAGACCCCATTAGTTGAAACTATGTTCCCTATATATTTAACTTATTCTTGACTGAAGAAACACTTGGATTGTTTGGCACATAATTGATTATCTTCTAAAATTTGTAAGCCCTATCAAGATGTTGGAGATGCTTGGCCCATGTGTGGCTGTAGATAATAATATCATCAAATAAAACCAAATCAAATTGATGGAGGAAAGGTTGAAATATTTTATTCATTAGGGCTTAAAATGTTGAAGGGGCATTTGTAAGTCCAAATTGCATGACCAATAATTCATAGTGATCCTCATAAGAGTAAAAATCTATCTTTGGAATGTCTTTAGCATACGTACAAATTTGATGATAGCTAGAATGGAGATCTAAACTGGAGAAAATTTTTGCTCCATAGAACTCATCAAGAAGCTCAATAATGACCGAAATTGGGAACTTGTCTTTGATAATGAGGTGGTTAAGGGCACAAAAGTCAATATAGAGGTGACATAACCCATGTTTTTTGTGGATAAGAAGCACTAGGGAGGAGATGGGCTAGTACTTAGGTGAATAATGCTATACTTGAGGATTTCCCATACTAGCTATTCAATCACAATTTTTTGTAGATGGGGATAGTGATATGGCTAGATGTTGGGTGGGATGCTTCTTGAAAGGAGCAAGATGTGATGATATTTAGGATGTGAAGCGGGAAAACCCATTGGATATAGAAAAATGGTTTCATGCTTGTCAAGGATGGATAAAAAATTAGTAGGGTAGTTATTAGAAGCAAGGAGTTGGGGTTGGATGGAGTGCAATTGGGTAATGACCCCATGTGAGCCTTTTTTAGAAGCTTTTCCATGTAATGGGAACTGATGATGTTATAAAATCTAGGTAATAACCATTTTAAGGTGTGATTCTAGACAATATCCATGAATTGCATCCAAAGCTTAGAGAAGTCCCATAAAATAGGTCCCAATGTGCAGATCCAAAGCTTAGAGAAGTCCCATAAAATAGGTCCTAATGTGCAGATCCATTGTGCCCCTAAGACCACATCACATCCCCCTAAGGGTAAAGAAAACATATTTGAGTGAAGAGTGTAATCACCTATCATGGTACACACATTATGACACTTACCTTTATAGGGAAATGTTCCCCATTATCAATCATGAATTCAAATCTGGAACAAGGGTGTACAAAGTAATTTGCATGCTTAGTAATGTGAGGATCATTGAAATTATGCATGATGTCAGAGTCAATGAGAATTGTGAGATGAATATTTTTAAAGAGCCCCTTTACCTTCATGGTTTGAGGGGTGGTAACACCTATGAGTTCATGGAAAGAGATACTAGGTTGGGTTTCCTGAGCTATGGAGTCATTAGAGGGGATTTTTTGGCTTGAGCATCCTAGAATTCTTGGATATCAAGCTTGCTATCTTGTTCTAGTAGTGATTCCACATATAGAAATTAAAGATTTTGTGTGATGCACTGGTGACCCTTAACCCATTTTTAATCACAATTATAGCATAATCCTTTCTCCTTATAAGTCCACATCTCTACCTCAGTAAGGTGTCTGACTAGTGTGGTTGTGGATGGCCACTAATTTGTTGTGTTTTTTATGGATGGAAAAGTGGCAAGTTGATTCTATGCTAAAATTTTATCATCTACTAACTTAACCAGACATAAGGTGGCCATCAAGTTAGTGGGATGAAACATTTTCACTTATAAATAGATTGGCTCTTTGAGGCCACTAATAAAACAACTCTTGAAGAAGTCATCTGATAACCTTTCAGTGTGATTAGCCAGTTTCTCAAATTTAATCTGATAATCACAAATGGTGCCTATCTGGTGGAGTTTGGTGAGAGCTCCTATAAAGTCCTTGAATGTTGAAGGACCAAACCTACCTAACAGTAAGGATGCAAATTTTTTTCAATCAGGATCATCATTATACTTGAGATACCAATGGCACCATTAAAGTGATTCTTCTTCCAAGTGAAAGGAAGCAATTGGGACTTTGTTGATAGAATAAGTATTATGAAGGTTAAATAATTATTCAGCTTGATATATCCATGCATTAAGATCCATACCATTGAACATGAAAAGTATAGATTAGGCCCACATGATGTGTGGTGAGAAGATAAACTATTATCTAAAGAAGACTCCTTTTGCAACTTGTTGAAGAGAAGGCTATTTTGCTAATTCAATCCATACATCCTATTAGTTAATGCAGTGACTTGGGATTTCAATGTGGTGAGTTCTTCCTCCATATTTTTGTACCTATACGAGTGATTACCATAACCAGTGTGTTTTTCATAAGGGATAGAAAAACAAGTTTTAAGGCACAATCAGTAAGGCAATTTTTTAATTTGGACTAAAGTGGAAGGGGTAAAGGTACGTTTACAATTTTTTTTGCAATGTCTGGGTATGATTGATGGGGGAAAGGGAAATTTAGGAATTGAAATGGAAAAATTGGAAAAATTTTCTAAGAGGGACAAAGGAGAAGGAAAGGGAAAGAAACACTATGAAATTTTTTTGAAGCAAGAGGATAAAAAATGAAGTTATGGAAAAACCCAAAAAAATAAAAAAATGAGATTTGTGGCTAATGGGAGTGGAATTGGGAGATGGGACCTCAAGGAAGAAAATGTGTGGAATGAAATTTTAGGTGTCCTAATAATTTTTTAGGATAAACATAGATAAAGATAGAGAGATTTTGAAAAAAAAATGAAAAAAAATTACTTTTTTTTCTTGAAATTGGTTTTTCTTGGTTACTCCTGTCAAAAGTCTGTTGGCAGATTTGTAGTTACCACTATGATTAAATATATTTACTTTATTTGATAATTTGAAATTGGTTTTTCTTGGTTAATAAAAATACTATTATTAGGTTTATAGTTACCACTATGCTCAACTGTAGTTACTTTTACCAATAATCTATAGAAATTGATATGTTGGATATGGGCCTCCAGTTTGTTCAGCTACCTAAAGGTTTTAAGAAATATCTCTAGCCACTAATGTTGTCTGAATGAGTACTACTCTCTAGAAAATTTTGGCCATATATTTACCTCTAAATGACAACTCTTGGTTTACTTCATGGTTGGAAACTAGTCAATCAAGATGGGGCCCTTGCCCTTTTCATTGGTAGGTCCTCTCAATGGACCAACTACTTTAGGGTTCTTGTCGTACTCCTCACAATGATTTTTATAGATATATGACAAAATACTTCCCATAGTTATGTGGAGGGGTTTTTTTACCCTTATCCAAACTTTTAAATGAAGATGTAAAAATAGATACAATGAAAAATAGTTTCTTAAATGGTGCAACTCCTAGAAAGCCATTGCTGCAAGGGAAAAAAATCTCTAAAATCTAGCTATAGGCCAAGGAAAGTGCTTTGATACCAGATGTGAAGAACCTTATGCCTAGATTTATGAACTACAAAAAATAATGGAATAATAAAATAAACTCCATAAATTAACTTAGAATAATTTAAATATGTTATATTGATCACAAGCCACTTCAAAGGGGAAACCTTCTTTGAGCAAGATCAATACAATAATATTCATCAATGCCTTCATGGGGCCTCAATACTTAATTAAATTCAAATTTTATTCTAAAAACTAATACTTCCCATGCATGTGGGATAATTCAAATATGATACTTAAATACTAATTATATTCTAGCAACTAATACTTTGTCATGTATGTGGGATAATTAAAATATGCTAAAGGGATGACTTACAAAGCATATGAATCCATAGTGACTAATACACTAATAATGCAAAGATAAGGGTAGGACATGAGTTCCTAATAGAGATCATTTCAAAGGCTAACATTTTCTATTTTTTCTTTATTTTTAATCTTTTTTGCGTAATTTTATAGATTGTCTTACTCTTTCAAATTTGAAAAAACCTTTGACTCTTAAAGTCACCGTGTACCTTGAACCATTTTATGTAGGAATGTGCATGAAAAGGTGTGAGAACAAAAGGGAATCTATCATTCAGCCTAACCCAGTGCCCAAGATCATGATTTTCTTGAACTTGAAGCATGCGAATGAACACCTAAGAAAATTTGAGTTCCATGTCAAGGTTTAAGTGTGCATTATCATGTGCAAAAACTTGAATGTAAAAGGTAGAGTTTGAGAAAAATCAACTTACGCAACACCATTTTAATAAAAATTAAGCTTGCACATAGAATTCCTAGACCTTAAGCAGTGCACAAAAAATGTATTCTACACAATTTCTAATATTAAGTGTGTAACCAAGATGTTAATTCTTCTCACATGCTCCTATCTAGGAAATCATAGAGATCCACACCTATGTTATTATGATTTATAGGCTATGATCTATGTTGTACACCACTCCCTTTATAGGCCAATGTAAACTCCCATATGTGAGGATAAAACTTGCATAACCACTATTGATATTTTTGTGCCAAAAACCTCAAAACACCTTGTGCCTTAGAGGAGACCTATAAAATTTTTGAGAAAAAAGCTTTAAATTGGCCTAAGTACCCTTTTTCAAGACCTAAGCAGAAATTAAAGATTTTTATACACTTTGCAACTTTAAAAAGCTAAAAAATGCACCCAAGCCTTTGTTTTACCACTTACCAAGTCCTTAGTAGAGATCAAAACTCGCATTACATTTTTTGACTTTACAAAGTTTCAAAGTGCAATGTAGACTTAGCTTCTCGCTTCTTACCAAGACCAAGTGGAGACCAAAATTCTTGATACACTTTGTAACTTTACAAAGTTATAAAGTATAATTTGAGGCCCACTCCTTACCTCCTAAACATCTTTGATTACCAAAGTAAGCAAAAGATGGAGAATGGAGAACATACTACAAAATTGAAAATATGAAAAGGTTTCCTAGATCTCTGACTCCCAAGGCAAGTGATAAACAAAAAATTATTGGCATATTGAAAAATTTTAAACTTGTAAAATGACTCTAATAGCCCATATTTTTGCCTATTTACTCATTTGCCACCATCATTCATGTTCTTAGCATTTATTGTAGGTTTTATTAATATATAATTAGGTTTTTTGCATCATTATCAATATTATAAACCAAAATCAAAGCTTCTTCAAGAGATATTATGAACTATATCTCAAAGCCAAGTGACACTACTTCTAAGACAACCTTCATTGCCAACTTACACATATCCACAATATTCTCCTAGGTCAACTAATTTTCCTTTTAGTTGCCTCCATTATTCTATTTTTGTAAGTTTTAGTTTTTCTTTTTCCGTACCTAGTGTTAGGTTTTTGGAACATTTAAAAATATCATCATTGACCTTGTTTCTTGTATATTTCTTGTTTTTCATTCATGTGATAAACATCTTATTTTAAATGGTCTAGATTGTGCTAATTTCTTTAGTTTTTTACAAAAATATAGGGTTTTTTAGAGTTTGTTAAACTCAATAATATTCCTAATGTCAAACCTCAACTAAAGCTTTTAACTCATAAAACACATAAAATCCTTGCACTATTACAAGGCTGATATCCTCTTTGCTTTTACACCATGAGTTTCCATTGAAGATCTAACTTGTAATTGCAAACCATACCCTCGATAGAGATTCAGTTGGACTTTGCATGTGCAACTACAAATTAAAACCCTGCTAGACCATTTGATTAGACTTTATAGCTACTATTTTAGACTATATTCCTGACATAGCTAAACCCTATATAAGCATAACTAAACCCTACCAAGTTCAAAGTAGGAAAATAACTTATAATTACAAGCCCAAAGCTTGACTAAATTTGTAGTTGGTTTCTCGCACCTATTTTCATAATGAGTATGTCTAGAAAAGAGATTAATTTCAAGATAAAGGGACCTAGTGTCACTTCCATTTTAAACTCCAACATTAATTAGATAACTAACACTAACCTAGGTCATTTAGACTTAAAAAATTTTTGGACTAGAGTCAATACATAATTCAAGAATGATTGGATTTAGGGAGTTTATGATAGTGGTTTACCTCAAGCTACAACCTTCCTATTCTCAGTATAAATCCCTGAGCTTGTGTTCATCATGGCTAAACATTATGATGCAAAGAAGAGGGAAGTAGTAAATGATAAAGGGGAGAAAATTATGAGCATAAATATAGATTTCATTGATACTATGTTATTATTCCCAAAGTTTGAAAGTTACATAGATATTACCCCTGATTCCTCCAAAAAATTATATCAAGATAATAACTTAGCTTGTTCCCAAGTTTTAAACAAATAGTGGTTGAAGACTCTTAAATCTTCAGCCACAAGAATGACCAAGAACCTATCTAGGATAGAATTTAGGGATGAGCTAGGGGATATAATTATACTCTTACATAGAGTTATAAGGAGCCCAAATGTAAGGAATTATCAAGATTGGATGTAACAATATATATGGGTAATCCATTAGAAAAAAAAATACATTCACTGGGCCCAATTAATTAGTGAATCCATTCATAGATAGTTGATGGAGGTTCAAACTATAGGAAAATTTTATATGACCTCCTACCTTGTCTATATTTTAGCAAAAGGGAGGGCATTCTCAGTGTTAAGCACAGTGTCAAATCACATCAACAAAATTTATAACTAATACCATGATCTCACTTTAGAGGGGAGCAAACAATAATTCAGAAGAGTTGATGATTCTTTTATTTATTGCATCATAATCATGTTTAAAAAAGAACTAGGGAGGACAAAATTTTATGATGATGCAATAATATAAATAGAAAATTGGGGATCATAATTTATCTATTTCTCCACATATTCATACATCAAATTTGGTGTTTTTAGTGGGTGTCCTTACACCCTTCCTAGATATGTAAGTGACAAATGGGCCTTAATGGAATTGGTAATACATCTAAATGAAATCCACAAGTTCTTATCTAGCAAGCATAAAACAAGCATATACTTCCCTATTAGTATAAGGAGATATACATTCCCTTTTTCATGCAAGGTCAAATGCACCAAAATAGAGAAGACTCAAATGACTTTAAGAACTCTTGATGTTAGGCCTTATTATGATGTGACTGGTTATGTTTCTAGTTATTAGGTGCCTCATATTCTCACATTCCCTTTCATGAATATTATTAGGAGGATATGTAGGATGAGGATGAAGTTAGATTAAGGGATTATTATAGAATTATCCTTGAACAAATTAATACTTATGATATGGCACCAGTTCTAGAAGATTTTAAAGATGAGGAATAACTAGTGAATAGGGTATATTATGATAATCAAATCTACTTCCAACCTCTTCCTCAAGTCAAGTGGTCTATTCCTGAATCCTTCTCCTTATTAGACAAGACCTCCCTAGTTATTAACAAAAAATTGAATTGGTTAAGAAGCAAGGGGGTGAAAATAACAAATGAAAGTCTGAGCATCATAGAAAGATTAAAAAAGGTGAAGGCTAAGGGTGCAGTAGTAGAAGGTTCTAGTAGTGGAACTCAAGTAGATCATATAATGGGGCCAATTGTCTCACACAAAGGGAAACAAAAGTAAAAGGTAAGAAGGGCTTCTTACATTACCCAAGTGCTAACAACCCGCTAATGGATCACACACTACTAGTTTCCATATGGGACATAATTAATGTAACCCCTCCTATCTCTACTATCAAGGCAACACAAGTAATCACTTCTCCTATTTTTACCAGCTCATCAATGCAAGCAATTACCCCTCCTATTTATACTAGCCCACTAGTTCAAGTAATTTCTCCTTTATTTGACCAACCAATGCAAGTGATTCCCTTGGAAGTGAGTCAATCATTGTAGTTGGTTATTTTAAATCCACCTCAACCTCCCTCTTCCATAATTACTTCCACCCTATTGATTACTAATACCACCTAGTAATATATGGCTGCTAACTCAGTCATTCTTGTAGAGTAGGATTATAAGATGCGTTAGTCAAGAAAACCTCTTATAAATAAGCATATAGACACTAAAACATCAAGTCTACTTCTTTACAGGGTGTTAAAAATGAATTCTAAGATTTATTTGAAGAAAGAACATTACCAAACCTTCCAAATAACATCCCTCCGTCCAAGTACAACCAAGAAGCATGTTTTTTTCTAGTTTTTGTGTTCTAAGTTTGTGTCAATAATGAATATCAAGATCCTCCATTTCCTAGTACACCAATGGATTAGTTTCATGAGTTTGATCAATTTATGTGAATAATTGAAGATTTTCTATACCAATTTATGCATAATAAATTTTCACGAATGAAGCTCTAAAAATGGTGATCTTATCTCACTTATTTATAGCTTTTGAGAATATTCAGAATCAACCATAACCATCCATATTGAGATCAAGTTATGTGGCCATAAACTGATTCAATTTTGAAGGGATAAGTCATAAACATTTGGAGAAATGGTGCATGAATGAGGCATGAGAAGGCTTAATCCTGATATTTGTTCCTTTAATGGCTTATGGATGCCACCCTATTGATGATGTCATGGGATGATCTAGATTTGAGGAATGAATTTCTACTTAATAGTTTTTCAATAACTTTCATAAAATTTTCACTTAGGTTCTTGATTTTGTTTAATTTACTTAAGTGGTTTTTCTTAATTTTTTGTAATTCTTTGGAAATATATTATACACTTAATTAACCTAGTTAGAAATGTCATTTTATGAAGTTGTAATTTTAATAGAGTATAATTAGAAGAAGGTGTCAGTTACGTACGGAACAATACCCTAGTTAGGACATTGTGGAAGCAAAATAACACATGCACGTGACATGCGTTACCAAATTAGAAGAATTAAATGGTCAAGAGCATCATTTTACATGGTCATAAGTTGACATGAAGTCTTTTAAAAAAAGATAATAATCACATAAAATGCATTTCCCCATTTATGGATACATTAGCCTGAATCTGTACATGTACATGACAAGATCAAAATATGTAGTTTATTTTAGTGATTTTGGCTTAGATTATGCAATGTCACAAAATGTTGCTTAAATTAACAATTTCAACATAATAGTGATAAGAATTGGATGTCCACATTTTATTCCTATTTGAGAAGGTGTGGCAAGACATTTAGTTGAAGTGACATCTTTTCAAAGAATGAAAAGGTCACTATAATTAGAAGAAATAAATTTCATTCCCACTTTCTATTTTGAAAGTTTGCATGAATTACAGAGAAATAAGTTTACAAAATGCCCCAAACATCATTTGGGTGGCCCATGATGCCCCGTCGAGGGGTAAATGATTTTTTTTTAAATATTTGATGGATGGGGCCTTGATCAAAAGAATTTATAATCTCATTAATTTCATCAAAAAAAGATAAAAAAATAGAAATTAGAAGAAAGTGGGAGAAAAATTAGATTAGTGGGGAAAAAATAGTAACCTAAGGAAGATAAAATGCAATAACTATGGGCTTAGGGGGTGAAATTTTAAAAAAATTTACTATATTTTGACCCCTGGCGGTAAAAATAAGCAATTTTCACCCTAGCTATAGTAGATTTGGAGCTTTGGTATGCGCATGTGAGTGATAAAGTAAGATGGCCAATATCCCACACTAATGACATCTTGGGGAACATGTGAGAGAGTACCAATGACCATTGGGGATCAGAGCATTGATAGGTACTTTTTTGGGTTTTTGAATTTGTCATTTAATGCATTAATTTCATATAGAATGTGGTGATTAGGATAATCCCACCATTTTATCAATTTGGAAAATGGTGAGCTCACCCATGAAAATGGTAGGAATGCTAACAGATCAATGATCGCACTGATCCTTTGGAAGGATCATGGTTTAAAATGGCAAGATCACCAAGAAAATCATGATCTTGCATTTTAGGGTGAATTTTTCCCTATAAAATGATGAATTTTCTAGGATTAGTGTGATCACCTTGCTAAATGACAAAAATGACCTACAAATTGGTGAGATCATGAAAAATAGAAAAATTACCCTAAAAAATAGTGAGAATGTCCTGCTAAATGATGAGATCACCAAAACAATGGAAATAAATCTAGAATAAATTAGAATGGGGCCCATAGGGGTTTAAACCAAGCCCAAAATTATAAGAAGAGAGATAAAGGCACATAAATTTTTAGTCTAGGCCTCAAAATTAGAAGAATATGATTTAGAAAGATAATTGATGCAATCCCCACCCTTTGATTTATAGGATCAAATAGTGGTTATCACATCATGGGAGTGACACTCTTGAGTTCTATGGTAACAAGGACTCATGATAGATGAGATCATGGGAGTCTTGGTTATAATGGACATATATCACCTAACATGCATGCCATTGATTCATGAAAACATAACATACTTATCAACACTAGTGAGGAGATGGCACTCTGAGACTTTCATCTTTCACCTACCAACTAGGGAGGTGATAGTGACACTGGAGGATATATACCAAATTCTATGGGTACCCATGTGAGGACCCAAGATTACATGGATGGGGGCAGGGAGACATGTCGTGCTGGGTGACCTACTTGGGGTAATGGAATAAAAGATTGTAGATAAGTGAATTGATGTAGATGCACTGGAGGACTTGGATTGGCCCTCAGAGAGTGGAGTAGTATAAAGGACATCCCCCTCGAGGTAGTGGTTTTGATATCTCGTCAGTGACCTCTTATACTTGATAAGAGTGGGTAGTAATTTTCCTTGGGGTTGATCAGTATAATATAATATATGTTTTATCATCTGATGTGATTCACCTATGGACTTATGATTATGGCTCAGTTGTATAGTGATCTACACATGATCACATACAAAAGAGGGTGAAATATAGGACATAACACATTGTTATAGGTATGGACTTAGGAGCACATTATGATCACATGGCCAGTGGGGCTAAGGTATCAGAGGGGACCATATGATACTATGCATTGGGTATGGTACCTGATAGGATTGATAATGTAGGGAGACTTGGGAGACCTACCTTATTATAGGGAGTATCAACAAGATGGAAGATGGGGATTTCATTTGGGACCCCTATATAGGGACATAGTTTGCATGGGTAGAGGACCTATTTATGATTGGATATATGATCACACCATACTGTATCATAGGGTGACATGATTATAATTTGGAGAGATATAAGCCAGATCATGTCTATTATTAGTTTGGGATGCAATAAGACATTTTGAGGGTCCACATTACTTTTCTCATGTCACCAGGGAGATCAGGGAGTGGGGGCCACCAGTGCCCAAGGAAGAGATAATGACTAATTATGATAAGGTAGTGCATGTGTTATGGGACTAAGTCAATAGAGTTATAGATATAGGGGTTATGGTCACATATGTTGCATATTAGTTGGGAGTACAACCCATTTGATTAGCTAGGCCATTACCCTAATAAATAGTTATAAGATAGTGATGGGTTAGGATGAGGAGAGATTAGGGACATGCCCCAACATAATAATAAGGTTAGGTAGTATAGCTAGCCATCACATTTTCCATTCCACTATAGGTTATACAACCTTAGAGGAAATAAGATCTAATAGAGGATGTGGAAATGGCTAAGCTAGACGGATAGGATGTGGGTATAGGGGATGCCCTAGGTACAAGGATATGTTTTAGAGAGGTAGGGCCCTTTGAGATAGGTATAGGGATATGATTAGGAGGGGAAAGGACTTCAACATAGGGAGGTCCATAGAGGACTAATCACTAATTAACAAGCTCCAAAGGGAGATATTTCCACACTTAGTGGAGAAAATAGGTTTATAAAGCACCATGAATGGGTTACAAGCCCAGTTGGCTATTGGACAGGGAGAAACCACAAAGCTACAGGGTTTGATCATAGATAGAGATGTAGAATTACATGTCTCAGGGGATAGGTGGCATAACTAATAGGGGTTTAGGCTTGATTATCCACATGAAACATAAAGTATGTGATACTGGTTGTCAAGGATGACTTTGCTTAGATGGAGATGCAGAGGTTGACTCAAGAGATAAATGAGGTACAATGTGCTTGGGTAGATATAGGAGTAGGGTCAATGAGAGACTTGGTTGACATGATTGTGGCTAAGGATGATTCCTTGTATGTAAAGTATGATGTCCTACACACAAAGGATGAGATATCCTACTAGAGGTAGGAATATGAGGTGATAATTTCCATAGATCAATGAGTGTCTTCCTAAAGGGAGTATACAAGGCTGTAACAGACTAGCTAGACTACTAGGTTGAGGCATGGGAAAGAGTTGGAGTGATTGGTGATGTATCTAGTTGGGCAATGGGTTATCATGGGGCCTCTAACACCACATCCACCAATAACTACTGCATATGGGATAGGTCAGGTCCTTCATTAGAGTCCTCCTAAAGATGAGTAGGATGAGAGTTGATTTTACTAGCTTTACCTTTTTTGTGTATTTATGAGATGTATATATATTCTCATGAGTATAGAAACATGTTTTGATATATATATATATATATATATATATATATATATATATTGGCATAGTACTAATTAGACATGGACTGCTTAATATTATTTGATTATCTCATGATGTGTTCATTGATATTTCTCTTGTTATGATATGATTTGATATGCTAGTGTTGGAGATGCACATCCTTAATTAGCATATGGATGTTGATGTATTTATGTTTGATTTTATGTAGGACTATATGCTAGAATATAATTTAGGAGATGCACATCCCAAGCTAACCATGTAAATAGTCAATTAGATTCATAGTGTATGTTAATATATTCACATCTTGCATAGAGTCTTGTGTTAGCTATAGTGCATTATGAAATTATCTTCATAGCTTCATTGAATTTTGGATTTGGATCACTTGGTGTTTACTATAAAAATTTGAAATTATGCATCATAAATATGAGTAACTTATAATAACATTATATTTATATTATAAATGGCTGATTCAAATGTGAATATTTATAAATAAGAATAATGATAAAATATTTACCAATATCAAAGTTACCACTTTTAATTCTTAAAAAAAACAAACAAAAACAAAGATGAAAAATAATACACAAATGTAACTTTAACTAAAAATCTAGACATGAACAATCAAGACTTAAGTAGGAATAAGAAGATATAAAAGCAATGCAAAAACAAATTATGTTTTAAACAACATGAAATCAAGATCCACATGTTGTAACAAAATGTACTTGAAAAACAAACAAATCATAAAATGAGTCAAACATAACTTTAAAAAAATCAAGTCTAAATGAAAATTAGACTAAAAAGTGTTTATAGAATGTATTCAAACACAAAAGTACAAATTAATAATATAAAAAAAATAAAAATAAAGGCATAACAAAATACTAAGAATAAAAAGAACAAAATACTAATGAAAATGAATGAATAACAAAACAACAATAACAACTCAACAAAAGAACAATGAAACTATAATAAAAAACCAATAAACAAATTAATGGCATACCATAATCTAAGTACAAATGAATAAACTAACAATAAAACATAAAAATAAATAAAAAAATATATTAAAAAGCACAAAAAAATAACAATAAAAATTAAATAATAAATACACACATAATGCTTAGTCATAATCTTAGGGGAAATAGAAAACAATTGTTTGTGTACGTGTAATAGAGGCATTACTCTTTATGATAAGGTGACCATGAATCTAAGACATAATTATATTTTGAATATAATAAATAATGATATCTATTATAACGAGATGAGAAAAATGATGACAAAGTTTCCCCCAAAAGATAGGGAAACAATAAGACAAAACAAAATGGGGGAAAATAGAAGGAAAGGAAGGGGGTGGCTAAGCTGACTCCAGATGCATGAGGCAAATAAATGATACCTACATAGTTTCATGAATGCTAGATCTAAAATGAACTTCAAGACAAGTATAGTTCTCCTAATAAATGAGATAGAAGAAAATTGATGATAATAAAATTTGATTGTAGTGTAGAAGAATAAGGAAATGGGCTTATAAAAAGATGATGAGTGTGTTCAAATGTTTACTCAAAAAATGGTGAGAGCATAGGATCAAAATAAACAAAAGTGTAAGAATTGTTTTTATTTGTTTTGTGTATTGATTTCTAATGTTTTTGTGTTTTTGGGGTAAACAATAAAAATGAAATATTAACAAAAGGCCTAGGGAACTACCTAAGTGAAAAGATGCACTTCTATAGGTAAGAGTTCAAACAATAGCTTAACCAACTATAACAGGGATCATAGATATAAAAAATGGTACATGGAACCAACTAATCAAGGAGATACATGTCAAAGAGTAGAAGTTGTAATAACAACTAAAACTAGTTATAATGGCCTACATGAATATATATATATATATAATATATATATATATATATATATATATATATATATATATATATATATATATATATATATATATATATATATATATATATATATATATATATATAATGGCATAGAAAAAATACCTCGATGAGGAGATATACTTCCAAAGGTAAGTAAAATAGCTAAACTAAATGCAATGATACATGTGATAGTATTAAGTAAATAATGCCTACCAAATAGTATAAAAAAAATAATAAAACAATATGCAGTGTTGGATAAATATGAAGAACTATTCATAAGGCAAAAACCATGTGTTGATGCATTTGTATTCACTTGTATGTAAAAAGAAGTTGTAAAATACTATTCAAGTTGAAATATTTTGTAGAACTAGTGAGGAGTGTGTCTAGAATGCTTGAGTCATAATCAAGATCATAATTAGTTAAGGGATAGAAATATATAGGTTATAATAGTCTAGGGTATGAAAAGAATATTATTTTAAGTAGAACGGTCTAGGGTAGAATGAGACAAAATAAATATGATCCAAAAATGAATGGTTCAGAGTGGGGTAAAAAGAGTCTAGTGGAATATAAATGATCCAAAGTTCTAACGGTGTATATTTTCAATAGTATAGAGTCATACAATAATATCATTCATCTTAGAATGGTCTAGGGTAGATTGAGATGGAATAAAAATGGTCCAAGATAGGATGGTCTAGGATATAATAATAGGATAAAATGACTTCAACACAAGCTGCCCCAAAGTAAGGGGTCTTGTAGATAATGGTTTAAAAAGGCTATTTGTTGGAGGTACAACTACTAGGGGTTTGAATCATTACCCTTAAAAAATTCATTTAATTTCACTTATCATCCATGAAGCATTCATTCACACACATACATTAACTAGTGAATAAACAAGCATATAAAAAAGCATACAACATAATAACATAGGAGATATTTAATAAACCCTATTGGGGGATAATACCCACTAAAACCCAACTTGTAATATAGTCCTATAATAAATGGATCAATATTTATTGAGGCACCAACCCCTTACTATTCAAACACCAACTCAATTAGTCCTTTATCAAGCACCAAATTACAAGGAGGCACCAATCCCCTAGGTAACTCAGCACCAAATTAGCTACCTAGAACCTATGATCAACTTTGGACACATATTTATTACTCAAATGATGATCATCCCCTTATTTTGTTCTTCACACTCTTCTATCTCCTTCAAACAACCTATTAGGCCTCTTCGCTCAACTAACCCTTTCTAGAACCTATGATCAAATTTGGACACATATTTATTACTCAAATGATGATCATCCCCTTATTTTGTTCTTCACACTCTTCTATCTCCTTCAAACAACCTATTAGGCCTCTTCGCTCAACTAACCCTTTTCTTGGTAGAATTAGGTCATATGACTTTTCTCATCACCTATAAAATCACTATTATAACCTCATGAAATATTAAACACACTTATATGATTATATTAAATCCCTTTACCTAGTTTCTAAACTTATATCTCATTCACTCATATCCTCAATATTCTAACTAGTCAAATTAGGCCTATTATACCTTTTTATACTTGATTCTTGCTCTCACCTACCTTGGTCAGCCACTAATATCATCATAACTAGATCACCTTGGAATAGATAAAAAACATGTATAAAAAGTGAAACAACAATTACAAATGTTAGTCACCACCTTAAAGGATAAAAACCACCATTAGGCCTAATAGAGACCTAATGCAATTCTCAAAGCACACATTTCACCTTGACCACCTTGGAACATATTTAGCCTCCATAAATGGATGAAAAACTTCATACACACTTAAATTATACCCTTTATAATCTCACCTTATGTACCTAATTCCATTTACCTCATTTCACTTCTTAAACCCATTAGGTCTACTTGTAATTAGGCCTATATACTACCACAAAGGCCGCCTTGAATATCTGAAGTATACACTAAAATTTTCCACATAACAATATTAAAAAATGAAATGGATAGAAAATACATGACCTTAGTTTCATCATTAATTCCATTATATTTTACCATATACAGCAAAATACCTCAAACTAATCACTTTCATTTGCTCACTCAGAACTGTAAATAGGCTTCAAAACCTAGTCACAAACCTTTGAATTTTCTCACCTTAATAGGAGTTTATAATGCATAAAATACATTAAAATGAACATATGAGACCTATTTAAAAAATTAATGTGAATTTTATTCTTTAAATGTATGCATAATGAATCAGGAACATCTGATCTAGGTAACAATTCAGGCAACAATTTAGGTGACGGGTCTACCCCAATTGATGATGGAACTTCTGGAAGCCATAACTTTTGCACCATATCTCCAATTGATTCACTGTTTGAACCATTATAAAGATAAGAATGTGGTGAGATGGAATTGATCTTTGATAAATGGATTTTGACCCCTAAAAACCCAAGGGAAGTGCCCCAAATTTCAATTTTAGTAGTGCAGTCTAAAAATAGTAAGTTTTTAAAAATAGTAATTCCTCAAATTATGTATTGTTGTAAATCGTGAAAGGTGAACCACTTAATCTCCCTCAAGATTGGTGACCTTCCACATCCTCCTCCAAAATTAATAACATGTATAAATGAATATGTAACCCAAAATGGAAATCATACATCTTTCCTTAGAGATAGGCATATATTTGGGTCTACAAATTTGATCAATAAAACATCTCTTTTGAGATAGCATTATTTGAATTGTGTTGTTCTTGTTTCTTGAATTATATTTAAACCAAATATTTTAAGTTATGGATTAGTGATATCAGAGTGGTTTGTCTTTTGAGTGTATGATCCTAAGGATAAGGTTAGATTATAAAAAGCTTGGGTGGAAAATAGAACCAACAAACTATCCACCTATTCACTCCAAACAACTTCAAATGGAAGACAAAACTGAGACATCTGATCCTTTTAAGGAAATGGTGAATGAATCCATCCAATAGTAGTAAGCACATATGCTACAATAATTTTCTCAAATTCTCCAACAAATCTCAATGGGAGATTCTAGCTCCTCATCTACACCCCCACATCCTTTCAGTGCCCCAACACCCTTCAAAGTTCAAGTGAATTTTGATATCCCTAAATTTGAAGGCAAAATCAATGTCGATGTAGTATAAAATTAGTTAGATCAATTGTCGTCTTATTTTTCTATAAATAAATTCACTAATAAAGAGAAGATCACCTTTGCTCTTTAGAAAGCATCACTGCCCATCAAAAATTGGTGGGAAGTATACAAAAAGAGATTCAGTGCAGAGATATTGGCCTTGAGGTAGAACCTACCTAGGATGAATTCATAGAAGCTATAAAGGAAGAATACTACCCCATTGGAGCATATGATGATCTATATATAGAGTGGAAACAACTTTGCCAAGGTAAGGAACAATCTATTCAAGATTACACTGACATTTTTTATTCTCTATCTGTGAGATTGGGTATCCAAGAAAGTGAGAAACACCAGGTTCTAAAATATCATGGTGGACTACAATGGTACATATGGGGAGAAATGAAACTCTTCAATTTGGAAACCATTGGTGAGGCATACAAGTTCATATTGAAGATTAAATAGAAGTATGGAAGAATGAATATGAAGAGTTAGCCTTCAAAATGGAAAAGTGACAAAGAAGGTCAAACACAAGGCCAAAATTGGAAGCAAAAGGTAGGAAAGACTGGGAAGTGGTGTGATTATCACAAATCTAGAACTCACTCCAAAGAAGAATGTCAATCCATCAAGTCCCTAATTTTTTAATCATAATCCTCAACATCTACTGCTCTACCTCATACAAACCTTGTAGTTGAAGAGGTTGAAGAAGAAATTGTAGATGTTGATCCCGAAGCCATTTTTGCTTCATCACAGACCCACGAAGAGAGGCTAGATGATAAGGAAAATGTTGTTTCACTCTAAGTTATGGGTGAAAGGTAAGCCTCTACATTTCATTCTTGATAACGGAAGTCAAAATAATTTAATCTATACTAATGTTGTGAAAATCCTAAATTTTTCCATGAAGCCTCA
Organism: Torreya grandis; assembly: GCA_037957365.1. Lineage (NCBI taxonomy): Eukaryota > Viridiplantae > Streptophyta > Pinopsida > Cupressales > Taxaceae > Torreya > Torreya grandis. Next base: position 962,045 of record JARHVA010005472.1, on the reverse strand, counting down.
CCCAAAGCCATAAAGTATTGGATGGTTGAGTCCAGGGAAAAACCTCTGTGTCACCCACCAATGTCTTCTCTCATATGAAATAAAACCTTTCCAAGATGAGGTCTTATGTAATGTGGTCAATCTACATATTTTTGATGTAATCTTTGGTCATCCATTCATGTATGATAAACATGACATTTATGAATCAAGAAGTCAAAAGATAACTCTCACTCTTGGAAAATGGTACTATAGGGTACCAGAGGTACCACCTTCTAGATATATCTCTCTGATTAGTGCCAAGAAATTTGTTCTCATGGTGGTCAAGCCACAAGAATAAACAAGGGCTGATATTTCAGCCCTAACTACACAAAAAACACAACAATAGAAGCAAATAGATACCAAGCTGAAGAAGTTCACGGCATTCCATCCACAGACTGATGGTTAGACATAAATGGTGAACAGTTAGGCCCTACATAGTTTTATAAATCATAGTCCATTCCAAGTATGAATCAAGATTTAAATTAAAGTACAACTACCACACTTGATGAAAAATATTGATGCAATGGGGACCATTTCTTCTCAAGGAGGGAGGAATGATCTGGGCAACAATTCAAGTGACAATTCAGGTGATGAGTCCACCCCAATTGATGACAAAACTTTTGGGAGCCATAACTTTTGCACTGTATCTTCAATTGAATCACCGTTTGAACCATTGGAAAGATAAGAATGAGGATAATGAATTTAGATGGCATGGATCTCTAATAAATGGATTTTGACCCTAGAAAACCTAATGTAAGTGTGCTAAATTTTAATTTTAGTAGTGTAGTCTAAAAATAGTAAGTTTCTAAAAATAGTAATTCCTTGAATTTTGTATTTTTGTAAATCATGGAAATAAAAAAAATTAATCTCCATAAATATTGGTTACCTAAAAAATCCTCCTCCCACCTTCAAAACATATATAAATGAAGATGTAACCTGAAATGGAATCAGACATCTCTCCTCAGAGATAGGCATATGTTTGGGTCTGAAAATTTGATCAATAAAACATCTCTTCTTAGAGATAAAATTATTTGAATTGTGTTTTTATTATTTCTTGAATTATATTTCAACAAAATATTTTGAGGTTTGGTTCAACATCATTCTCACTCATACACAAAAAATTGCCTGTAGCTCCAAAAACATAGTCATGGAAACCACGATTTAGAACACCTATGTGAACACTTTTATGAACTTAAAATGGGTTTAAATGATCCTTAATAATCCTTATAATATATATATATATATATATAAAATAATAATAATAATAATAATAATAATAATAATAATAATAATAATAATAATAATAATTATAAATATCAATATTTCTCTTATAGACAAATCTCATGCCTTCACCCTACACAAACCTCACTCTGTTAGACATGTCACTTTAAGAGAAACTTTCTTCTTGTATATGAGCATCACAAAATATTATATTAAAAGGGTAAATATCATATAGGTATTGAAAAATTACCCCATGTATTTGGATATATCCCTATTAGACTACAACCCATCCCTAATCTCATTCTCACTTTTGCCTAGTTTTTTCATTATCTTCCTCATTAGGCCTTTTTAGCAATAGGCCAACTTCCATGATTAGTTTAGCATATTTGAGTTATGAAACCTACTCATAAACAATCATGGCACTAAGATATAGATATCAAGATTTAACCTCCAAAAAATTTCATGCTTTGACCTGGTCAACCCTACCTACTACAATTAAAATTTGAGAAATAAGGGGTTTATTATAGCTTTCACTCACTCTTCTGATAGACCAATGCCATATAGAAACCTAGGATAGTCTTATACATTTTAAAATCATAAAAATATGACAAATAAACCATTATGATCCATTTAAAACAAGATCTTCCATATCGAGTCATTATGAGGGATTTAGGAGGTCTTAAACTGCCTTCCATTCTTAGCAATCATTCATTAAGGATTGCTCCTCAAATCTAAAACCAATGCTAGGAAATTTGAGATAGGAACCTTACCAAACTTCCATGAACTTATTATAATCTCATCCAAAGGTTTCATGTGCCAATGAGTATATGAAAATTCTTCTTGGGTCTACTATACCTCATTTTGTGCATAAAGAAAACCTCAACACCAATTTTCATGATTTCTCCTTTAGATTTTGACCTTAGATTTGATAAATTTTTTTTTGACACAACCTTTCACACCTTTGATATTGTTATTATGATCTTAGTCACCTTGGGATCTGAAATTGACCCCTCATTAGGCCATGTTAGGTCTCTTTGTACATTAGGCCTTGAACTACCTACTCATACTTAGATCTTGAACACACCTTGAAACCTCTTGCACTGCTATCAATACCTCATCCTCATGTGATAAAACCTCATACCATGCTCACATACTAACAAAAATCTTCTTAAAATCATAATTATACTCACATCAACATGTTACTAGACCTATGCCTTCGTGCTAGGTCTCTTCATGCAAGGACTAAACCTCAAAACTAACCTTGGAACTCTTATGAAGGATGTTTTGAATATTTATCATGATTAAACAAATTTATACACTCTATAATACTTTTAATATTAAAATTCACCAAGATTCACTATACTTCATGCATATACCTTCTCACAGGGCTAAACTAGGCTTCTCAAGACACCTAGTATTCAATGATTTGAACTCAAACAAGATAAATTTCAATGATATAATCCAATATAATTCTTCAAATAGGATTATTTAAAGAAAATATTATTCTCAACAAACTCATGATATTTTCACATCAAAACATTGTGACAAAACCTCATACAAAACTTGAAGATTACTATATCATGTTCATGATATGATAATGTTCCTCAAAACTAGTGCTCAACAGTATGCTTACCTTGTATATTGATCTTGAAACATGTCATCAACCTCAGAAGATTTACTAGGTTGCCTTCAAATTCTCTCTCAATAGAAAGACAATAGGTTACCTTGAAATCATCTCTTGTCATAAGACTCCTTATCATATACCACTTCACTATGCATGACAACAACTTTGACTTTGACATTAATGACCTCCATCTTGATCTTGACATCAATGAAAATGTCAATGCCATAACACCAACAATAATAACATACTTTAATAAATTCCCCATTTGTCATTGATGGAAAACACTCAAACAAAGATGATCATTCATATCTCCCCAAGCTAGATCTTGTTCAAACTGAACATTCTTCCAAATAAGAACTGTCTCCCCATTTAACATTCTGACAAAGGGTCATCTCTTGATAGATACCATATGATTCTTAGACTTGAAACATGTCTTGTTTTCTAAATAGGATCAATCTTCCCCTGATTAACCAAATAAGAACTCAACTCACATGAGTACCCAACCATGTTCCCTTGATCTCCATGAGATATTCAAGCACTATCATGATTTTGACTTGGTTTGATCAAGTCATCATAATTTTTAAAAAAAAATCCAACTCTTACAATCACACCTCTAACAAACTATTGACTAAATTTTGGATCTAAAACAAAGAAGACAAATCTCCCTCCCAAGATCAAGCACCCTTTATGCTTCTGCTCACTAGCTAAGTGCCTCTATGAAGCCTAATGGAGTCACCTCTTCTCTATTGGGTACTAAATCAGAATAAACTTAGGACATTCCTAGATCTCCATGTCCTTACTAGACTAAACTTTCTTCATGATCCTAATAGCCCTTTTGGCTTAACCTCTTCAATCTCCATTTAAACAACATTATGACTTGATCTATTTGGATTGACTCCTTCATCCACAATTTGATATGATAGGGAGAATTTTTGGCATTCCTTTTCATCTAAACTATGTTCTACTATGGAAAGTAGTCTACTTGGACTTATAGACTGATCATCATTCACCTTAGCTACCTTTGGTTTCCACTCACTATCTTATCTTCTTTCTTGCACTCTAGGGGCCTCAACTTTCTTGTTTTGACTTGAGAATCCATGCTTATAGAACTTTGAAATATGACCAACCATTTAACAATTGAAACACACCATTATTTTTGATGGAAACAAACCATGATCCATACCTCTTGATTGATGACTCTTCTCATAGTTCTAATCATATTAATTCTTGGAGGGCTTTCTACAATGCCTTGCTCTATAACCAAATTGGTTACATGAATAACAAAAACCATTGAAAGGATTATCATACCTTATATTATTAAACTACTTGATAGGATTAGTATTCATTCTACTAACACCCTCATTCATTGATTAACCATTTAAATTTAAGATCTAATTCTCCTTGATCACATTAGCATTCCTCTTTTGGTCTCCATTTAAACCAAGACCTATTTTGTCATTAGCAGTCTTTTGACTACTTAGGATGTTGTCTAGATCATTGGTACTATTTTAAAAATTCACAAAAGAATTTACCTTACTTGATGCCTAATTCAAATTAGCTCTCAAGGAATACACTTTAGTTACATACCCTCAACATTCTTCTTCTTTAGCCTTTAGGCTTTCAGTCACAATATTAATTTGAGTCTCAACCTATTTGACTATCTCTTCTTGTTACTTAGAGTTGTTGCTCAATCTATATTCAAACAAATTGATTTGATCATCATAGTCTTTGAAAAGAGACCTCATCACATTATTCTTCTTCTTTACCATCTTTAGTTATTCTAGAGTATTCATCAATTCAATCTTAAGGTCCACCTCACTTTCTTCTTTATCTAAATCACCAACAACATCTCCAAACCACATGGAATCTTTTTGATTTGAACAACTTGCTTCCTCAGCCATGAATAAAAATTCATTGAAATTAGGACAATCACTTTCATGGTCACTCTCAAAATCACTTTTCTCACTCTCATCAGATGAACTACAATCTTCCTTGGTGTAAAATCTTATTTTTTTTGAAAAACTTCTTGTCATCATACTTTCTTAAGCTTTGTTTGCTCTTATCAGACCTATAGAACTTTTTATCATCATCATGACCTTCATCATCTTTTTTCTTATGTTTATGAGGGAATTTTTTTATCAAAGTGTCCAATCTCTCCACAATTAAAGAATTTAAATGGTAGGTTACCTTTGGATTTACCTAAATCAATTTTCAAATTTATTGTAAACATAACTATCAATTCATCATCATCAATATCGGATTCATCATTGTCCTTGAATTTATTACCTTGTGTCTTCTTTTATTTTTACTAATTTTATACCTTGAATTAGTTTCCTTCTTTATAGGTCTTCCTTCACTTGGTCTTCCTTCACTTGTCCTCATCTCATAGGCTGTTATGGTGCCATAAAGTCCATCCATCTCTAGCTTATCTAGATCTTACATCTCTTAAACAGTAGACATTTTAGAATCAAACCTAGGATTTAGAGATCTCAAAACTTTTTTAACAATAGTATTCTCTTTTAATTCTTCACCTAGTCCTATTATGATGTTGACCACTTCATTAACCCTCAAAAACTAGGTTGCAATAGTCTCATCTTCATTCATCCTTAAAATTTTAAAATATCTTCTATGATTTTGTAACTTACCCAAATTGACTTTGGAGACTACTTCATGGATAGTATTAAAATGGTCCCACATTTATTTAGTATACATATATTTCATCACATAATACCATTCATTGCTTTTGAATTGTTGTCACTAGCCTTCTTACCTGCTATATCTATAGGAGGAATAGGGGGTGCAGTATATCCATCTAAAAATAATTTAAAAACATCATGACATTGAGACATAAAATATGTTCTCATCATAACACTCTAAAAATCATAATTATATCCATTAAACAATAGAGCCTTGCTTTTAGAGAAACCACCTTGTGTTTGACTAGCCATCTCTATTTGCTTAGTATCTACTTAGGCTATGAGGTCTCCTTCATAGGAATTGATTTGATATTTTTTTTAGAATTATATATAATGACTTATGGGGTGAATTATCTCCCTTAAAACATTCATTCAATTTCACTTATCATCCATGAAGCATTCATTCACATACATACATTAACTAGTGCATAAACAAGCATCTACAAAAGCATACAACATAAGAATACATGAGATATGTAAGAAAGAATCTTGGGGAATAAGACATTATGAAAAAAAATTGGAATATATTACTATAATAAATGGATCAAGATTTAGTGAGGCACTAACCCCACAAGGATTACCAATCCCTTACTATTCAAACACCTACTCAACTGGTCCTTTAACTAGCACCAACTTACAAGGAGGCACTAACCCCCTAGGTAAATCTACACTAAATTATCTACTTATAACGTTTGATAACATTTGGACACTATTTATTACTCAACTAATGATTATCTCCTTTTTTTATTCACACTCTTCTATCTCCTTCAAACAACTTATTAGGCCTCTTCACTCAACTAACCCTTTTCTTGGAAAAATTAGGTCATATGACCTTGATCATCACCTATAGAAACACTATTATAACCTAATGAAATATTAACCATAATTATATTATGATATTAAATCCCTCTACCTATTTTATAAACTTCTATCTCATTCTCTCATATCCTCAATATTCTAACTATTGAAATTAGGCCTATTAGACCTTTTTATAATTGAATCTTGCTCTCACCCACCTTGGTTAGCCACTAATATAGCATTAATTTTATCACAATTGGAATAGATCAATTTTTTTTTCAAAATTGAAAAAAACTATTATAAATGTTGGTCACCACCTAAAAGGACAAAAACCACCATTATGCCTAATAGAGACCTGATGTAATTAGGCCATCTCAAAGCACACGTTTCACCTTGACCACCTTGAAACAGATTTAGCCTCAATATATGGATGAAAATATTCGTGAAAAATTAAATTATACACCTGGTAATATCATCTTATGTACCCAATTTTATTTATCTCATTTCACTTCTTGAACCACACCATTAGGTCTACTCATAATTATGCCTGCATACTACTAGAAAGTTTGCCTTGAATATATAAAGTATACACTCAAATTTTACACATAAACATATTGAAAAAAAAAATGGATATAACCTACATGACCTAAAGTTAATCACCAAGTCCATTATATTTTACCATATAGTTCAAAAGACCTCAAACTGATCACTTTCATTTGCTCACTTAGAACTATTAACAGGCTTCAAAACCCAATCAAGAACCTTTGATTTTTCTCACCTTCATATAAGTTTATTACGAATAAAAACACATTATAATTAACATATGAGACCTATATAAAAATTTAATATGCATTATATTCTTATAATATATGCATAATGACTTAGGAACATCATTCTCACTCATATACAAAAAACATTCTATAGCTCTAAAAACATGGTCATGGAAACCAAGATTTAGAACACTTGTGTGAAAAATTTTATGAACTTAAAATGGGTTTATATGATTATTAAACATAATTATAACATATTAAAAGAGAAACATTACAAGGTTTAATATCAATATTGGTCTTAAATACCGATCTCATGCGTTCACCCTACACAAACCTCATTGTGTTAGACAAGTCACTTTGAGATCAAATTTATACTTGTATATGAGAATCACAAAATCCGATATTAAAGGGGGAGAATTTATGTAGGTCTTGAAAAATTACCTCATTCATTTGGATCCATCCCTAATCCATTGTAACCCATCCCTAATCTCATTCTCACTGCTACCTAGTTTTCTCATTATCTTCCTCATTAGTCATTTTTAGCAGTACATCAAATTTAATGACAAGTTTAGTATATATAAGTTATTAAAAATAATTATAAACCATAATGGTCATAATATATGTATAAATATTTAACCTCCTAAAACTTTCATGCTTTGACATGGTCAACCCTGCCTACTACATCAAAAATCCAAGAAATAAGGGGTTTCTTATAGCTTCCACTCACTCTTCTGATAGACCAATGCTACTTGGAGAAACATGGGAGAGTCCTATTTATTTTAAAATCATAAAAATATGTTAAACAAACATTATGATCCATTTCCAACAATATCTTATATATCAAGTCATTATGACGGTTTTAGGAGGGTTTAAACTACCTTCTATTCTTAGTAATAATTCATAAAGGATTGACCCTAAATTCCAAAACCAATTATCATAAATTTTATCTAAGAACCTTACAAAAATTTAATTAAATTTTTATGATCTCATGCAAAGGTTTCATGTGCTAATGAGCATAATACAATTCTTCTCAGGTCTACTAGACCTCATTCTGTGCACACAAAAAACCTCAATGCCAATTTTCATGCTTTAAATTTTATATTTTGACCTTATAATTTATAAAAAAACTTAAAAAAAAACATATCACACCTATGAAAATTATATTATGAGCTTAGGCATCTTAGGAACTAATCTTAACCCCTCATTAGGCCATGCTAGGTCATTTAGTACATTAGGCCTTAAACTACCTAGTCATACTTAGATCTTGAAAAAACTTTGAAACCTATTATAATTCTATAAATAACTCATATTAATTTTATAAAACCTCATAAAATTCTCACATCCTAACAAACATTTTCTTACAAGCTTCAATATACTCACCTTAACATGCTACCAGATCTATGCCTTCTTACTAAGGCTCTCCATGCAAGGACTAAGCCTCAAAACTAACCTTGGAACTCTTATAAAGGATGATTTATCTATTTCTCATGATTAAACAACTTTATACACTCACATAATTGTATTGTTACAATTCACCAAGATTCACTATACATCATGCATACACCTTCTCATAGGGCTAGACTAGGCTTCTTAAGACACCTAGTATTCAATGATTTGAACTCAAACAAGCTAAATTTAAATGATATTAGCCAAGAAAATTATTTAATAAATATTATATAAATAAAATAATACTCTCAATATAATCATTATCTTGTCACATCACAACATTGAGCCAAGACCTCATACAAAACTCAAAGACTGCTAAATCATGCTCATGATATGATAATGTTCCTCAAAACTAGTGCTAAATAGTATGCTTAACTTGCATATTGATATTATAAAATGTCATAAACCTCAAAAAATTTACCAAGTTTCATTTAAATTCTCTCTCAATATAGAGACAATATGTTTCCTTCAAATTATCTCTTATCATAAGACTCTTTGTCACAAACCACTTCATCATGGATGATAACAACTTTGACTTTGACATTAATGATCTACATCTTGATATTGACATCAAAAATAACATAAATACTAAAAAATCAACAATAAAAACATACCTCAACACTTTCAAGCATAGAACCACTTGAGATGTACAATATTAATGGGATCTAGGAGTTATTCACCATCTGGAGTAGCTAGTCGGTATGTCCCCAATGCATAATTTGTTGTGATGACATATAGGCCCAACTAATTGGGTTTAAAATTACCCTTATTTTTAAATTTAACATTAGTTTTATTTTTATTCTCTTTTAAGACCAAATCATCAATTTCAAACTCCCTAGGGAGAATATGTGTTGAGGTCTTATAAGGGTTTTCTGCAAACAAGAAAAAGTATATGATAACTTTTTTTTTCTCAAAATTTAAACACTTGAATGTGCCCACATCAATTCACATAATGAACATGCCCTATGTGTTCACTCAAAGTGTAGCTAAAAAGGAACTAGGGTCTGTGTTGTGCTAATTATGCCATGGAATGAAGATTCAAAAAGGGGGCTAAAGCATTACCACATTAACTTCGCTGAGGGGCATACCTATATATTTCAAGGTAAGCCTAGGGTCATATAGGAACTAGGTGGGTCATAAGACTAATTTAATTCAAGTCATCCTACATACTTAATATATGAATATTAAATAAAGGTTGGGTGTATAGGCGTAGGTCTATATCCATTTTTTATGTAGAATGACGTTAACGTCAGGAAACTACAAAGACTCCATGAAAATGTGAAATTAGTGAAACACATGAACTATATCAACATAAATAACCAAAATGTGACATAAAAAAAACTTACATACACCCTATAACATTACTACTAACATACAAACTAAGGTAAGCACAAATGTATTTCAAAGCAACACTATTACTAACTATTCAAAGTCCAAAATAAGAGTTTAAATTCAAAATCATACTACTTACGACCCAAAAACTCACATACAATATTGGGCACATATAATTAGAGATAGAGTTGCCTCCATTCTATATCTAAGCCTTAATGGCCACTAGAGTAAATCTACAGGGTTTTCTTCTAGAACCATTCCTCTAGATCTTTGTTGTAATTCTCTTTGTTGCCTCTCTTTTAGCTTGAGCTTTTTATATAGGCCTTCAAGAGCATCTTTTTCATGGTGGAGGCTGCATGTGAGCATTGATTTGGAGTTCTATCATCATAAACACTAGATCCATGATCCTACAATTCCCACACTTCACTTTCCATCTATATACACCCTAAATTGGTCAAGTAACTAGATTAATTTCTAAAAATTTCTCATAATTATGACAATGAATGGACAAATTTGAAAAATTACACATTAGCTTAGAATATGGAAAATGATTTTATTTACATTGAAGATAATTACTATTATTGTAATGAGGAATATGATGATATACATGAAATTGATAGTGAAACACAAATAGATGCATCTTCTTCTCTCAAACCTATCTCTTTTATTCCTTTTCCAAATAAAATAATTTTGATAAATGGAAAAGGTACTTTTCACCTCATTCTCCTATGCATAATGACTTTCACCAAATAAACAAAACACTTCCAAGTGAACCTCTAGTTGGTGATAGTTTGCTTCCATGTGAACTCTCTCTCTCTCTCTCTCTCTCTCTCTCTCTCTCTCTCTCTCTCTCTCTCTCTCTTGTTACTTCAATGTTCAAATTACAATAATATAAACACAATAGAATCAAATTATCACTACATAGTTCAAATGATACATCTCATGTTCCTAACTTTACTATGTCCAAAGAAGATCTAAGTGATAAATCTCTTTCTCTTACTTCTCATGAAAATAATGCATGTACTCCATACATGGATAACATAGATGCACATGATATTCCAATTTCAAATGATACTTTATTGCATATTAGAAAAGAATTAAATTCTTCTCTTGCACCTCTCCCTAGTTACACTGAAAGTGATGATAAATATGATAGTGAACATGAAAATGAATATGAAAATGAGAGTGATTATGAATAATATTCCAATGATAACAATGCATGGAACAATGATGATTATTGTGAAGAAGAATATGCATCTCATATTTCTAACTCTTTTCTCACTCCTCTCAAACATAATGCACTTCAAAATGTTATTTCTACTTCTATGCATGATTCTCTTTCAAATAATGCACATATTCATAAGAATAGCACATATTATACTAAATTAGAATGTGATAAACTAAAACATAAATATACCAATGAATTTCCTAAGCCAACCCTCACCAAAGTAGAACCCAATTCTCACTCTTCACCTAAAGAGAATGGTAGCCCACATCCCTCTTGTAAGGTCCAAGTTACCATTAATCTCAAGGTTCAAGTGAGCACACCCCCTCTTTATGATCTAATTGATAAATGTAGTATTCCCATGGCTAAAATTAATAATCAAATTCAATGATTAAGTGAACCACTTCAAAATTATAATGTAACATCCCAGGAGATTATCTCTTTAATGCTTGTAGTTGGTGAATTACAACACCAAGTACATCTCCTTACCTTGGAAAACAAGGCCTATTAGTCTTGGATGGATGGAAATTATTTACATGGTAACCCTCTTCTAAATACATTTATAAAATCCTCATTATCTAAGCATTTCCAGATACCATCATTACCTCACTTTGATGGAACTAGAGATCCATTCATACAATTTCAGGCCTTTCAGAAGCCTTTGACATATCATGCGAGTCCTTTGATTCTTCTCAAGTTACTCCAATATAAATTAGTGGGGGGAGAAAATAATTGGTTCTTTAATCTACTCCCTATTGGTTTCTTACACTTATATGATGACTTAGAAGAAGCATTTCTTAGATATTACAGAGCAAACATAGGCCCTCATGTTACATATGAGAAACTTGCAACTTTACATCAAAATACTTTAGATCCATTTAGTGATTATATCTTATTATTCAAGAATCACATGTTAAGATTGATATAAAAACCAACATATTTATAGATTCAACATATCTTTATTAAGGGGCTTCACCAACCTCTCTTCAAGCATCTACTATATCAGACAATCTTATTTCAAGCACTTATGCTATACAGTTCTAGGTTTGGAAAATAAATTGGGATTGATTGAGATAGATTCAGTTGATCAGATTACTCTATATTTAACAACAATATCTATAGATCCTAAAATATAGCATCTATCATGTCCTAAACAAGATAGGAGACCAAAACTAGAAAATCAACCAATTAAGAATAAAGAGCTAGTCTCTAGAGTATAACCTTAAATATTCACTATAGAGAAAAACATCAAGGCACCATTATAGTTTGATTCAGATCAAGATAGCCCACCTATAATATTATCAAAACTAATAGATAGGAGGTTAATCACATTACCTTGTACTCATTGATGAGATCCACATCTCTTACATAAACAACATCATTGGCCCTTTTATAATTATCATCATATTTGTGGACATAGAGATAATGATTGTTATAGACTCAGAGATTGGATTAGTAGATGTGTTGATAATAACATCATAACATTCACATAGGGGTCACTTATATCTCCTCCACCATGGAACCATATACCTAATTCATCCATGACTGAGTCAACATAAGACATTCCTTCACAAGAATCATCAGTCACTCATCGTGAGAGAAATGTAGGTTCTAGGGCAAAGCTTCATAGGAGATATCCTATTCAACCCATTTATAAGGTTTATAAACTAGTGCAATGAGAGAAACCTACATATAGTAATGTAGTTTGAGAGGCACACAGTGTAGTTCCATATACATATCCAATAGAGTCACAAGCATCACAATAGAGTATTACTCATGATAAATATTCACTATGGCTAGATTTTTTTGGTCTTATCTCATGTAGCAATATGATATAGTTAAGATTAAAGGAACCCACATCACATAGTATTTTTCATGATAAATATTCACTATGGATAGATTTTTTGGGTCCTGTCTCACATAGTAATCCAGTACAATTAAGATTAAACAAGACCCCACCATAGGTTTTAGCTCCATCTCAATCTATTGCTCAGTCATACACATCACTAATAAAGGCTATAGGACATATTATTATAGATATATGAGTCTTCTTCACAACACATAGTCCCTATTACACATGTAATAAAGTTACATTTTGCATAATCTCCACATCTAGCTATAATTAGTACACAACAAATAGTATTAGATACAGAGCATATTCCTACATAGTATGAGTAGTATGGGAATTTTTTCAATTTTACATCAGGGTTTAGATAGTGATACAACATAGAGTGATAAAATACACATTCATACCATCATTAGTTCATAGATTCACTTAGCAGGCCAATGTTAGAGCCAAAGGTCTAACTAGCCTTTATATTCTTGAGCCACTCTCGAGGAAGTAATGTGCACAATGAGCTATCTTACATCCACACATACTAAAAACTAACATTCCTAATTCAAAATAACTATCCATAGCCAAAACCAGCTTATCAAAATCCATATCTTATCAAATCCTATTCTACCGACCTCAAACTAGCTCAATTTATCCCAACAATTTCCCACTTGCAAAACCAACAATTTTTTTCTCACATATAATTACAAACCAAATAAATTTATTTAATTATATACAATTTGAAATCAAAATCTAGCATCACACTCATCAAAATAATCAAATCACATATCCCAAGTACCATTTTACCAAACATACGTAACATCAATACCAAATCAACTACTTCTAAAACAACCATATACAAAAAATATAATAACATATTTCAAATCCCATAACATAGTACACATGAGTCATAATCCAAACAATATCCATATATATATATAACAAAGTTTTCAAAACATATACATCATATCAAGATAAAATCAATAATGGATGGGAATAATGTCCTCACTCTCAGTCTCACTGCTTCCTCTAGTACTAGTCCCATAGTCTATCCTAGCACTTGATGACCCCACACCTCCTCAAGATTATGAATGCCTCTTATACCAAATCTCTCTCTCCAATAACTACCCATGATCCTCACACAAATTTTCATACTACCTCTGAAGATCCATGTAATCATCCATAATCTATGTACTCACTAATCTATAATTAGGTGGAGGCATCCTATGCCTATCTAGCTCAAACCTCAACTCATCCCTCTCCCCTACTACTCTAACATATGTTGTTGTTTCTATCACAACTCTATCAATAAAATGAGCATAAACACTAGCTATAACTATTGCATGCTCTATCGAACCCTTCTCCATCACATCATTAGGAACACGTTGTGTAAGTTCTCAGTGTTAACTCAATGATAGTCTTCTAGAACCCATCATCTCCACCTCTTCACCTAATAGGTTATTAATATTGATCACCTCCCACTCCACTTGCATGCACAAGTACACCATTATGTTAGACATACATTTTCAAGACAAGCTAAAACAAGCACAAATTTGTACACAATTCAATTGTTAATTAATGCTTACCTCCCTTCATCTAGATTGATGTAGGATCCTCATACTTAGGGGCATCCACTCCACCAATAATATATAATATAGCCCATTGATTCCTCATCTACCATGTGATATATGACTCTATGCATCCAAGAACATCTACATCAAGAATATCTATACCTGCATCTCACACATCCAAAGCTAATGGTGTTAACTTGACCTCAATAGGTCTCCCATGAGATCCTACCCTTGCTAGTGACCATGAACTCCTCACCCACACCCATGATGAAGGGGGAAAATCTTGTGGAACCCCAAACTATCTATTCACGTGCTCATACTAAAAATGCTCATACACTCTAACCCAACAATCATGTAACCAACAACTGACCCTCATATATCCCAATTATACTCCATCTTTGAGCCACACAAGGAATCCTCTATAGGGATTCCATATGATATCCCAAGCTACCAATCTATCTAAAAATCATCTATAGTGATCTATCCTAGGAGAATGGATATCCAACATACTCATCCACTGCTCTCCAAATGGCTGTGGAGGTGCCCACCTCTCCCTTGATAATCCTATCAACTGCACAAGCACTATGTGCTCATAAGCCTAATAATGCAATAAAGTAGCCACACTCACAACACCACTAAATTCCTCTTGAATAAACCTATAAAGGTCCCTATATAAGTGGGAAAGTATAGTCCTACCCCATGAGAACACAGTGCCATACACCTCTATATTGTGCATGATCCTATGCATCCTATATGCAGTCGACACCCCACTCTAATCCATAGTAATAAATAAAGATAACAACACAACTAACCACTTTTATAGATTAAAAACACTAGACTAAATAATAATTGATAGTAATACATTGCTATCACTACCTCTTTGATGTATGCTTGAAGGTACATTAGCAAAATACAAGGACGCACAATCAATATCATCATCACCCATGTCATCCTGCAAAGTCACACATCATCCACTAATTGGAAAATGCAAAATATGGTACACATCCTCTAGAGTAATCATAATCTCTCTAGTAGGAAGCTAAAAAGCACATGTGTCTACATTACACCTCTCACATAAGGTAATAATCATATACCTATCTAATTTCATAGTGCCTAGATCACGCACATGACCCAACCTTGCCCTATCTATCATAACTCTCTCATCAGCTAATAAAGGTAACAATCGTGTCTCCATCACCTGGCCTCTATGAAACTCCTTCATCCATACATCACCCTCTAAGAACACCAAAAAATAACATATATGTTAGTCAACCATGTGAAGGAAAATAACTAAGCTACAAATAACAACTAATAACTCAAAATCCTAGAAAACTAGCCCAAGTGGACAACAACAATGCAAAAGGACATTAACACTAGACAATAGTGTTAGAATTTGGACAATAGTGCTAACACTAGATAGGAGTGTTGACTCCTAGACAAGAGTACTGAAACTAGTAGAAATTTCTTAAAACACTTCAAAATAGCTCAAAAACATCAAAAATAGGGTTCCAACTAGGCAAAAATCACACATTTTAGCTACTTAATAAGGTAATCTCCCCACCAAATTCAACCTAGTTTACCAAATACACAAATTGGGTCATGATAGGTGCTCATAGATTTGGCATATCTCCTACTCCAGAGCTCCAAATCTCAACCTAGTCAACACACAAATGAATCAATAATCAATCCAATTCTCATATATCAAACAACTTTCTCATTCAAAGTCAAATACCATTTTTACTATAACTTCAACCCCATAGCTTCATTTTATAAACCATTTTATTCCATTTAATCATAACAATGATACCTTTGACATAACACACGCCTTTATCTCTTACTACATCATCCACCTACTATAACACACACATTACTATACCTCTTTTACACCTAGGCACACACCTTAATCATCATCAATCAAAACTTGTTCCAATTTGAACAACTTAGTCTAATCAATCAAAAAAATTCTTAATCAATTCAAAAATATACCAACCTTGCTCATATCATTACAACACTAGTCATCACTTTTGGCTCAACCTCTTCTATCACAAATCTCATCCCTCTCCCCAAAATGGGGGCACCATTCTTACTATTCCTATTCCTACACTTATCTAGCATGCCTATCCGCTCTCATAGGTGGATACACAATATTTATTACACCTCCAATAGTTAGATCATTGGGTTTAACTTAGATCAATCAAACTATATAGTGATTCAGAGCACATGGGTCACTCAACATGGTTCTTGCACCTCCAATATTTAGATTATTAGATTTAACTTAGAATGGTCAAAATAAATAGTGATTCAGATTACATGTGTCACTCAACATTACTTAGGACATTCAGGGGGATATACCTTTAATTTATAGATACATAGACTATTGAAATATA
This sequence comes from Torreya grandis, assembly GCA_037957365.1. Classification (NCBI taxonomy): domain Eukaryota; kingdom Viridiplantae; phylum Streptophyta; class Pinopsida; order Cupressales; family Taxaceae; genus Torreya; species Torreya grandis. The sequence continues at coordinate 945,123 of JARHVA010005472.1, read as the reverse complement.
GTGGTTCAGATCATATGAATCCATAGTGATTTTAGCTTATAGATATATAGACTAGTCAAATACAGTGGTTTAGATTATATGGATTCATGGTACAGATTTAGACTTAGATACTAGATTTGGGGGCATGTACATTACTACACATCTCACACATACAACTTAATACAACATGACACAATTATAGGACTAGATAGCAGATTACATGCATAGTGTTTTGATTTCTAGTTTTGTACATGGGGCATGGATTGATATGTCATTTTACAGTGGTATATAGATTTATAGACTATATATATGCATCACTCACATACCAAATTTAGGGGCATGGCATAGATGTTCATGTTATTTATCATACATTATTATATAGATTAGAATAACAAGGCATGAAATTCTCTTGTTGTACATTTAATAGAGCTTTATATTACACCCAACTGTACCTAGGTTGTCACCAAGTTGGACCGTACTATCATCTATAGTGATTGGTTTATAACATTACATAGACCCAGACTACATGGATTTATGTGGGATAGAGGACATACATTGGTTTTGGGCCTCCAAGCACTTCTCAGTTATAGTTTAGATTATTTAGAGTGGGGCATGATATACTTTGATCTTCATGGTATACATATTCTATGAACACATTCTAGATTATATGAGTTTATGTGGGACAGAGGACAGACATTATTTTTGAGCCTCCAAACATTTCTCATTTATATCTAGATTCAACACAGGGGGAAAGCATTTCCATCCTCCATGATCACATATATTTCATATTCAAATTTAGTACATAGGGATCCATTTTAGGGATTCTTTCTTTCTCCAGGCACTATTTGGCTCTCCATCGACTTCCCTAGCCAGGAAGTGATTTGGACCCTTTTTCAACATACTTATCTCCACATAGTTAGGTTCATGTATGCATTTTATTTTCTTTATTTTGCTCTAGTACTTCATTTGATTACATCACTAAAATAATAGGGGGAAAATATATACACCTTAAATTAGTCAAGTAAGCACACATATGATTTCTTTTCATAGTCCTTTCATAAGAGACTCTGACTAGAGAATATGAGCCTTATTCACATTAGCCATGTCTTTGTTTTATTTATCTTGCTATTGTTTATTAATTTTATCACCTTTTTGTTATCTCAATCAATTGACTTATAGTGAGCTCTATTGATTTCTAGGCTTCAAAATTTCATACACAGGGTCACATAGACATGGTGAATAAAACCAAAAATCTCAAAGCTCATGGAAAACAATGATAGAGGTAGACTACAACACTGGTACCACTCCTATCCACTTTGAGCACTCCTGTCCAATCATAAAATGAATTCTAGATCCATATTCATGATAGTGTCCCAGTCTTGCACATCAATTTCCAGCTCTTGAATCATCCATTTTAGTCCATTTTTAGATAAGTTTATTTCTTCTCCTCATGTAATTTACTTGATAAAAATCTATATTTTACCATATTAAACTAGATTTTCCCCTTACTCTAGACCCCTTATTATTTAGAAACTAAACACTAGTTTCTCAAAAATAATAAAACACCATCCTTATTCAGATCTTAGTTAATGCCCTGATTATCTGGGAGATGGTTAGATACCAACTACTTGGTGCATGTTTTGTGTTGCATCCTTCAACTAGCTATTAAAACCGTTAAGATATATGATTTCTAAAATATCTAGATATATCAAGGTGGATATCAAGTTGACATAAAAACTCCATCAAACTAAATTTATGGGCTCAAAATTACCCCATTCAAAAATCCTATTCCGCCCTCATACTATTCCATCAAACTTTTAGGAGTGTAAAACTTAGGTGCATTCTCTTAGAGATATGTGCTAAAGTCCTCAAATCCATTTTTGGCTATCTTGATCTCATTTAAGGTGATATCAATTTTAGTTGAATCAACAATGAGTGTAAGTGTATCTATTTTATCCAACTCATTTTAGAAGGCTTTTAGGTTGGATTGAGCCTTTACTATACTTCCATCTAAAATATCCCCTTATTCACAAGCATTAGTATATAGGGTGTGGAAGAGTTCTTCAAAGTTCTCTCTTGATCCTTGATATGATTTCTCAACTTGTTTATGCTTCCCATGATCTATGTCCTTTCTACCTTGCCTGTGGAGTATACCTTTGTCACCAGTTACTCATCATCCTTTTCTTACTTCAAGCATGCATCTACCACTGAGGCTTAGTTGGATAAGTCCAAGAAGATTATGTCTACTACTTCTAATCCTTTCTTCAACTTGGAAAAAATTTTCTCCACTTATTGGAGCTTGTCTGATAGCTCCTCCTTTAACACAATGATGGGGTCTTCCTCCTCTTCTTATGCTAGCTCAGGTTGGAGTCTTAGGACCATCTTCTCCACCAATACACAAATTTTATCAACCTCTGATAGGTCTAAGGTGCTAACACCAATCAATAGAGATGGATCAAATACCTCCACATGCTCACAAAGATGTTGTAATTTGAACTTGTTGGCCTATGCTTCCTTCTTTTCTTCTTTAAGGAGTTTATTTAGTTTCCACACCTTGCCATCATTTATGACATTTTGGCATGTTACTTCTATAACCATTCTTATTATCACATTTATATATTGGAGTGGGTTTAAGGCCTAAGGTTCAACAAGAAGATATTCATTCCCTTCCTTAGTATCCTTTAAGATTGAAGTTTCAACCATTGAAACCTCGAATTGGGGCTCATCCATGTAATAGTCTAGTGAAAATGAAAGTTGCTTATGTGTCCTTGTTGTGGTAACTTTTGGGGGTATAAATTTGTATAAGTATAAATCCTTATCCTCCCAATCCTTTTTCACCATTTATATGATGTTGAGCTATTTTTCACCCTTTCTAACAATGGCCTTTTACTCCATGTGCACTTCTTCCCATTCCTTAGAACCATCACTCTCTTCAGTGTGCTCCTCTAAGGAGTTAATTGTCTAGTCCTTGGGGGTTTATTCATCAAACTTCTCTCCCTTATCAATTTATTCATCTTGGGGCTCCTTAATGTTTATTTCAAGGGTTATACCTTCATTACTAGGGTCTCCTTATTACTACTGGTGCTCCACAACTATATCCTTTTGTTGCTTTAAGGTGCCAACATTGCCTTCTTTTGGTTTAGACACCCCTTAAATTCTTGGGTGTGCCTTAGCAACTTATTCTAATTATCTATTAGAGCCACTTGGTACTTGTTTGGTCACCTCTACTTATTTTTTTTTTCTTGAAGGTAGTTTTGGTGACCTCTTATCTAACTTGGCCTTCTTTTGTTCACAATCAAGTTTCAATTTTTTTTTTAAGTGCCAAAGCCATGTTTATATGTTCCTCTCTATGTCCCATCTTATTATAGGCCACTCTTTTCTCTTTGGTAGATTGAGGGGCTGATGAGGATGTCTTATCTTTGGATGTTGGCATTATTTTCTTTGGTGGGATCTTTAGCAGGGTTGTGCCAAAGGTAAGGCTTGCCATTTATTCAGTTGCTTTTAGTGATATGGCCATGCCACTTTATAAGGACTTTTGAATGTTTCTAGTACTAGGATCCTCTTCACCTTCCTCTATTCATAGGATATAAGTCCCTACCTTATATTTTTTAGTCTCTTCCTCTATTATAGGCACTAGATCTACCTCTTTCTCTATGTTTTCAAGGGTCTTGGTAAGGAATGCCATGGGTATCTTAGTCTTTCATGGATAATTTATAGAAGAAATACCCCCTCATTTGAATATTACATGATTTTTTGGTACAGGTGGCATGATTAGTCCCTAGAGGATATCTTTAGCTATATGCACTTTGTAATTTCCTCTAGTTTTTCACCCTGCTTCATATGGAGTGACTTTGTTTAGAATCTTTGCACATCCTTTCCTTCATCACTAACTAGGAGGGGGAATCATCATCTTTACCAGGATATCCATCCTTATTGCATGGATTCATCTCATATTATAATTTGAATTTTTTCCATTGGTTATAACCCTCTGGAGGGGATGGATGTTAGGTCTATCACTATCATCCTCCTCATCCTTGGTTACCTTGGTTTTGGGGTATAAAATTTAGTGCCTCATCATCTTTCTATTGTAATCCATATATTTGGTTTGGATATCAATCTGTTACACATTTGGGATCATATTAAGTGCCACCATGAAGTATTTGGCCAAAAACACGTAAGTTAATAAAAGAAAACCTAAAAGATTTCCATCTATGAGAGATAAGCACACCAAAAAGAAGTGTTGAATCATGGAAAAGCTCACCATTACCATAAGTTACTGAGACAATTATTGTGGGCTATGCCACTCCTTTCTAAAGGCCTCCACATACTTGTCAAACCACCCCTAAACTCTAGTTTTGTATTTCTATAAAAAAATAGGGGGGGGGGGGGAGATGTAGTCCTAATACCTCATTTATGGGGACTCATGATTTGGTGGAAACACCCATAGGTGGTCATCAGTTCCATATGACATACTTATATCCTCCATTACCATCAATAAAAGCATGTACCCCCACCAAAAATTCTCACACATCTGATGGCATTCTTTCACATTTTTTATGATCTCTTCTAAAATAAATTTGGAGATGTTAAAAATTTCTCCCTACACCATGTGGTGGGCAATGCAAAGGAATGTTTTTTTGATGTATAAACATCAAACACCAGGGCAAAGTTTGGCACTTACCAAGTGTATTACCACCCTTATGCCTAGGTCCTAAATGTCTTTCAAGGGGAATGCACATATTGACTTATAATAGTGTCGTCACTTGGATTTGTACCCTTTGAGGAGATGTAAAATCTCTCCTCATCCAAGTGTCATAATGGAAACACTTCTAGGCTTGTGGGTAGCCTAAGGATGAGGTGAAGCTCTAGATAGGGATATATCCTTTGATGTACCACTTTAGATTTCAACTATGCCTAAACTTTGGGGGTGAAAAGGGAGAGAGATAACTAAAATAAAACTATCCTAAGGGAGGTGGTACACAAAATATACTAATGACTTCCAACTAGATGCATGCTACACATGAAATCAAGGGAAAAATTGAACATACAGTTCTCTAATCTACATTTTCTCACATCAATGTTACATTATAAGGTTATGGATGAATGTCTAGGCTAGGAGGAATAGACAAGAGAAATTTAATGGAACTAATGAAAATACTAACTCAATAAATCCTTGACATTTCATAGAAAAATTCACATGCCCTATAATAAGAAACTTTCTAAATAAATATAGGATGCAAAAATGAGATAACATGCTACGAAATATATAGTCTTCACTAAGAAAGATCCAAAATTTAAGTAAAACAAAATGATAATAGTCATGAAGGGGTAAAAATTAGTAGTATTATTGATTAAATGGTATGAAAATGATTAGGGCTTCACCATACTCAAGTGAAGCATAAGTTACAATGGCCAAAATGGCTAGTCTTATATAACTTGAGAAAGAGAGAAGAGAGAAGTCCAAGGGTCACAAGGACACTTTTAAAGCTAAGAGAATCAGTTATTTATGCATGATAAGAGGATATGGGATGAAACATGCAAGTTTAGGAAGTACAAGTGTCCATTCAAGTCATCAAACTCTTGTAAAGTGGTATACAATCCTCTTAACTAGCCTAAAAAAATTGCCTTCATGATTTGAGCTTCTTGAATGACTCATAAATAACTAGGATATATTTAAAATTATTGGAATTAATGATAAGGATTTAAAACATTCCTCTCCATGCATTAGTCTTAGTTCCGATCCTCTGGAATCATTCCAAAATGAGATATCATCATCTGTTATCAAGAAAATTCCTCTTTCATGCACCCTACACACTTGGACTCAAAATTGGAATCAATTTATCATTAAAATCCATGGGATGGAGTGGATGAAAATTTTAAATACCTTATATGGCCTTGGAATCATTATTCACACCTTAAAATCACTTCACTTGAAGATCTTTACCCTTCCCACTAACTTGTACACTATGCTTGTTTTGAATGGATAAGATGAAAGCTCAAGTTTGAACACATAAGATTTTATATGAATAATTAAATGGAGATTATGGGTTATCCCAAGTCCTATTCCTTTTCCCAAAGTTTATTTCATCTTTAGACTCCTCCTAGAACCTACACAATGCACAAAACTATCAATAAAAGCCTATTTTTTAACCCCATCTATATAAGTCCGTAAAAATAAAATGTATGGGAGGGAGCCTAAAATATTAATATTCAAGGTAAAATAAATATTCTATAAAAAATATTCCATTTGATCATCTATCCAACTCCATTTCTCCAAACTGGTCTTGACTGAGGGTTTGCAAGGGCTTTAGGCCTGTTTTGACTCTTAAGATTTGTTCATAAAAAATTGAAATTTAAATTGCAAAAAAATTCCACAAATATGTTTTTAAATACCCATAATAACCTCCACAAAATACTTTGGAATCCATTCATAATATTCAAGAAGATATGAGTATCAAAACTTGATCTATTGAGCTCTTTTTCTCTTTTCCTGCATGCCTAAGTTGTCTTAAGGTATAAGAATGGATTTATTTGGTTTTATTTGCACTATAAAAGATTAAAAAATTATTAATTCACCATAAAATCATGAAACATTTTTTCTTATGCACATCTCATGCTAGAATGGTGAATTACTCTCCATTTGGATTTAAGCCTAAGCATGCAAAGTAGAACTAAGTTGTCTTTGAAGCTCAAAATGATTTTTTTATGGTTCCCATACATAAAAATAGATTTAAAATATATTATATATTCCATAAAATTTTTTTCAACTTGTTGGAGATCTTACCTCATGCTAAAAATGTTTTTGACCTCTCATTTGAGCACTAGGCCAAAACTTACCTAGTAGGCTTGACTGTAACCCTAAGGGTTTAGGCCTCCTTGATGAAATTAATTATTATTTACTTGATTTAAAATGTTTTATTTGTTATAATGTAACATATCACATATTTTTTTAAGGTATACTCAGCTCCCTACCTCATCTTATCACCATTCTTCCCTAAAATTGACAGTTTGCATTCTAGAGAAGTGCCCTTTGTCTGGGACAAAATAGAGGGAACTTCCCCTAATTTTATAGACAAAAAAATAATTTTATAAGTTTATCTAACTTATAAGGATTATATTTATAAAAATTTATATCGTTATCATTTCATTTGATGCCTCAAAATCATAAAAACTAAGGTAGACTGCTAAAAGAGTGAATGTGTACAGGGTTTCTTCAAATTTGGCTATGTATACTTGATTTTGGGATCCTTTATATAGTTATTTTAAATATAAAAAGATTATAAACACTAATATAGTATTTATATACAATTAAAAATATCTATTCATCATTACTCCATCATTCTATTTTACTTCCCTATACAACTATTTGGGTAGGATTGAGTATCACTTGATTGTGTATTGTTCTATCTTACCTAATAGTGAATCCTGTAGGTGGTTATCTTTTTCTAGGAATTTAAGATGATGAAAAAAACCTTATAATTTCATTGGTAATTTTTTTTAATTTTAATTAATGCTTATACATATATTAAATCACCCCTTAGACACACTTCTTAGTTGACTGTCCACCTATAGTCACCTACAAGTGACTATAGGGAATATTATAGGTGGTCTCTATCATCAAAACCCATGCCAAATATCATTTATAAAACCCATATAATTATTTGTATTTATTTTATGATTTTTATACTCACTTTAAATCATTTTTGTGTTGTATTCCCCTTAAAATTCAAAGTTTTTGCTCTTTATTCAATGTCAGTATCAGTCAACATAGTCAACTATGTTGGGAAAAATGAAATCCTATAGGTGAATTTTCACTCCCTTGTAAGGTAACACATAATTTATCAATCTTATGAAAAAATTTAAAAAATTTCACATCTTCTAACCTTGATGGTTCCATCTCAAACTTTCATGTTGGACCGAGTGCTCCTATAGTTGGTTGTAGGCGTGCTTTTCCATGGAGTTAGAACCCTACAAGTGTTTGTTGAGGACAAAAACCCACATATAAACTTGTTTTGGTGGTCCTTATATCAAAATTGTACTCCTCCATCATATATAACCTTACAATAATGGTGGAAAGGTTTCAAACTAATGCTTTGGGGAAAGGGTCCCTTTAGAGTTTCAAAACCCTTTAGACTTCACTATAAAAAAATAGTGATGAGAAGTGCATATTCAAGCCTCACTATCAAGAGAATCAAAGGACTAAACCACCCTCTCCTTTTTTAAATTTGATAATATATGTGATAAATACAAGGTTCACTCACTTGGATTCATCAAAATTCGTTATAATATTATTTTAATCTCTCAACCAAAAGCTCAGGTGCTTTATTTTGAACCTTTGGGGATTTGATCTCTAAAATAATCATCTCATTTTTTTAAGGTAGCCTTCATTCCTTATTTATAAATACATCCTTACAAACAAGTCTACCATGATATTTCAACATATTAGTACCCTAAATAAGGTTCATCAGATGCTTCAACCTCTCCATACAAGAATCTTAGTCCCCTATTTAGCCACCTGTATGTTGATATTTACATATACATAGTTAGCAAAGAAATTTTAAATAGCGATGAATAAAAATAGTCCCTTATTGAATTGTAAAACTATTTAAAAGATTTAAAATGGACTCTTCACATTCTAAGGTGATGAAACAAGTGTCAACACATCCAATCCAATGTGAATTTATCCTCCAAACACCTATAGGTAAGCATGTTCATGGCAGACTAGGTGAAAGTGTGCTATATGATTGCTACAGTATTTTTTTATGCAAAGTGGAGACTCTTGTTTGATTATATTAAGGTTAAAACATGTTTAAGGTCATGATATATTTTTTACCCTTCCATGAATCATGTTAAACAGGTTCACACACATGATTTCCTACGACTGTAAGTAAGAATGAGCAAGAAGTTGGTTGAGTATGAGAGTGGACTACAAGATTGATCCAAGAATGATGTATTGAAATAAAAAATTGAAGGAAGGTGATAAATAGGGAATTAATTCATGGAAATAAACCATATACTATTCACCTATAATCCCCTATATGGAATTAAAACTTTTATAAGTTTAAAATTGATTAAGACTGCACATGGTGGTACCTTCCTACAAAGTGAGTTATTTGGACTATCAAATAAACTTTAAAACTAAAACCAACCATAGAGAGAATTATAGAAGTAGTCAAACATCATTTGGAATCATCATTAGCAAGTTATTCATATAGACTTTCCCAAAATGGAGCAAAACCTATAGGGTGCACAAATTTACAAGCAAAAAATTATAGTTAACTTCTTGAGGATGGTTCATGAAGAACATGCCACTATTATTCAAAATATTTACATGAAAATGAATTCATATAATTTTAATTAAACATCCTAAAATAATTTGACATAAAACATCCTGAGCTATTTGTACTAAGCATAAACCTACAGGTCACTTCTAATTACCAAGAAGGGTGGAAAAGGAGTAGAATGATTTTGGGCAAAAAATGGCACTTACAGAGCATGTAAAGCATTGACACATATCTAAGGAAGCTAAAGAGTCATATTATAACCTTATCCCATGTGGAACACTTCCTTATGAACTATATAAGTTCTAAAATCACCTATTTCCTTAAGAAAATTGCCCTTTCTTTTGAAGAACATACCACCTTCTAGTTTGTCAATTGATTAAGACCTACTTTGACACATGGGACATGACATCATATTTTATAATATTCACACTTCCCAATAAATCTATATAAGTCATTAAATACACCTTTTTGACCTCAAAATGACCCAAAATGACTAAAATAACTAGGGACCAAGGCTAACATGACATTAATTGACATTAATTAACTTATAAAACACCTTTAACATATGTATTAGACCCCTAAAACATATAAAAATCAAGTTTTTACCTAGGGGTACCACAATTTGACCTAAAATTCAAATTTGGTCAACAAATTGGTGACTCATAGGGGTAATATGCTTGCTATACTAACTATACTAGTAACTTTATCAGTCCATTGGGTTTAGGAGTCAACTAAAGTCTGAGACAAACAAAGAAGCTTTTACCATTGACTACAAGCCTAGATCAAGAAAACACCAATGACTAAATCCACCACACAAAACAATGACACACACAAAGCAAAATCAAACACACACATGATTCATGAGCACTTATGGAACACACACACCAAATTAAATAAACTAGCTCAAACACTAACTAACCTAAGATGATAACTCCCTCCTAGATCAAAGTGGAAGTTTGAAACTCTTCTTGCTTCATGACATGAAGGATTTAGTTAGACATGTAACCTTTTATCCCTTAACATTGATTCCTCTAACTTTTTAATGATGTTTGCCAACTTCATTGGCATGATGTTCATTAAAAACTAGGTAGCTTTAAATACGTTAGCTATATAAATGAACTCTTATTTCATCCAAATATCCTCAATCTTCTTGTGTGGATATTCAATTACAACCTCATTTTTGATTTCCATATGGCTCTCAATAAGATTGGGTTTCTTCTTAGCTACAAGTTCTTCTAGATCATCAAGGAGATTTGCATACTATATCTAATCTTGATCTTTGTCCTCCATGGAATATTCCTTCTTCACCTTGTCATGCACTTGGACCTCAACTTGGCAAAGCTTTTCAAGCTCTTGAAAGAGATCCATTTGAAACTACCAATCATCCTTATCCTCTTTATGATCTAGAGCCACTACCTCTTCAATATTTTCTTCTTGATGTATTATGTCATCAAGATATTTTTATTCAATATCTAATGCATCTGATGGTGATTCAAGATCAGGCTGAGGTATTGGATCATCTCCAAGAGCAACAACTCCCACCTTGGTCTTACGAGATTCTTCTAGGACTACCACCTCTTTGGGGATGACTTGAAATTTTTCTCCATACTTAATAACACATTCATCTTCATGTTGTAGGTTAAAATATATAACCTTTTGATTGGATGTAGAGTCTTATTAAAGGGATACAAGATATTCCATCTCTTTCTCCTTCATAGTGATGCCAAGACTAGGAATCTTGAAATCATGTGACCTAGCCCAATGAGGTTGCCAAAGAGGTATGTTTTATTCAAGAAAGAGTTATCTTTCCATATGAACCAACTGATCCTCTTTAGGTCCCATAACATAGGTCCATAAAGGCAAGGGGTGATGGGGTGAGGATAAGATGAACTAGTTGGTGGAGGTGGCACATAGAGCTCAAAATTAGATTGAGAGTGAAATGTAGGGGGATTTTTTTGAAGATCTTAAGGGGAGGTAGAACTTGGGATAAAACCACTTGATTTTATTCCTTCCAATTGAAAAACACTTCATTCACATCTGATATATCTTGAGGAGTGTCTTGAAAAAGGATTTATGGGGTGTGTTTAGGCGTAAGATCTTCTTTGGGGTCTAAACCTTCCATCACACCTTGACTTAGAAACTTCATCTTTAACTCTAACTCTTCAATTTTCTTGCATAGGTTCTACTAGAAAAGTATCTCTTGAAGTTCATAGGAATTATCATGAGCATAAATAATACATGAGGGCTAACATGGAACACATAATCTTCTTGAGGAAGGGTGGGATGGACTTGCGAATGACCAAATTCATTCTCCACTTCACACTCAACAATTCTTCTATCTTCTTTCTTTCCCCATGATTCCACTATCTTACTCTAGATTAGGATGTTAGGATTAAAATTATTTTCTTAAGGAAGGATGGGAGGGGTTTATATAGGATCAAAATCCTTCTCAACTCCACACTCTTTAACAAGGTTTTTTTCCTCTTTCTTTTCCCATGACTCCACTATCTTATGCCAACTTAAAATGTTAAGATTAGAAGTCTCTTTTTGAGGTGGCGGGGATGAAATGTGAGAGGGAAATGAGGGTTTAGATTCCACTTATTTTGTTTCTAACTTGGAATATTTCATATTCATATTAGGTAATTTATTTTTCCCATTAAGGTTTGTTTCAAACACAAGGTTTCTCTTCTCAACTCTTTCTTCCAATTGATTGGGAAAAGGATGACTTGGATATCCTTGATTGGGATCATGAGTAGGGATCAAATATGGCTGATAGGAATCTTTAGGAAGTGGATATGAAGGTTGATATGTTTTGTGAGGTTTACTTTCATGAAATATTAGCCTATCATCTAAGGAAGAAACTAGGCCACTCACATCAAACATCTCACTTGTAAGCCTTTACCAATTGGATCTTGACATAGGTACCCACTCTCTTTTAACTAACTCTAATGCATCTCTCACCTTATGAATAAGATGAATATTAACCTCTTGACCACATACACTTAGAGTATAAATATCCAACATATACCTCTCATATCCCAAAAGTGTTTGCTTGAAGGTGGAAATGGATGGAGTTGAGAAGTGGCTAGGTTGACTAGGAGAAGCAAGATATTAAGGAGGCTGGCTATATGAATGATACAACTAATGAATATATTGGATATAGTGATAATAAGGATCATGATGGAATTATAAATGTTCATTACAAGACTATTAATAATCACACCAAGGTTGTTTAAGAACTTGCTCTTGTTGATAGGGAATGCCACAAGCTTTAAATGTCTCACCAACTTGTGTAAGTCAAATCTCAACACCAAAATTAGCCATGAAACCTAATTAAAAGAAATAACACAAATAAAAATTTTACCAAAAATATTAAAAAGGAAACCTAGAATACTTGACCAGCTGATGTATCTTTGGAGTCACCATTGATGTTTTGATAGATGCCTCTAAAGCTAATTGTTGAGAGATAACACCAAAAATCTCTCAATTTCTTAGACCAAGAGTCCCACTGGGCATGAAAAAAATTATTGTCACTTGGATTTTAAATCTTTGAGGATATGGAAAATATCCATTCTTCCAAGTGGCATAATGGAAAAACTTTTAGGCTTGTGGGTATCCTAAGGATGAGGTGAATCTCTAGATAAGGCCAGCTCCCTTGATGTACCACTTTGGATTGTAGCTATACCTAAACTTTGGGGGTGAAAAGGGAGATAGATAACTGAAATAAAACTATCTAAATGGAGGTGATACACCAAATATAATAATGACTTCCAATTATCTTCATTTTACACATGAAATCAAGGGACAAACCAAAGATACACTTCTCCAATCTACATTTTCTTACATCAATGTTACATTATGAGGTTATGGATGAATGTCTAGGATAGAAGGTCTAGATAAGAGGCCTTGAATGGCATTAATGAAAATACTAACTCACTAAATCCTCTAAATTTCCTAGACCATTTCACATGCCCTACAACAAGAATCTTTCCTATTATAAATAGAATGCAAGAATGAGACAACATGCTAAGGAATCCATAGTCTTCACTAATCAAGATCCAAAATTCAAGTAAAACACACTAATAATAGTCATGAAGGGGTAAAATTAAGTATTTTTATTGATCAAATGGTATGAAAATGAGTAGGGATTCATCATACTCAGGTGGAGCATAAGTTACAATGGCCAAAATGGCTAGTTCTTATAGAACATGAGAGAGAGAGAGAGAAGAAGAGATAAATACAAGGGTCACAAAGACACTTGTAAAGCTAAGAGAATAAGTTATTTATGTATGAAAAGATGATATGGGATGAAACATACAATTTTATGAAGTACAATTTTCCATTCAAGTCATCAAACTCTTGTAAAGTGGTATAAAATCCTCTTAACTGGCTCAAAAAAATTGCCTTCATGATTTGAGCTTCTTGAATGCCTCATAACTAATTAGGAATAGTTCCAATGATTGGAATGAAGGGAAAGGATTTAATAAATTCCTATTCATTAATTTTTTTTAATTTTTGTCTTTTGGAATCATCTCAAAAGGAGATATCATCATCTGCTATCAAGAAAACTCCTCTTTCATGCACCCTGCACTCTTGGCCTCAAAATTGACTGGTTGAGATGATAACTCTATTTTTGAAACTTATGAGTTTATATAAATAATTAAATTGAAATTATGGGTTATACCAAGTCCTAATCCTTCTCCCAAAGTTGGTTTTATCTTCAGACTCCTAGAACGTACACAATACATAAAACTATCAAGAAAATCCTATTTTGTACCTTATCCATATAAATTCATACAACTCAAAAATATGGGAGGGATAATATAATATTAATATTCAATTTATAATCACTATTATATATAAAATATTCCATTTTATTAGCTATCCAACTCCATTTCTCCAAACTGGTCTTGATTAAGGGTTTGTAAAGGTTTTAGGCTTGTTTTGAATCTTAAGTTTTGTTCATAAAATCCTAGTGTTAGAATTGACAAAAAATTCAAGAAATATGTTATTAAATACCTATAATAAACTCCCCAAACTCCTTTGGAATCCATGCACAATATCCAACAAGATATGAGTATAAAAACTTGACCTATCGAGCTCTTTTTCTCTTTTTTTGCATCCCTGAGTTGTCTTAAGGTCCAAAAATGGATTTATTTGGTTTTATTTGAACTATAAAAAAATTAAAAATTAAAAATTCACCATAAAAATATGCCTAAATGAGTTTGAATCACATCTCATGCTAGAATGGTGAATGACTCTCTATTTGGCTTTAGGCCTAAGCATGTCAAGTAGGCTTAAGTTATCTTTGAAGCTCAAAATGGATTTTTGTTGGTTACCCTACATCAAAATATCTTTAAAATATCTTATATAGTCCATAAAACATGTTTCAACTGGTTGGAGATCTTACTTCATGCTATAAAAATGGTTTTGACATCTCATTTGGGTACTATGCCAAAACTTGCATAATAGGCTTGACTGTAACCCTAACGGTTTAGGCCTCCTTGATGAAATTAATTATTATTTAATTAATTTAACATGTTTTATTGGGTATAATTTAACCTATCATATATTTTTGGAAGGTCTAATTATATCCATACCTCATCTTATGACCATTCTTCCCCAAAATTGATAGTTTGCATTCTAGGGAAGTGCCCTCTATCTAAGTCAAAATAGAGGGCACTTCCCGTATTTATCTAGATAAAAAAATAATTGGATAAGTTTATCTAGCTTATAAGTTTTATTTTTATAAAAAATTAGATCTTTATAATTTCATTTGATCCCTCAAAAGCATAAAAACTAAGGCAAATTGCTAGAAGAGTGACCGTGTATAGGGTTTCTTCAAATCTGACAGTGTATGCTTGATTTTGGGATCCTTTATATATTTATTTTAAAATTTAAATAGATTATAAACACTAAAATTATCTCTATATATTAGTCTCAATACCCATTCATCATTACTCCATCCTTCTATTTTACTTTCCTATATAACTGTCTAAGTAGGACTGAGTGTCACTTGACTGTGTACTATTTTGTCTTACCTAATAGTGAATCTTGTAGGAGGTTGTCTTGTTATAAGCCTTTAAAATGATGAAAAAAACCATATTATGTCATTGGTAAGTATTTGTATTTTCATTCATGCTTATACTTGGCTTAAATCACCCCTTAGACATACTTCTCAGTTGATTGTCCACCTACAGTCACCAATAGGTGACTATAGGGGATCCTATAGGTGGTCTCTATCATAAAAACCATGTAAAATATAATTTATAAATCCAAAATGATTATTTTTAGTTACTTTATGGTTATTACAATCACTTTAAAGCCTTTTTGTGTTGTATTTCCCTCAAAATTCAAAGCTTTTGCTCTATGTTCATTGTCCATATCATTAAACATAGTCAATTGTGTTGGAAAAGATGAAACCCTGTAGGTGAATTTTAATCACTTTAAAGGTGACACATCATTGATAAATATTATGAAACACTTGAAAACATTTCATATCTGATAACCTTGATGGTTCCACTCAAACTTGCATATTGGAATGAGTGCTCCTATAGTTGGCAACATGTGTGCTTTTCCATGGAGTTAGAACCCTGTAGGTGTTTGTTGAGGACAAAAACCTACACATAAACTTGTTTTGGAGGTATATATATCATAATTTCTATCCTCCATCATATATAACCTTTTAATCATGGGGGTAAGGTTTCAAACTACTACTTTGGGGAAAGAGTCAAATCAGTGATGAAAAGTGCATATTCAAGCTTCACTATGAAGAGAACCAAAGGAGTAAACCACCATCTAATTTTTTAAATTTGATCTTATATGTCAGAGATAAAAGGTATGATAACTTGGATGAATCTAAATTATTTATAATCCTATTTTAATCTCTCAATCTAAAGCTCAGGTGATCTCTAAAATAGTCATCTCATTTTTTTAAGGTGGCCTTCATTCATTATTTAGCAATCCATACTTACAAACAAGTATAACATGATATTTAACCATATAAATAACCTAAATAAGGTTCATAAAATTCTTAAAACTCTCCATATAATCATCTTAGTCCCCTATTTAGCCACCTGTAGGTGGATATTTACATATACACATGCAATAAGAAAATTTTAAACAATGATCAAGATATACAATCCCTTAATAAGTTGTAAACCTATTTAAAAGATTGAAAATGGACTCTTAACACTCTAAGGGATTTAAAAATGTGTTAACACATCCCATATAATGTGAATTTATCTTCCAAACACTTGTAGGTAAGCATGTTCATGGTAGACTAGGTGAAAATGTGATTTATGACTACTACAACCTTTTCTCATGCCAAGTGGAGATTTTTGTTTGATTATATTGAGGTGTAAACATGTTAAAGGTCATGATATATTTGTTACCCTTACATGAATCATGTTAAATAGGTTCACACACATGATTTCCTATGGCTTTAAGTAAGAATGAACAAGAAATTGAATGAGTATGAGAGTGGACTGCAAGATTGATCCAAACATGATGTAGTGAGATAAAAACATGAAGGGATGTGCTAAATAGGGCATTAAGACATGGAAATAAACCATATATTATTCAAATTGAATCCATTTTATGGAATTAAACCTTCTGCAGGTGGAAAATTGATTGAGACTGCACATGGTGGTATCTTCCTGCAAAGTGAGTTATTTAAACTATCAAATTGAAACCTACAACCAACCATAGAGAGAATTAGAGAAGTAGTCCAAAAGCATTTATAATCATCCTCAGCAACTAGTTTATATGGACTTGCCCAAAATAGAGCAAAACCTATAAGGTGCAAATATTTGCAAGTAAAAAAGTATAGTCAACTTCCTGAGGATGGTTTATGAAGCACAAGCCACTATTTTTCAAATATTTATATGAAATGAAGGTATCTAATTTTATTAAATCCTCCCAATATATTTTGACCTAAAACCTCTTAAGCTATTTGTACTAAGCATAAACTTGTAGGTCACTTCTGCTTGCTAAGAAGGGTAGAAAAGGAACAAAATGGTTTTGGGCTAAAAATGGCACTTCCAAAGCATGTCAAACATTATGATGGATCTAAGGAAGCTGAAGAGTCATATTATAACCTTCTCCCATATGGCACACTTCCACATGAGCTGTACAGGTGCTAAACTCACTTTTTTCCTCAAGAAAACTACCCTTTCTTTTAAAAAACCTGCCACCTTTCAGTTATGTTAGTTGATTAAGACCTTTTGGGACACATGAGACATGACATAATCTTTTGGAATCTTCACACTTCCCAATAAATACATACAAGTCATTAAATGTACCTTTTTTAACCTCAAAATGACCTAAAATGGCTAAAATAACTAAGGGCCAAGGCTAGTATGACATTAATTGACCTATAAAACACCTTGTAACATATGTATTAGACCTCTAAAAAATATAAAAACTAAGTTTTTACCTAAAGGTGATGTAATTTGACCTAAAAATCAAATTTGGTCTACACATAACCTACAAAATATTTGACCCTCTCCACATCTATATCATCATCCATCATCTCCATTATATTTGTACCTACACAAGGTAGACCTATGATTCTAATTATGAGGCTTGTAAAAATTCTCATGTGCCATCCAACAAAATAAATTAGTTTTCATGTACTTGTAAGAGAAGGAAATGCACCAAGTCTTATAGATTGTTAAAGCTTAGTAGATCAAAGATTTGTGTTGTACCTATAGTTTTAGACTTGTCTCTGATGGAGACATCAAATAGGATGGTACCTACCTTTGTATTTTTGCCTATATCCACCATCTAATATTTATTCAGCTCCTAAACATTACTACCCATTTTATGGTTGTATTCCTTTAACTTACACACATGGGCAAAGGATACCCATTTTTGCCCACCATAGCTTCTACTGGGTACTCCATTTCTTCATAGGTGAGCTTTGGATTCATGGTTGGATGAAAATTTGTGATGCTTACTCCCTCTACAATTTATGTTTTAGATTTTGTGGTAGATAATTCTCTTATTGATTTTGATTTATTTATATCCCTATGCACATCTAGTGATTTAGTGCTGAGTATTTTCTTCCCCATATTAAACCTGCTACTATTAAAGCATGATTGATTGATACTACTAAAGCTTTAAATAGTGTTTGGTATACTTTACAGCCACAATAAATATCACTGTGTGTTTGGATTTTGAACTTTTCACCCCTTTAATGACAAGTTGGTTATGTTACTAAAACCTCTACTTTCTTGTTTCTCCTTCAAATTTGGTCTATTTTTCTCCTCTTTAGCTTAGGGTGAAACACAATCTTTTATTCACTCTTTTGATCACACTTAGGAAGGATGTGGGGAACTCATTTTTTCTCTGGTAGCTTTAGTTCCTTGATCTGATCTCTAGAAAATGACAAGTAAACCACCTACCTATGATAAATTTGGTCTTATACTTTGTTCTCATTTATCAAATTAATGGTAGGCATCATTGAAATCTATAAAATATACTAAAATCCACTACCATCTGCTCATTAATGTGGATCTTTATTTTTTTACCATCATTCCATAGCATTAACTCTACTAATGATTTCTTCAGGGAAATGATAAGCAATTCAAATGATCACTTCTCAATAACTATTGGGTGGGTGCCAACTATCAAAATGGTCACTTACTTACACTTTTTTCATCTTGGTGTGACCCTCACCTTCTTTTTGGTTACTTGGGTGCAATGCTTCACATGTGCATGATTTAGCCTCGAAGTTCCATCTCTTCTCTGATGCTATGCTTCCTTTCAAGCATGCCTCACTATTTTGGTAGATTTATTTTTTATTAAATGTCTCTTGATTCAGCCTCCCATACCCCATGCAAATCCTTACACTACTATTCCATCACCTCATTATCTCCTCCTTTTGGTCTCTTATGCATGCACACCTTCATTTGCATTTTACTCATCAGATTATATTTATAATTCAATTATCTTGGTAAACTTGACACATGCCCATAAACTTAGGTGTATGGCCATAGGTAATTAAAAAGTGATTAGAGTCAACTCATCTAACTATATTTATGTGAGTACAAGCTCCATGAATTTTCTACTGTAGGCTTGAATGCACCACACTTATTCAAAAGAAAAAAAACATTAAACAAAGTGTTGGCTTGTGCCAATTTTATCATGGTCACAATACAAAGCATAAAAATTTTGACCAAAAATCTAGTATTAGAGGGTACAAGTGCCATTTTATTGATGGTATAGTTTCAATTTGTTTCCATTCAAATTCTTGGGGAGCATTTCATTGATCAACATTCACAACTTGCATGTGTTAGTCTTTAAGATACTATGGATTATAAAAGGTCCCATCCACTTGATCTAAAGTTTGCTTAGGTGCCTTAGGTACATAGAAACATACAAGAGGACCAATTCACCTTATGTAAATACCTTTCCCTTGATGTGCTTATAATTCCATGTCTTTTTGTGGGCCTTCTCTATCCATTGGCTCTATCATGCCTAGGTGTGTGTTTCATCCAACCTCTCCAAATCTTCTAGGCATGTGATTAATGACTCTTGGTTATCTAATCAACTAATAAGTGTGATACATAATTAGGTAACTAAGAAATCCATAGGTAAAATTATCTCTATGCCAAACACAAGTTAGAATAGTGCAGCCTTATTTAGGCACTTATATATCATGTGATAAACCCATAACATAGTTGACATGTAGTCACCCCAATCCTTGCAACCAATGTTATAGATTTTTTTTAGGTACATCCCTAGTATTTCATTGAATTATTTTTCTATTATATTATATTAGGGGTGGTAAGGTGTCTTTTTATGGTACACCACCATATACTTAGACAACAAGATCTAAACTATTTCATTGATGAAATGTGTGTCATGATCGCTAGTCAAGCTAAGTGGGTACCCATACATACTGATAATGTTTTCCTAAATGAATATTTATACCATCATAGATATATAATATTTTATTGTCACTATTTCTACCCACTTGGTAAAATATTCTATAGCATCTAGAATGTACCTTGTGCTTGTTCACCTTGCAATAGGAGTAATAGGCCCAACAAAATCAATGGCCCATTTTTTGAATGGTTCCTGTGCAAGGATGGGGATGAGGGACATATTATCCCGATGGTCTAATTTCTTATCCAATATTAGAAATCACACATTTTTACATATCATTTTTCATTATTAAACATATTTAGCCACCACAAACCTGATTGTAAAAATTTTTGCATTATGGAATCTCCAACACAATGACCTCTAACAATCCTATCATACACTTCTTATAGTACCTAGTCTTAGTAATACTCTAGGACATATCAGAACATGAGATAATCATAATCCAATTTGTATAGTTACCTATAAATGAGTTGAAATGGGAAAATATGAATGATTATCTACTTCTTTTCTTTAGTTGTCATGGCCTATAGTGCAGATCTTGAGGCAAAAAATGCTATAATCCCTATTAAGTACTTTGGGATGCATTAGATTCTATAGAGTTGTGCATTAGGCATATAATATTCAATTGGTGCTATTGCATCTCCAAATTTGATGTGGGATAGATGTTTTTTGATTGAGTTTTATTTTTTAGGCTTGACTATAATAGAAAATTGGAACTTTTAGAATAATATGATCCATTGTCAAATGCTCCCATGCAAAATGGGATTATTTACCAGGTACTTAAGCACCTCGTGATTAGTAAAGAAGACAAATAAGGTCACTAGAAAATAATTTCTAAATTTATATAGGGTGTATACCATGACAAGTACCTCGTGCTTAATCATGGTATAATTTTGTTTTTCCTTGGTCAGTTTTTTGCTTGCAAAATAAATAAGATAATCCATTTTACCTTCTCCTAATTGTAATAAAATGGTACCAATTGTAGTACCATAAGAATTTACATGGACATATAAGGGAGTATCCCAATTTGGAAATTATAGTATTGTCACACTTTCTAGCTTTAGCTTTAGGATACTGAAAGCATCCTCCTATACCACACCTTGATGTTAAAGTGTGGAGCTAAAAGCTTCACGGATGAGCAAATGTAAAGTTGCAAGATTTACACAGTCATTGATGTCGGTCAGGGATCAACTGGAGGCTGTCGATGTCAGTTATGGATCAGACGACGTTGGTCATATGTAGGCAAACAAGGACCGATGTCGGTCACCTGTGCATTCCAAAATTCTATTTTTGTGGGACAAACAGATTGTTTGCATGATAAGATTAAGTGTTAGTCTTAAGTCCGCATTTTTATTTTTGGCAGGACTATTTTAAGCCTTAGATTAGGAGGTGTATCTAATGGTTGATATTGCATAGCTCATGATCCCTAATTCTATACATACAGGGATATATCTTCATAGATTGTAAGTTGTAAGATGTAAGATAGGCAATTCAAGTAGCTGAATTGTGTTTGTAATTGTGAAGAGAGAACTCTTGAGGGAAAGAGATCTGTACATCTGAGAGAGGTGTGGAAGAAAGAGAGATTTCTTCAATTTTATTATCAAGAGTTTAATACAAGTTTTCATTGTTTCTTGTATCTCTTATTCTTTGCTAATTTTAATTTCTAGTGGCTTTCAATTCTGGTTTAATTTCGTGTTTAGTTGCTTGCACAAGTAATCAATTGTTCTTGTTACGATCCTGACAAGTGGTATCAGAGCTTGGGTTCACTAACAGGTGGTTTTAGATCTGTTTAATGTGTATTGATTATAGGGCACTCACAGGGGCTTCTGTTTGAGTGTGAGCATAGCAATGGTAGAAGAAAGTAAACTGAGAATGGAGAAGTTCAATGGCAAGAACTACCAATTATGGAGGATGAAGATAAAAGATTATCTATATCAAAAAGATCTGTACTTACCATTGGGTGGGGTTTCAAGGAAGCCCACAGATATGGAAGATGAAGAATGGAATGTTCTTGATAGAAAGGCTCTGGGATCCATAAGGTTAGCCTGGCATCTTCTGTGATTTCCAACTTGTCACAGGCAAAGACAATAGTAGAGTTGATGGACACTTTAGAAAATTTATATGAAAATCCCTCAGCTTCAAATAAGGTATATCTTATGAAGCAATTATTTAATTTACAAATGCAAGAAGGTGGATTTGTATCTAGTCATCTAAATGATTTCCATGGTATTGTAAATCAATTAAATTTAGTCAAAATAGTTTTTGATGATGAAATTAAGGCTCTTTTAATATTATGCTCTTTGCCTGAAAGTTGGCATAGTTTAGTAATGGCAGTTAGTAATACTGCATCTGCTACAAATATGTTGAAAGTAGATGATGTTGTTAGTGTAATCCTGAATGAAGAGACTCATAGGAAAAGCACAGGGGAATCATCAGGTAATGCTTTAAGTATTGAAAGTAGGGGAAGGCAAAAAGAGAAGAGCAAGCAAGGGAGATCAAGGTCTAAGTCAAAGATGAGAAGAAGATCCAAATCTAGAAATGGAAGAAGAATAACCTGCTGGAATTGTGGAAAGATAGGGCATACAAAGAAAGATTGCTGGTTACTGGTTAAAGAAGAAAATCAGCATGAAGGTAAAGAAGAAGCAAAAGTTGCAGGTATTGTTGCATAAGATGCTCTTGTACTTTCTTTGGATAATAGAATAGAATCTTGGATTGTAGATTCTGGTGCTTCTTTCCATGCAACCCCAAATAGAGAATTTTTCAGTGATTATGTCCAGGGAGATTTTGGAAAAGTCTATTTAAGGGATGATGAGCCTTGTAAAATTGTTGGCAAAGGAAAAGTGTAGCTGAAATTGTAGAATGGAAACACATGGGTGTTTAGAGATGTCATGCATGTACCCATCCTGAAGAGGAATTTGATTTTTGCAAGAAAGTTGGGGGATGAGGGTTGTATAATAACTCTCACAGCTAAATCTTGGAAGGTTACCAAGGGTGCACTTGTATTGGCCAGAGGTAAGAGAGAAGGTACTCTCTATTTATGTAATTGTATTACTGATTATTCTCCTTCTGTATTATCTACTTCAGATGTAGATGCAAAGTTGTGGCACTATAGGCTCAGCCACATGAGTGGAAGGCAATGAAAGTTCTTAAGTCAAAAGGTAAGCTTTCAGATTTGAAAAGCATGGATCTAGATTTTTGTGAGCATTGTATTTTTGGAAAGCAGAAGAGAGTGAAGTTTCTCAAAACTAGGTCAACAAGGAGGAAGTACAAGTTGGAGCTTGTTCACACAGACGTGTGGGGACCAGGTCAGGTAGCTTCTATTGGAGGATCATAGTATTATGTTACTTTCATTGATGATGCTACAAGAAAGGTATGGGTCTATTGCATAAAGAATAAATCTGATGTATTTGACACATTTATGAAATGAAAAGCTTTGGTTGAGAATGAAACAGGTTTGAGATTGAAGTGTCTTAGATCTGACAATGGTGGTGAGTACTGTAGCTATAAGTTCAATAGGTACTGTTCTATGAATGGAATATGTAGGCAAAGGATGGTTCCAAGGACACCTCAACAAAATGGAGTTTTTGAGAGGATGAATAAAATAATAATGGAGCGTGCACAGAGTATGAGGTTGTAGCTGGTTTGCCCTTACAGTTTTTAGTAGAAGCTATAGACACTGCAGTTTACCTGATTAACAAAAGACCTTGTACTACACTGGATGGTGGAATTCTAGAAGAGGCCTAGATAGGTAAAAAAAGAGATCTTTCATTTCTCAGAGTTTTTGGTTCTAAAGCTTTTGTGCATGTTGATAAGGAAAATAGAAAGAAGCTAGATGCTAAATCTATGAGGTGCACTTTTATTGGTTATGGCTCTAAAGATTTTAGATTTTGGTTGTGGAATCTAGAAACTAACAAGATTATTAGAATCAGTGATGTTTTCAATGAGAAAGTGACGTACAGGGATGAGCTCAAGAGGTTGAATGATTCTGAGCAGAGTAATGGAGATTTGGACGAGATTGTGATCCAAAATGAGCTCATGGGAAATCACTTCTAGAAAAACATAGACACCAACGTCGGTCAGGCAGGAACCGACATCGGTCATACAGGTTAGATAGGAACCGATGTCGATCAGGAAGGAACTGATGTCAGTCAGATATGAACCAACATTGGTCAGGTATAGGCTTGGAGATGACCAAGATCAGTCACTGACAGAGAATTTGGGCAGACAACAAGTAGAAAATGAGTCTCAGACACCCATCAGGAGGTCAGCAAGGGTAAGTAAACCTCCAATTCAATATTCCCCTTCATTATTCTACTTATTACTCACTGATAGTGGAGAACCATAGAGTTTTGATGACGCAATGCAAGTAGAAACCCAGAAATAGTGGGAGCTTGGCATGAATGAGGAGATTGATTCCTTAGAAAAGAACCAAACATGGGATTTGGTTGAGTTGCCAGCGGGTAAGAGAGCACTGAAAAACAAATGGGTTTATAGGTTAAAGGAAGGTGAGAATGGAAAAATGAGACATAAGGCCAGGTTGGTAGTAAAGGGATTTACACAGAAACTAGGTATTGATTTTGGTGAATTTTTTTCTCCTATAGTAAAAATGACTTCTATTCAGACTGTATTGTCTTTAGTTACTATTGAGGATTTGCATCTTGAGCAGCTTGATGTTAAGACAATGTTTCTTCATGGAGATTTGGATGAAGAAATATATATGGATCAGTCAGAGGGTTTTGAGGTCAAAGGTAAGGAGAAGCTTGTGTGCAGGTTGAAGAAAAACTTATATGGTCTTAAGCAAGCTCCTAGACAATGGTATTTGAAATTTGACAGGTTTATGACTGAGCATGGCTACAGTAGATGTCAATCTGACCATTGTGTGTATTTTAAGAGATTGGATAATGATAGATATATTATCTTGTTGCTATATGTAGATGATATACTTGTTGTAGGTTCACACATGTAGGATATTTTTGAGCTTAAGGTAAAATTAGCTCACACATTTGCCATGAAGGATTTGGGAGAAGCAAAGAAAATCCTTGGCATGAGTATTAAGAGAGATAGGAAAAATCACAGGTTGATTTTGTCTTAAGAGGATTATGTGAATAAGGTGTTGGAGAGGTTCAATAAGTAGGATGCAAAATTGGTAAGTACACCTATGCCTAGACACTTCAAGTTGAGTAAAGAATAGTGTCCTAAATCACATGATGAGGTAGAGTACATGAGTAGAGTTCCATATGATTCCGCAGTTGGGAGCTTGATGTATGCAATGGTATGTATTAGACCTGATATTGCCCAAGCAGTGGGAGTTGTCAGTAAGTTTATGGCCAATCCAGGGAAGGAACATTGGAAAGCAGTTCAGTGGATTCTCAGATATCTGAGAGGGACTAGCAGTAGGCATTTATGCTATGGAGGGTCAAATACTTCTCTACATGGATATGTAGATTCGGATATGGCAGGTGACTTGGATGGCAAGAGAAGCACCATAGGTTATGTTTTCACTATTGGTGGAATGGCAGTTAGCTAGATTTCAAAGTTGTAGAAGGTTGTTGCCTTGTCTACTACAGAGGCAAAATACATTGTAGTCACAAAGGCTAGCAAGGAGATGATATGGATGACATAGTTCATGGAAGAGTTGGGAAAGGAGCAAGAGAGTTGTAGATTATACAATGATAGTCAAAGTGCAATTCATTTGGCAAAGAATTTTGCCTTTCACTCAAGAACCAAACATATACAGCCTAGGTACCACTTCATTAGACAGGTATTGGAGGATGGTGAGTTGAAGTTGGAAAAGATCCATACAGATGAGAACCCTATGGATATGTTAACAAAGCCAATAACAAAGGAGAAGTTGAATCTTCATTCAACTTTTGTTGGTCTTCAAAATTGAGCTTGAAGATGGAGAAGCTAGAAGATGTTGCTGTACAGGTACAGGCGTAGTTGTTTATCTCCACGTGGGAGATTGTTAAAGTGTGGAGCTAAAAGCTTCACAGATGAGCAAATGCAAAGTTACAAGATTTACATAGTCATCAATGTCAGCCATGGATCGACTGGAGGCTATTGACATCGGTTATGGATCAGATGACATCGGTCATATGCATGCAAATAGGGACCGACGTCGATCACCTGTGTGTTCCAAAATTTTATTTTCATGGGACAAACGAATTGTTTGCATGATAAGATTAAGTGGTAGTCTTAAGTCTGCATTTATATTTTTGGCAGGACCATTTTAAGCCTTAGATTAGGTGGTGTATGTAATGGTTGATATTACATAGCTCATGATCCCTAATTATATATATATAGGGATAGATCTTCATAGCTTGTAAGTTGTAAGATGTAAGATAGGCAATTCAAGTAGCTAAATTGTGTTTGTAATTGTGAAGAGAGAACTCTTGAGGGAAAGAGTTCTATACATCTGAGAGAGGTGTGGAAGAAAGAGAGATTTCTTCAATTGTATTTCCAAGAGTTTAATACAAGTTTTCATTGTTTCTTGTATCTCTTATTCTTTGCTGATTCTAATTTCTAGTTGCTTTCAATTCTGGTTTAATTCCGTGTTTAGTTGCTTGCACAAGTAATCAATTGTTCTTGTTACGATCTTGACACTTAAGAGAATAGGCAATCCTTATATAATAGTTCCTATAGCAGTGCCACAATCCTAGCATAATTCCTTATAAACTTCATATAATATTTAAAATGCTTAAAAAGGTACAAACATATTTTTGTGTTGATGTTGTTTTAAGTTAAAGGATGACTACAATTTTGGTTGGATCAATGAGCAGACTATTCTTGTAAATAATGTGCTTGAGCAATGTGTCAAATAACATTTTAAAAATAAATTTCTTGAGATTCAAAGAGATTTATAATTGTCATCACCTTTAAAACATTAGGTACAGATTTTCATAGTGATTTTTTTACCAATCCATACATTATCCAATCATCTAAATACACTTGGAGGAACTTGTGAATAAAGTCTTTGAATGCAGTGATCACCACCCGAGAGAAAACTAATGGAATAATATTTAGCCCAAAGGGTATCATGTTATATGAAAAATATCCCCACTTAGTTGTAAAGGTGGTTTTCAACTTGTCTTCTTCCTTGATTTGGAGTTGATGATAACCTAAAAATCCATTAAAAATTTGTATATTTTGTATCCTACAATGCCATCCAATACTTCATCCATGATTGAAGTTAGGAAGGGGTTGATTATGCAAGTAGCATTCAACATCCTATAGTAAAGAAAAATTTATATACTCATATCCTTTTTGATGTCGATGACCATGGGGCTGACCCAATCAGACTCCTATACTAGGTAGATAAATCCTATGGCTAGCATGCCATCAATCTCACTTTTGACCTTGGTACAAGGATTTGGGTTCATTTTATAGGGTCGTTTCTTGATTGGTCTCATGTAGTTGACTAGTTTGATGCTTGTCTTCTTGAGGGATGGGTGGTTCCCTTTCATATCCTTATAGTTTTGTGAGAATATGTATTAGAGTTCTTTCATTATATTAAGAATATGTGCTAGTTCCATGTCAGACTAATAAGCACCCAGATTAGAAATTTGGGTTCCCCCTCCAAGATGATATCTACCTTGGTAATTTTTAATGGCACCCAATAATGTTCATACTTCTTTTAGTGTGAATATACAACCTATCAACTACCCTAAATTATCTCTACAAAAAAATGGGTAAGGTCTTCTTCTTTTGGGGTACCATCCTCAACTTGGCACACTAACTTCTTACCTCCTACCAAATTCTTATAGTTGAGTGCTTTATAAATGTCAACACCTTCATCGTTAGTCACTATTCAAAATTGGTTCTTCAAATAAGGTTAGGATCACTAATCATTTGTCATTGAACATGTCCCTTAGGCACTCTTCTAGTATAGTGGTGTACTCAAAAATTGACCTTCAAAATATTTGTAATGGATCAATTTGTTAAATATTTTGAAAATAAAAGGAGAAGGTATGAATAAACCACTCCTTAAGTGCATCTTAGTCTACTATTTTATGGCATATCTCATTTACTACATACCATGCCCATGCCCAAGTCTTTAAGATTATGTAGAAGGCATTCAACCATAGATTTATTGGGGCATCTTCACCATAAACAATCCATGTTTATTTTCAAATTCATACATGTGCTATGGTGTTAGAGTCTCCAAAGTAAGATGAAATGTCTAGGTCCTAATTTATTTTTTGAAATCTGGTGTAAATGGCCACCTTGACATCTTGCCAAATTGGCAAGCTAGGTTTCTTCACTACCACCAATAAATGATAGAGATTTTAAATGTGTACATTAGTGCACCCATTCTATCCACCTCCTTTGGTATGTATGAATCAATTTTGTGGACATAGTCTTCTACAAGATTACTTCCTTATAACATTAGGAGTGTAGAAAGCTTACCCTTACCGATGTGAAACACTCTTTTTCCCCTTTCCTTGGCATAAGGGATCCATATTTTAAGAGCATGATCAATATATATCCAACATGTCTTTACCATGTTTGGTGCCTTTATTCACACTAAGTGTCACCGTCAACTAGTTGTCTCATGTGATTCTTTGACCCATCTATCACAAACAACATTTGTGGTGTCTAAGGTTGATTGCCCATCCTCTTAAGAGAGGATTACTTAATTTTTTGACTCTAGGGTCTCGATGCCTTTCACTATGATGTTATAGATATGGTTGATTTCATCTTCAATATCCATTCTCTCATCATAGGGGGGTCCTTGGTCATTTGAAAGAGGTATGACAACTATCTCCTTTCCATTCTCAAAGGTCATGTAGTAAATTTTGAAGTGCATATCTACATTGTTTGTATAACACCATGGCCTTCCTAGAAGCACTAGGTAGTTGCCCTACTCTACTAAATATATTACTTAAAAGTCATCCCTAAATTTGGCACCCTTGATATTTATAACTATGATTTTTATAATCATGATAGGATGCACCCATGTCTTATTGGCCATGAAGAGAACATGAGGGGAAGGTCTCATAGCTGGGCTACCCATTTTATCCCAAGCAATCTTTATAAAGATGTTGACCTTAACACCTATGTTAATAAGAAGCTCATAGATAGACCAACCATCAATAGCAAAATCCACTAGAAGTTCTTGGTCATAATCAACATTATAAGTGTGTTGAACTTCTAGTACCCTTTCCATACATGGCACAGTGACCTCAAACTGATTTTGGCTTGCATTTTATATGAGTAGGTTCTTGAACAGGGGAAACATACCCTTGGTTTATAAGAGGCATAGGATCTTAGTCAATTATTTTACTCCATCCTCTTGACTATTTTGATTCTTCTAAGCCATGATAGTTTATGATTTTAGGTCCTATGCTAATTAGAGGCCCCCTTATAAGTTTTGGATTACACTCATATCTTATTATAGTATGTATTTATAGTGCATTGGGTCTAGATAAGGTACAAATTTTGGTTTATGCCATGTTACACATTCATTTTGACCCTTATCCCTATACTCAAGGCATAAATTAGGTATAGGTGTAGCTGGTGGATGAGTGGTAAGCCCACTTCGAGTAGTTTCTTACACCTTGAATTTTGATGTACATGTAGGCTATGCCTTTGAGATCTATTTTTCTAGCTTTTACTCCTATCTAATAATCCTTGTGCCCTTGTATACACCAGGCCTTCCTTGGGTCAAATTTTTGTAAAGGTCAAGGTAGTATTTGACCTTATGGGACCTCAATAATACCCATAAGTGGGATGGATAAGGAAGTTAGATCGATAATTCTCTATTGAGCCACACTTATAACATGAGTGTGGTGGGAACCTTCCACTACCATGCCTTCTACCTTGCCCTCTAGAACCTTGCTACATACTAAAGCTTACATTCTTTTGGTTCTATCCATCATTCTCATAGTTTTATTTCCCTCTCATATCTATTTTATCCTTTCACATACCCCTTTCCATGTTTTCGTGTATTTCATCAATCACTTAGTAGTCAATAGTGGTATGGGTGTGGGCATCAAAAAATGACAATATATTGTTGTGATGACTTAGATGGTGTACTAAAACAAAGGGAAATTTCACACATTATGTACTTCTCAATATAATTTATATTTTAGAATTAGAGTGTGCATATTCCTATGTGGGTCGTTAGTTCTATTATGGCCTTTTATTTCAATTTTAGTGTACCATAGTCCACTTTAAGTGTCATACATAGAGTTAGAGGTAGGTTTTTGGAGTTGGGATACCATAGATGAAATATATGCCTCCATAAATGGGTTGATCTTGATGTCTACACTTCTAAATAACTCGGCTCTAAGAGTGGATTCAAGGATTTTTGAGGGTTTATAAAAGTATTCATGGAAATCACCCTTCAGAATGACATGTGAAACCCCCAACGAACCATTGTGCATGTTAATAAGGGTGAATATCATATGGTATATTCAATAAGAAGTTTTGAATCATGCATCATGTTGTACTCAAAAAATGTCACTCATTTTTGGGACAACATATAAGCCATTTTGGTCTTGCAAGACAAAATTATCTCTTCCCATTTCAAAAAATTATTCTAAACCTCAAAATTGAGAATTATTCAAGATTTTTAAATTAAAGGACTAATAGTTTCAACAAGTTCAAAGGCTTCTACAGGCAAATTCAATCAAAAGAACAAGTTTCCAACACTTAGTCATTCTCAAGATTGGTTCAATGCCTTGGTTTAACCAAAAGAATTTATCGGCAAGATTTTATGCAATGTTTGAACCATTGAACCATTAAACCTTGAACCATTTTTAGTTCAACAGGTTAAATGAGTTCAAAGGTTCAATGTCATCAAACAAGAATTAAGTGCTTTTGTCAAAGTTTAAAGTTCAATCACTTCTGGTTCAATGGCTTCAAGACACTTATCAAAGAGAAGAAGGCTTGAACCATTGAACCACTTAGGTTCAAAGGTTCAACAAGTTCAATGGCAATTGGTTCAACACAATTTATTTCCAAGAGCTTGGTTGAAGTGGTCAATAGAAATGAAGGAATGAACCATTGAATCGTTGAGCCAAAGTTGGTTCAATCGGTCAGTTCAAGTGGCAGGTTCAAATGAGTGTCCCAAAAGTTGAAGATACAAGTGCCCTTGCAGAGGGAATTTCTATGGAAAAAGTGAATAAGGCAAGAAAATCTTGAATCAGAAGCCCGAAGCAAAAGCCTAAAACAAAATCCCATCAGAACCCAACAGATGCTGCCAAGTGTCATCTATCGAGCGCCATTTTACTTTGTTTTTAAGAGCTACAAAAGTTTCTACGTATCCCTTATAAGATAAGCAAAACATGACAAGTGTCAACATTTGCATGAATCTAAAATGAATCTTGAATGTTTCTATAGTATAACCAAAACTCAGCGGAGATTGCCATGTGTTATCTTCTGTAGGACTTTAAAAAATGTTTCTAAAGCTTCTATAGACAAGTGGAAGCTGCCACATGTCTCATTGTAACTCCATGGAGTACGACATGTGTCTACATCTGCATCTCAAGTTTCTTATAGGTTTCAAAGCTTATTTCAATAAGCATATCTCAGAGTCCCATAGATGCTGCCAAGTGTCCTTGCCTGTTTTACAATGGAACATGCCATGTGTCAATTGTTAAGATCAATATAAAGCGACCAAAGAGCAAGATCTGATTGAACCAAGGTCCCGATTCAATAGCTAGAAAAGGAGGAAAGATGAAGAAGGACCAAAAATATTCACACATAAGATGTGTTTCTAGAAGCAGACCACTAGGTGGACATTGGAGAACACAAACATTCAATAGCATGACCTGTTTCTCTGCATTGAGAAAAGCAAATGGGCAAATACGCCCAATTCTAGAATATCTTCTTGATAGAATTTAATGAAACATGATGTGTTACTGCTCCAACTCTTTATTGGAGGGCTATATATTGGAATCTCTTATATTATTTTAAGAAAAGAATCTCTCTCTGTTATCAGAAACAAGATTTTGCCGAAATTGAAAGACATTATTGAGACTTTGAGTTTAGATTGTTCATCATATTTCTTTGCTTAAATCAGAAAGCAATTTACTTTCAGACTTTGTGCTGTTATAGCTTGTATCATTCTAGGGGATTGTTCTTATGTCTATTTCCTAAATGTATTCTTGTTTATGCAATTTAACAAGCAGAGCTAGTAGAGGTGACAAAGAAGGTATCCTAAAGCCAATTACTTTTAAACTTTGTGCTGTTATAATTGTCTTCAATGTGTGTCTATTTTCTATTTCTATGTAAAATACCTTGAGATGACTTTGTGTCCTCATTATTTTTCATATTTCACTCTTTGGTAGTTGAGGTGGAGACTTTGTGCCTCATTTCATCCTGCTGTGTTACTATACCCTATTATAGTTACTTGTCATCACCAGAATGATTCCTTTTGTCTGCTAAACAACACTTTTGAAAGAAGAGGAGTGTTTTCTATCATTTCATTAGGATTTCTCCTTTGATTTATACACATCATCTCTAAAAAAAGAGAGATGGATGGTTTATCCTACCCTTGAGTATTATTTTCTATTTATATATATATATATATATATATAATATAGCTCTTGTATATCTACAGGGAACCTCCCCTTGATGAGAGGAGAGATTAGTCCTCTTTTGATGTGGTAAACCTCCACATTTGGACAACCAATCTTCTTGCTATGGTTGATCAGACCTATTTTGTTTATCAGTATGATGATTGACAAAATATTCACCCAACAATTTTTGGTGACTCTGCTAGGGATGTTACTGCAAACTAAAACCTCAAGTTTTAGATTGAAGCAGTCCCTACCCTTATCTATTATAGACTCTGGCCATTCCATTCCACTTCTTACCCATTATCATTAGAGCCTTACCATCCACCTCCACACCAACTAGGAAAGAACGTGCAGTTTAAAGCCTCAAGATTCAAGCTGAAGCAAGGTCAATTCTTTTCCATTTTTGTTTCATAGTTTGGCATATTCAAGGTATACACGAAGCCAAAGGGATAAAGGTATTTTTGACCCTGTATTTGAGTTAGTACAACAAAGTAATTTTGATTTATATCCTTTGCCATCTCATCTCCAACAAACTAAGAGCTTTCCTCCTACTAAAGTCAGGTCTCCATTACCATATGAAGCATCCACTTCTACTGTTAATAAAGCTTTGCCAATAATTACCCCTCTGAGATTTGTTATTCCTCCTTTTCATAGTCATATAATGATAGTTCAAGGCCATTGGGATAATTATTTTGGCCCTCTCAATCTTACTCCACCTCTACATGAGCTTCCATGCAGTTCAAGGAAGAATTTCTTCAAGTTCTATGGTGATGGGAAAGTTCACCCCGATGAACACATTATAGCCTTCAACATAGCCTGTGGTGTAATTGGAGTAGAATTTGAGGATGTAGCAGTTAGGATATTTGTAGAAACATTACAAGGTGCTGCTACAAATTAGTTTTACCATCTATAGGCTTGATCAATAACTGATTGGAACACCCTCAAAGCTAAGTTTGAAGCTAGATTAAAACCTACAAAAGATGCACATGCCCTTCTAGCTCAGCTCACATAGATGAAAAAAGAGCCTCATGAACCAATGAGGGACTTCATATCCAAGTTTTACAAACTAAGGAATAGGATCCCTGTAATTACTCGACCTACAGCTATGAATCTCAAATGTTTCTTCATTAATTCTCAAATACTTGAAGCAAATTTTTTGTTGAGATGTGCTGGTCAAATAAACCTTGCTACAGCTCAAGATTTGGCCACTGAGCTAGAAGATGATCTCATCTTGGTAGGGAAGATAAGGAGAGATCCTAATAGAAATAGACCCTCATCATCTTTTGAATATCCATCTATAGGCACCATTGATCCAATGGTGTAAAAGTTGGCAAATGAGTTACTCTCAAAAAGCAAATGGTGTAAGGAATGTCTTCTGCTCCTTCATACAAAGATATACCAAGGAGGATATTTCCAAATCAGTCATACCAGGGCAATGCTACCAGGAATCAAAGGCAACTAAATTGTCTTACCCCCCATAGGGGAAACTTGCCATTGAAGCACCCCCAGCCAATTTAGCAGTGGGATATCTTGAAGTAGAATTAGATTTCTCTTTCCATCTTGAATTGAGTCAAGATAATGATGTTGATCTCCTCATAGAAAACCAAGAATAATCAGCTGGCGACTCCAACATTGGTTTCTTGAACTACTAGGATGAACCTAGAAGTAAAGGAGAAGCTTTTGATGGATCATATGTAGTGTTCACAAGGTCCAAGAACCAATCAACTTAACAAGCTGATAAGGGAAAAATAGAAGAATGTTCTCAGCGTACAATTTCAATTACTAAATGTGGAACCTCTCTACCTTTCCAACCAAAGGACTTGGTGATCACCAAAAAGGTAAGTACATCAATTTTACCTTCACCTTTAACTTAAATTTCACAAATTAGTCCTTCCTCCTCTACAAACCAGAAGGTTGAATTACCTTCCTCTGTTCTTAGTCCAATTTAGTCATTTGACATAATTGATCATGTCAAGAAAACCAAAATTCAAATGACTGAGTTTGAATATTTATAATCCAATCCTGAGTAGTTGGATAGGTTAGTTGAGTGCATGAAGAATAAGGCTGTCCCTGTAGGACAAGATGCTAAGAAGGTAACTCCTGATTCCCCAAAGAACATGCCCATTCCAAACAATCTTGTCATTACTCCTCCTGCTACCCCTATAAAAATAGAGACTTTCTATGTTTTTTTGTTGATAAATGGTCACAAACCAAGCAATTGTATCATAGACTTAGGTGTATCTGACAATGTCATGCCTACCAAAGTGGTAGAATATCTTGATCTCACACTGACCAAGACATTTGGGAGATATTTCTCCATGGAGAACAAACAAATGCCATTACTGGGGCAAATTAAAGATGCCCAATTTGCATTTACATCCTTTTCAAACAAAAGAATCAAGATGATAGTTCTAGTGGCCGATGTTCCAGTCTCATACGGTATTCTGTTAGGGAAATTTTTTTGCAAGGATGTTGGTACAGAATTGAGCATGGACCTATCTGAAGAAAGGATCCCTATTAAAGGCATCATGTTGAAGCTACTTCCTGAAAAGAAATCAAATTATATTGTCACTCAAACATCAGCCCCTGAAGCTCAAATTTTGTTTGAGTCTTCAGGTATGGGTAACTATTTTCTTTCTACAGACGAAGTTCATGAAACATCTGATAAAGCTTTTTAAAGTGTCAACCCAAAAATTAGTTCAGCTAGAACAACAAAAGAATTGGTAGGTTGCATTATAGATAGAGAGGGATCTTCTCTCTCTAATGAGGGAAAATGTAAAGAAAAATTAGTGTCTGATGAGGTATTGACTCTAGAATTCGATGAAAGCTGCTCCTTTATTGGTTTAGGAGCTAGGATTGTGTTGATATCTCCTCAAAGAGATATTTTCCCCTACTCATATAAGTTATAGTTTAGTAACACTAATAATACAACTGAATATGAATCTCTATTGCTTGGATTGAAGGCTGCTCGAGACAAAGACATCAAACTCCTTCATGCCAAAGGAGATGCTGAAATAGTGGTTTGTCATGTGAGAAACCTATACCAAACCAAGAATGAAATATTGCACCACTACTGAAACTTAGTCTGGGACCAAATTGAAATCTTTGATGCTTTCAACATCTCTGCCATACCTAGGGAATCCAATGATAGAGCTGATGCACTTGTTTTAGCAACTCTCTTAGTTCCTCACTCAGACTTCATAGAAGACAGGTATACCATTAAGCTGGTCTTTATACCAAGTGTGCCTGACAATGATGATCATTGGTAAGTATTCAATGATGATCACCAAATCATTTCTTTCCTAGAATGAAAAGACAAATTTGAATAACTGCATTTTGAAGGCAATGAACCTCAGAAGTGTGAACCAGCCCCTGAATCAATTTTAGATGAAAATGAAGAATTCTTAAAACTCAAAGGGAATAAAATTACTTAAGGCCTAGTTACCATTGAGAAATTGTTTGATAAGCATGACAGATTCATCAAACAACAATAAATAGATTCAAGCTCCTCTCAGATATTTGATCAAATAAATCTGACTACTGAAGAAAATCCCAAGATGGTTAACATTGTTAAGTGCTACACTCAGGAAGATAAGTTCAAGTTCACCACTTTACTCTACCAATACATGGACATCTTAGCATATTCTTATGATGACCTAAAATCTCTCAGGCCTAATGAAATCTGCCATGACATTCCTCTCAAGGCTGACTCAATACCTTATAAGCAAAAATCTAGATAGTACAATCCAAAGATATCAGGTACTAATCTGTCTGAGATACAAAAAATGTTAAATGCTAGAATCATTTTCCTAATCCATCATTCCACATGGATTGAAAACATAGTGCCTATAAGGAAGAAGAATGGAAAAATTCACATTTGTGTGTATTTTAGGAGTTTAAATCAGTCATCTTTGAAGGATAACTATCCTTTGCCAATCATGGATCAAGTGCTTCAAACAGTGATAGGTTTAGAGATGTTATCAATGCTAGATGGCTTTTCAAGATACAATCAAGTTAAAGTTGGTGAAGCAGACCAACACAAGACTGCATTCACCACACCTTGGAGTACATTTGCATATAGAAGGATGCCTTTTGGTTTGATAAATGTTGGTGCCACCTTTTAGAGAGCAATGGACCCTACTTTCAAGGATGAGATGGGTAAACTCATTGTGGTATACCTTGATAACTTGACCATCTTTTCAAAGCATCATTATGATCATATACGCCACTTACAACAAGTGTTGAAGCACTACCGCCATAATGGTATTTCCTTGAACCCCAAGAAGTCTGTTCTTAGAGTAACAGAGGGGAAACTTCTTGGGCACATTGTGTGTAAATAAGGCATAAAGATCGACTCAGATAGAGTCAATTTTATTCAAGAGCTTACTTTTCCTACAAGTAAAAATGTTGTTTCCTCTTTCTTTGAAAAGGTGAATTTTTTATGAAGGTTCATCCCTGACTTTGTTGAGAAGACTCGACACATTGTAAACATGATGAAAGGAAAGGCCACCTTCAGTTAGACTAAAGAAGGCAAGTTGGCATTTGAGGATATCAAGACTTCCATTGCCCATGCCCCAACTTTGGTTTGTCCAGACTACAACAAAGAGTTCACCATATATAGTTATGCTTCTGGACACATGTTTTCAGCAATTTTGGTTCAACAGAATAAAGAAGGTATGGAATCTCCTATTTCTTTCATGAGTTGCCCTCTCAAAGCCCATGAGATAAAGTACTCAAACATGGAGAAGCATGATTATGCAGTGGTGAAGGTAGTCAAGCATTTTTGCTTCTATATCCTAAATTCACACACTATTGCCTTAGTTCCTGACAGTACAATTAAGTCCATATTAACTCAGTAGGATTTGGGATGAAAAGAGGAAATTAGACTACAAAAATCTAGGATTTTGATCTAGACATCAAACTAACAAAGCTGGTAAGGGGAAAAGGTGTATGCCAATTAATTGCTAATAACAAACCAGAAGAAATAGAGCATGAAGACGCGGAGATGGAAGACACACCAACAATGAGTGGTATTTAGGTATTACTCATTTCTTTACTTATGGTGAATGTCTTGCTCACTTATCTTACAAAGAAAGGAGGACTATCAAGTTGAAAGCTACCAATTTTGTCCTTTGGGACAATAGCCTATACAAGAGAAGCCTTAATGGAGTATTTCTTCACTGTGTAGACAAAGAGAAACAAAGCCAACTTTTGAAATCCTTCCACAATCTATCCTATGGAGGACATTTTTTTGCTCCTATGACTGCCCATAAAATTCTGTGAGCCATGTATTACTGGCCAACTCTTTTCCAAGATGCATATAAGTGGGTGAGAAAATGTGAACTCTACTAGCAATTTGTTGGAAGACCCAAGTTAGCTACCCTGCCTCTCAAGCCAGTGATCATAGAAGAACCATTCTAGTAATGGGTAATTGATTTTATTGGAGCTATAAACCCATCTTCAAGTGCTAGACATGATTATGTCCTTACAGCAATTGACTACTTCACCAAGTGGGTGGAAGCAATTCCAACCAAGCATGCCACTTCAGAAGTAGTGTGAAATTTCCTCAAGGAGAATATCATTTCTAGGTTTGGAGTCCCAACCAAGATTTTTACTGATAAGGTATCTTGTTTCACTTCCCAGGAGATTACACAATTCTATTTCTATTATGAGATTACACTCTCCCATTCTTCTAATTACATTCCACAAGGGAATGGACAAGCTGAATCAAACAATAAGAACCTGATGACTATCATCAAGAAGCTAGCAGATGATAACCAAAGGACATGGCATAAAGCATTGGTTGATGCTCTATGGGTAGATAGAATCACACCAAAGAGGGTAATTGGTATGTCTCCTTTCCAACTTCTTTATGGTATCAATGCTAAGATACCAATCACCTTAGAATTGCTAGCCTTGAAATTGGCTAAGGCAATTGAAGATCAGACATATGAAAGCCCCCTTGATAAGAGGATTATGTGCCTAACTGAGCTAAATGAGTAGAGAACTATGGTGGTGGACCGAATTGCTGCCCATCAAAGTCTGGTGAAGAAAATCTTTGACCAAAAGGCAAAAAATCATGATTTCCAAGTTGGAGATCAAGTCCTGTTGTGGGACAAAAGGAGAGAACCAAAGGGAATGCATGGAAAGTTTGACTCCCTTTGGGGAGGCCCATTTATTATTCATCAACACAATGGTGAAAATAGCTTCCTACTGAAGTATCAAGATGACACAAACTTTTCTCTACCTCATCAATTCTTGAAGTACCAGTCCATTTCATCTGTACATATGTATATTTGTATAGTTTTTAGTTCTATTTTGTTTTGTTTGTTTTCATTTTTGATGCCTTTTATTTCTAGGTAACATGACTCCATAGCCCAATGATACACATGAAGACATTGGAGATTCTAGATTCTACTCCCTTCAATTATTTTTACAATTGATGGAAGTTCTTCAACTGGAGCTAGCTATTGTACCCAAAAAATGTCACTCATTTTTGGGACAACATATAAGCTATTTTGGTCCTGCAAGACAAAATTATCTCTTCCCAATTCAAAAAATTATTCTAAACCTCAAAATTGGGAATTATTCAAGATTTTTTAGTTAAAGGACTAACATGTTCAACAAGTTCAAAGGCTTCTACAGGTAAGTTCAATCAAAAGAACAAGTTTCCAACACTTAGTCATTCTCAAGATTGGTTCAATGCCTTGGTTTAACCAAAAGAATTTATCGGCAAGCTTTTATGCAGTGTTTGAACCATTGAACCTTGAACCAATTTTAGTTTAATAGGTTCAATGAGTTCAAAGGTTCAACATCATCAAACAATTATTAAGTGCTTTTGTAAAAGTTTAAAGTTTAATCACTTCAGGTTCAACGGCTTTAAGACACTTATCAAAGAGAAGAAGGCTTGAACCATTAAACCATTAAACAACTCAGGTTCAAAGATTTAATGGGTTCAAAGGTTTAATAGGTTCAATATTAGTTGGTTTAACATGGTTTATTTCCAAGATCTTAGTTCAAGTGGTCAATAGAAACGAAGGAATGAACCATTGAACCGTTGAACCAAAGTTGGTTCAATCGGCCGGTTTAAGTGGCAAGTTCAAAGGAGTGTCCCAAAAGTTGAAGAGACAAGTGCCATTATGGAGGGAATTTCCATGGAAAAAGTGACTAAGGCAAGAAAATCCTGAAGTAAAATCCTAAAACAAAAGCCCAAAGCAAAAGCCTGAAACAAAAGCCCATTAGAACCCAACAAATGCTACCAAGTGTCATCTATCGAGCCCCATTTTACTTTGTTTCTAAGAGCTATAGAAGCTGCCACGTATCCGTTGTAAGATAAGTATAACATGACAAGTGTCAACATCCACATGAATCTAAAATGAGTCCCAAGTGTATCTATAATGTCTAAACTCAGTGGAAGCTGCCAAGTGTCATCTATTGAGACATTGTTTCAAAGTAGCGGAACATGCCATGTGTCATCTTCAAAACTCAGTGGAGATCACCATGTGTCATCTTCTATAGGAAACTAATGAGTCTCAAAGACTTTTAAAAGGTAGCTAATGCACAGTAGATGGTGACAAGTGTCAACATATGAGTGAATCTAAAATGGGTCCTGAATGTTTCTATAGTATAACCAAAACTTAGCAGAGACTGCCATGTGTTCTCTTCCGCAGGACTTTCAAAAATGTTTCTAAAGCTTCTATAGACAAGTGAAATCTGCCACATGTCCAATTGTAACTCTAAAAAGTGTGATAAGTGTCTGCATCTACATCTTGAGTTTCTTACAGGTTTCAAAGCTTCTTTTAATAAGCATCTCTCAGAGTCCCATGGATGTTGCCAAGTGTCCTTGACTATTTTGCAATGAAACGTGCCACGTGTCAATTGTTAAGATCAGCGGAAAGTGACCAAAGAGCAAGATTTGATTGAACCAAGGACTTGATTCAATAGCCAAAAAAGGAGGAATGATGAAGGACCAGAAATATTCACACATAAGATGTGTTTCTAGAAGTAGACTGCTAGGTGGACATTGGAGAACACAAACATTCAATGGCGTGACCTGTTTCTCTGCATTGAGAAAAGCAAATGGGAAAATACACCCAATTCTAGCATATTTTCTTAACAAAATTTAATTTAACATGATGTGTTACTACTTCCAAGTCTTTCTTGGAGGGTTATATATTAGACTCTCTCTTATTGTTTTAAAAAAGGGATCTCTCTCTATTATCAAAAACAAGACTTTGCCCAAATTGAAAGACATTACTAAGACTTTGAGCTTAGATTGTTCATCATATTTCTTTGTTTAAATTAGAAATTAAGTTACTTTTAGACTTTGTGCTATTATAGCTTGTATCATTCTAGGGGATTGTTCTTATGTCTATTTACTAAATGTATTCTTGTTTATGCAATTTAACAAGCAGAGCTAGTGGAGGTGACAAAAAAGGTATCCTAAAGCTAATTACTTTCAGACCTTGTGATGTTATAATTGTCTTCAGTGTGGGTCTATTTTCTATTTCTTTGTAAAATACCTTGAGACGACTTTGTGCCCTCATTGTTTTTCATATTTCACTCTTTGGCAGTTGAGTTGGAGACTTTGTGCCTCATTTCATCCTGCTGTGTTACTATAACCTGTTACGGTTACTTGTCATCACCAGAAAGATTCCTTTTTTCTACTGAACACACTTCTGAAAGAAGAGGAGTGTCTTCTATCATTTCATCAAGATTTCTCCTTTGATTTATACACATCATCTCTGAAAAAAGAGAGATGGATGGTTTATCCTACCTTTGAGTATTATTTTGTGTTTTTATATATATTATATAGCTCTTGTATATCTATAGGGAACCTCCCCTTGATGAGAAGAAGATTAGTCCCCTTTTGATGTGGTAAACCTACACATTTGGCTGACCAATCTTAGTGTTGTGGTTGATCAAACCTATTTTGTTTATCAGTATGTTGATTGACAAAATATTCACCCAACACATCATACAAGTGCACACTCTCTATGAGTCCTTGGTTAATTTATTTTAGCATGATGATACATCCTTCAGGGTATCATAATCAATCATGTCAAAGTCTTTCAAGAATACATCCTTCAGGGTATCATAATCAATCATGTCCTGGTTGGGATCAAACTTTTTATAATAGGTGTGGGCATGACCAAATAAAATAGTTAAAAATTGATTAGACTTTCACTCCAATTGGGTTATGCCTTGCACATGCCACTATAATTCACACTTCAACACATGTTCTACAACATTTTTCATGCCATGATACTCTAGAATTTGCATATCTATTTTGTAGTAAATCTATTATGGGGGTGTAATTGGTAATTTTTTTTCTTGTCCTTTCACCACCTATCCTCTTAGAGGTGGTATTGTTTTATGAGGGATGTTACATCCTCTTCTAAGTGGGTTTCCTCTAATTCCTCTACCCCTAGTGGTAAGAACTAGTCCCCTCATTCCTACTTGCACAGTGAATGTCACCAGTGTTGTGCTACTTGTTTGTGGCACTAAACCACTTATTTTGGGATATTTCCCACCTTACATTACTTAAATTAGCTATGTTAGTATTCTTTCATTCAAGTTCTAATGTGGTGAGCTAACACTCAATGGACTAGAGATAGTTTTGCTCACCTCCTTGTATGGAATAATCTAATTAATAACAAAGTTACAATGCAAAGATATAAAACATCTAAGATTTGAGGAATTAATAGGGCCAATAATCACTTCTATACTATCTTATAGTGGTGGATCTAGTGCATGAGCATGCACTACATGTTCAAAGGGGATAGGCAGATCAAATATCTGTACTCACCAAATTTTGTAAGAACTCAATAAATTCCACACCTATCAAGTGTCGAGCTTGATCCATCACTTAATTAAACCTCTCATATTCACACTTATTTTTTTAAGGGATCCATCTCTATGCCATTCCTATTTTCTATGGGTCCTTTTGGAACTTCCAAGTTCCAAATCATCCACCAGTCAATGCCGTCTATTATTATAGGCTTGTCTTTTGAGCTCTCAAAGGTCAATTAGCTCATTTCCTTCCATCATGCCTTACATACACATCCCCCTCTTCCCCTTTGTGCATCTCATATGTGAAAGGATTTTATCCTTCCATTGGAAAAGTTTTAAAACCATAATCAGCCATTATCTTCTTGAGCTTTGTGCCAAACTACACAGATGTGCCTCTAGGGTTGTGCAAGAACTAGTAATCCACTTTCTCAAGGCACAAATAAGTTGATACTACAAACTCAAGAACATAGCTATTTAGAGCTCCTTGTCATAATTTATTCATCACTCTAGTCTAGGGAAAATTTATGGTCCCAAGCTTTTATAGTCATTTCTTTTTCCACTCATATTGCTATCCATAACTTCTTCTATGGCTTGAATATGTAGCTAACCACTCATAAACATGTTCAGGTAACTCATAGAAAAAGTGTCAGGTAATATAGAACAACAAACATGCTCTGATACCACTTTGACAGGTAATCTAGAACAACAAACATGCTCTGATACCACTTTGTCAGGTAATCTAGAACAACAAACATGCTTTGATACCAACTGTTAGGACCCGGAAGCACCATTGATTACCAAGCAACTAAACATGCGGAAATAACCAGAAGCAATAAGTAACTAGAATTCATAAATAACACAGAATATGAGAGACAATACCCAATTGTATTAATACTCTTCCAAAAGGAAATACAACAAAGAAGATGCCATAGTCTTATTCCTTACATCTCTAGAGCTCACACACATCTAGAGCATAAATAGTAAATCTCTTCAAGAGCTCACTCTCTCTCTTACGGTCCCAACACACAACTCAAACATAGAGTTGGTGTCCACCTCCACCAGCCAGTAACAACACCGCCAATCAACTAGTCAGTAACTATATTGCCAATACATCGAGTATACACATACTCAACCGAGTACACAATGCACTCCAAGTAGATCTCCCATGAACTTGCAACAACCTGCAACTCAAATGATCTTACTTTGGAAGGATCTACCTTGCCTTCCTCTTTGATCAATGACCGAGTACACACCATACTCCAAGTAGATCTCTCCTGATCTTGCTACCTATTGTGTTGCTATCCTCCCTGATCTTGCACACTTGCAAATCAATCTGGTTCTGCACACCTGCAAACTTGGATCTCGCACACACATACACCTACAGATCAACTGATCTTACTTACCACATGTAGATCTCCTAACATGGCCTTGCACACCTACTGACCAAGATCCTACATACATGAAGAACCCTTCTGATTCTTCAAACCAACACCCACACTTGGCACTGTGGCACTAGGAGGAACACACCTTGCTCTCTTCACACACAGAAGGAGCTAATATTTTCTCTCTTACTCTCTAGCACTAATTACAGTACAACCCATGAGTCTATTATATAGATCTCATGCAAACAATAATTAGACACCTAATTACAATAATTAGATCCTCAGCTCAAGACTATAATTAGCCTTCTTCATGCAAACAAATGGTTTGTTAACAAACTATCCATGGAACTCATAGTTCAGAACTACATAGGCGATTGACGTCAATCCCTGTCTGCCTGGGGGTGACCGATGTTGGCTGATATCTGACTATCATTGGCAGCTTCTTGTCTCCACCTGATCGACGTTAGTTGGCCTGACTGATGCCAGTGACTGTGACACTCAGCACCCTCCTCTAATGTCTGCATCAGTGAAGCTTTTAGCTCCACAACCTAATAATCTCCCACTTGGAGATAAATAGCTGCACTATACCTATACCTATACACCATCTAATCTATTTCTTGGCTTGTATCCCTCTTTAAGATCAATCCTGAAGACCACCCACCACACAACC
This sequence comes from Torreya grandis, assembly GCA_037957365.1. Classification (NCBI taxonomy): domain Eukaryota; kingdom Viridiplantae; phylum Streptophyta; class Pinopsida; order Cupressales; family Taxaceae; genus Torreya; species Torreya grandis. Next base: position 900,599 of record JARHVA010005472.1, on the reverse strand, counting down.
TATGGTGCACCTCCTATCATCCAAGTAACCTGCCACATCCAAACCTACAAACCCATGTAGTGAAGTCCTGACCCTGCATAGCATGTATACCTACTGCTGGTCCCTCTCAAATACCTAAGAACCCACTTCCCTAAATTGGCTCCTAACTCTCTGACAGCTCGCACTACTGTGGAAAACTCAGGTCTATACCAGACCTCATGTGATTTTAGACACTAAACTGTCCAACCCTTGGTGTGCTCTAGTTCTGCATCCTACGTATTGAACCTTACTAACACCTAATTCACATCAGCTCCCACTGGAGACAAAATCAACCTGTGATCTTCCATGTCTCTCATGCCAAAGAATTTCACTGCTCCAAATTCTTCATGACATGCCACTAAACTAACCTTACCCTCAGCTCAACAAAACCCTTTATGTATGAACCTATTAGCTAGCATACCATCCACATATAGTAACAAGATAATGTTGTAATCATGATCCAACCTAGTAAGACAAACACAATGGTTACACTGACATTGACTAAAGCCCTGCTTTGTCATCCACCTGTCAAAACCTGTACCACTATCCTGCAGCTTCCTCAAGACCATATGACCTGGCCTTCTGTCTCACGTGTCCATTCTCTCTATTCTTTAACCAAGGAATCCATTTGTCTCTCAGTGCTTTTATACCAGTTGGTAACCCTACCAAATCTCCTGTTTGGTTTTGCATCCTGTTCATGCCATGCTCCCACTGTTTCCTAGATCCTTTCTACTCTACCGTGAGTAACGAGTATAAAGAAGAGGAAAAATGAATTTGAGGCTTACTTACCCTTTCAGTCCTCCATATGGGCATTTGAGACTTCTTGACAGCTTACTATCCACCCAAAATCTATTACAGTGATCGACCTCAGTCACGACACAATCTACATCTGACCAACATCAGTTTCATGCGACTGTCCTTTCTACCGATGCCAATTGCCTAACCGACGTCAGTCTTACCTAGTCACTGACATCAGTTCTATGACTAATGCTAGTGTCCACCCTGCCCAATACCACCAGCTCTGGTTTGCACATGACTGACATTGGCACCTGTCTCTTTGATGCCGGTTCCCCTTGACTGATGCCGGTAACTGTGTTCACCTGTGAGTGATGACTTTTTACCCGTGAGCTCTCCATGGATCAAAACCCTATCCAAACCATCCTGCTCAGAGATGTCTAGCCTTTTCCACTGATCTCTATCCATCATCTCCTCTAGAAACACCAAGGCTTTCTAGTTCTTAAGTTTGTCAAACACATCTGACTTCCTCTTAAGAACATGCATCTCCTTACTCATGTGACCAAGCCTACAAAGCCACGTCTTCACAATAGAAGAAGAATCAATAATATAAGTAGATAGATAAAGGATACCTACTTTGTTACCACTAGCTAATTCAAGTGCATCCATTGTGAGAGATCTTGTGCATCTCTCATCACCCAACTTTCCTGAAGCAATTAGCTGCATCTTGAAGACTGGGACCTGCATGACCTTCAACACCCATGTGTTGGCTGCCTGTAATTTTAGCTTCACTTCCCCTTTTCCAAATCTTTGGCAAGGCACACTAGCCCCTAAATAAATCTTTCCAAAGTCTCTAAAGACCTTAACATGGAAAAATACTCTATTTTGAGCTGCATGGAAAGAGGCAATAAAATCTATAAAACAAGATTCTACTTTATCCAAGGAACATCCCAAAGCATCCTATGCAACAACACCTGCAACATCTGCTTCTTCAGTTCCTTCATGCTAATGTTGAACCAACCAAAAATATTTCTTTACCTGCTCTTTCTTTCCATAACACCATAATTGACCATTCATGATTTTTAATTCCTCCATTCTTAGCTTACTTTCTTCTGCCATTGCAATACTCCCACTCAATCAGAAACCCCTGAGAGTGACCTGTAATCAAACACAAACCTGCTCCCTGCAACCTTAGCTCTGATACCACTTTGTTAGGTAATCTAGAATAATAAACATGCTCTGATACCACTTTGTTAGGTAATCTAGAACAACAAACATGCTCTGATACCCACTGTTAGGATACAGAAGCACCATTGATTACCAAGCGACTAAACATGCGAAAATAACTAGAAGCAATAAGTAACTAGAATTTAGAAATAACACAAAATATGAGAGACAATACCCAATTGTATTAATACTCTTCCAGAAGGAAATACAACAAATAAGATGCCACAGTCTTCTTCCTTACATCTCTAGAGCTCACACACATTTAGAGCATAAATAGTAAATCTCTTCAAGAGCTCACTCTCTCTCTCTCTTATGGTCCCAACACACAACTCAAACACAGAGTTGGTGTTCACCTCCACTAGCCAGTAACAACACCGCCAGTCAACTAGTCAGTAACTATACTACCAGTACATCGAGTATACACATACTCAACCGAGTACACAATGCACTCCAAGCAGATCTCCCATAAACTTGCAACAACCTACAACTCAAATGATCTTACTTTGGAAGGATATACCTTGCCTTCCTCTTTGCTCAATGACTGAGTACACACCATACTCCAAGTAGATCTCTCCTGATCTTGCTACTTATTGTGTTGCTATCCTCCCTGATCTTGCACACCTACAAATCAATCTGGTTCTGCACACCTGCAAACCTGGATCTCGAACACACATACACCTACAGATCAACTGATCTTACTTACCACATGTAGATCTCCTAACATGGCCTTGCACACCTGTTGACCAAGATCCTACATACATGAAGAACCCTTCTGATTCTCCAAACTAACACCCACACTTGACACTGTGGCACTAGGAGGAACACACCTTGCTCTCTTCACACACAGAAGGAGCTAATATTTGCTCTCTTACTCTCTAGCACTAATTACAATACAGCCTATGAGTCTATTATATAGATCTCATGAAAACAATAATTAGACACCTAATTACAATAATTAGATCCATAGCTCAAGACTATAATTAGCCTTCTTCATGTAAACAACTGGTTCGTTAACAAATTGTCCATGGAACTTGTAGTTTAAAACTGCACAGGCGACCGACGTCGGTCCCTGTCTGCCTGGGGGTGACCAACATTGACTGATATTTGACTGTCATCGATAGCTTCTTGTCTCCACCTGACTGACGTCAGTTGGCTTGACTGATGCCGACGACTATGACACTCAGCACCCTCCTCCAATGTCTGCATCAGTGAAGCTTTTAGCTCCACAACATAACAAAAAGATCTCATATAGAGAATCATATAGGTTACCTTGAACCCATTTTATTAAATTTTGTCATTTATAGGTTGGATACTTCTATGCAAAACTATTTTCCACCTGGTGCACCCAACACTCAATATTCTCAAGAGAAAGCTAGTAAATCATCCTTTCACACCATTACAACAACAAAATTCAAGATGGGTCACAACAATGAAACCAAAATTTTAGGGTATAGTAAGAGTGTTTTATAAACAATCAAAAGCATAATATAACTTATTTTGAACTCAAAATTTAAACATTTAGCTTCTCCAACATCAATTCACATAAAGCATAGGCCTTATATACTTACCTGAAGAATAAATGAGAAGGAACTAAGGCCCATATTGGGCTAATTATGACATAGTGTTAGGCTTAAAAAAGGGAGATCAAACATTACCAAATTAACTTAGTTGAGGGGTAGACCCATAGATCTAGGCCTATTTAGAGGTAATCCTAGGGTCATATAGGCACTGAGTGGGTCACAAGACTAATTTGATTCAATTCATCCTACATACTTAATAGATGTAAATTAAACAAAGGATGGGTGTATGGGCACATGTTTATATAAATTTTGTATATAGAATGATGTTAACATTAAAAACTATAGAGACTCCATTAAAATGTGAAATCAATGAAATACATGAACCAGATCAGCATAACTAACCAAAATGCAACATAACACAAACTCACTTACACTCTATAACATTACTACTAATATGCAAACCAAAGTAAGCAAAACTCTATTTTAAAGAAAAAATATTAATAACTACTCAAAGTATATAATAATAAGAGTTTAAATTCAAAATCATATTACATACAACCTAGAAGCTCATAAATGAGCTTGGGCACATACAATTGGAGCCAAGGTGGCCTCTATTTTATATCTAAGCCTTAATGGATGCTAGATTAATTTTATAGGGCATGTTTTATAAAATATTATGCTAGAGCTTTATTTTAATTGTCTCTAATTCCTCCTTTTCTAGCTTGATCTCTTTATATATGCTTTCAGGAACATCTTTACTAGGGTAGAAGTTACATTTGAGCATTGAGCTATAGCTTTTCCATCATAATTGCTAGCTCCATGATCCCATAATTCCCATGCTCCACTTACCATCCTTATTCAAATATTCATTTATGCCCTAATTATCTAGGAATTGGTTAGCTACCAGCCAACTAGTGCATGTTTTGTGGTGCATCTTCTAACTGGATATCAAAAATGTTAGGACTAATTACTATGCAAAATATCTATACGCATCAAGGTGGATATCATGTTGGCATGAAAAATACATCAAACTAAAGTTATGGGACCAATAATGTACTTGTTATAGCATATACACAATCTATTTTGATAGGCTTGTAAATTATCTAGGGTAGTCAAATGCTTGCCAACAAGGAGTTCTAGATATTACAACCTAAAAACTCTATAATCTTCATCATCTTCAATATTCTCCAAGGATATTCATAGTGAAGGCAGCTCAATCTCATCAAGATAATAGATTCTATGTGATAAATAAGGGAGTATGGAGTGGCTCCTATGGGGGTTCGATGACTAGTGTGATAATCCCAAAGGGTAGGAAAAATTTATAAGTGCTAATTAAAATTAACAACATTGATAATGTTCTTTAGGATTGTAAAAATGGTTTCGTTCGACACCTTGGCTTGACCATTGCATTATGGGTTATATGGTATGGATTTTTTGTGTTTGGTTTACAAATGACCTACCATTATCAAATATAATACAAGATGAGATACCATATCAATAGATGATATGATAATGTATGAACTTGGTAACCTGCTTCTCGATGAAGTAAGTGAGAGGAATAATCTTGATCCACCTAGTAAAATACTCAGTAGGAGTGGGAATATATTTATGGCCATCAAAAGATGTTGGGTTAATTTTTTTAATGAGATTAAAGTCCCATGTAGAGAACAACCTTGGTGTAGTATTCATATGTAGTGGTAAGTAGGTGCGTGTATAATATTATCATGTCGTTAGTAAGTAACACACTTTTTCACATAATTACAAGCATCTATTTACATATTTGGCCAATAGTAACTTATTATGAGGAGATTTTTGTATAAGACTATACCATTGGTGTGGGCCCCACACATTTCTTCATGAGCTTACTTTAGTGATAACTTAGGTTCTCCCAAAGATAAACAATGAAGTAGCATTCCATCATAGCCTTTATAATAAAGTGTGTTTCCAAAGAGGGTATAATAGGCTATACGACGAAGGAATTTTTTTTATCAATTATTAGAAAGGTCAGGTGGAAAAACTTGGTCATGAAAATAATTATAAATGTCTTAAAACCAAGGTAGTTCATGTGGGGGATTGGGACCAATAATGGTGCATATCCTCTCTGAATTTGGTAGTACATGAGTAGCTTGTAGGATATTTTCAATGAGAAAATGATACTCTTGAACAATGATAGTAATTTGTATCATGGACTTGATTATCACCATTGCATCAACTGATCTGTTATTATCTTGTGACACCTATTTAAATTGTAGAGATTTGAAGTGGGGCTTGAGACTATTCACAATATTCTTGTAAGGTACAATTTTATCATCTCTCGTCTGATACTAATATATAATTTGATTTATAATCAATTGGGAATCCCCATAGACCATTAAGTGATGGATATTTCACTGCACTACCAAATGAAGTCCTATAATAAGGGCTTCATATTCAATGATATTATTGGTACAATGAAAATTAATATTAAATGCCTTGGGAATTAGATCCCCTTGGGGTGTAATTAAAAAAATGCTAGACCCAGATCCATGAGATGTAAAGGAGTCATTAAAGGATAATTTCCATTGCTCAATTTTGTGTAGTACTTCTTCTATTGTCATAATGGAATCATCTAGAAAACCAAATCTAAGTGGTTGAGTGTCTATAATAGGGGATTCTATAATTTGATCTATAATGACCTGCCCCTCGATAGCTTTTTGATTCCAGTACTCAACATCAAATTCACTTATGAACATGACCCATTTGTCCATGCGACCTATGAGAGTTTATTTATATAATAAATATTTGAGGTGGTCTAGTTTAGCAATAATAATAGTTTTGTTATTTAGCACATAGTGTTGCAAATTTTGGGAGGTGAACACCATTTCTAAACAAGACTTCTCAATAGGCATATAATAATGCTCATAATCCACAAGTGTGTAGATAAAATAGTAAACTACATGTTCCTTTCTTTGATCACCATGCTAGGCCAAAAGTGCCCCTAGTGCATGTTTAGTCACTAAAATATAAAGGATAAATGGTTGTCCAAGTGTTGGTAGTCTCAAAAATGGTAAGTTAGATAAGTATGTTGTGAGATTTGTAAATTCTAATTGACACCCATTATCTCATTAAAATGTGAACCCTTTCTTCAAGAGGTGTGTAAATGGGTGGAGCTTGTCTGCCAGTTATGAAATGAACTTGTGAATATATTAAATCTTTCCTTGTAGGCTGTAGATCTGTTTGAGGTTATAAGGTGGAGGCATTTATACAATGGCCTTAAACTTAGAAAGATCCAATTTAATCCCTCTTTATGACACAATTAATCCTATAAAATTTCCCAAAGTGAAACCAAAGACACACTTCTTAGGATTTAGATGAAATTTATACTCATGAAGTCTCTCAAAGACTCTTCATAGAACATTAGTGTGTCTAGCACATGTTATTGATTTAGCTAGGATGTCATCAATATAGTGTTTAATAATATCATGCATCATGTCATGGAATATGATAGTCATAACATGCTTATAGGTGGCCCCAACATTCTTAAAGCCAACTGGCATGACTTCATAACATAATGTTCTCCATGGACTGGTGATTGTAGTTTTGTGTTGGTCCTTTAGAGCTATCTTGATCTGATTATATCTTGAGAATCTATCCATGAGGGATACATCTCATACCTAGTAGTAGAATTGAAAATTATATCAATATTAAATAGAGGAAAATCATATTTGGCACATGCCTTATTGATATCTCTAAAATCAATACAAATGCATATACTCTATGGATTTTAGCTTATTAGGACTATATTTGATATCCATTCATAATAGTCTAGTGGTCAGATGAAGCACGCTCTTAATAATTTCTCTAGTTTTTATTTTATGAAAAGAGTGATGCATGGATGCAGATTTCTTAATTTTTGTTTAACTAGATTAGCATCTAGATGGAAAATAATTTGATGCATAACCAAATCAAGCTCTAAGCCTAACATATCAAAATAAGCCCACACAAAGATATCAATACAATACCTTAGGATAATGACAATGTGGTCACAGTCTTCATCAGTGTGGGAGGTTCTAATATAATTGTTTTTGGGATTATCATAAGTCCCCAAGTTTACTTTAGTAGTTTTTTCTACGAGGAGTGTAAAACCATCTTCTAAAAGAGTAGGTAGTGTTTGATCATAATCCTCTTCTTCTACGTCAGCTTTTGGCTATTCTTCCCAAAGCTCTAGATAATGAGATGAATCTTAATATACTAGTTCAGGTAGTGGCCAACTAGAAAATATCTCTATAAATTCAAGTGCAAGGTGATCAAAGACCTTTTGGTGTTTATATGTGATATTATAACTAGCTATGGAACTAATACTTGATGGACCTTGTGCATCCTTTGGAGATGAGCAAACTTCCCCATCCAAGAGTGCATAAAATAGGTTTTCACTCAGGGGCTTGTATTTTTTTACTATTTCCTTGATCAATGAGTGCCTCAAAGAGGTTTTCACTTGATGTTTTATCTTTTTCATGACCAATAAAGTTTTCCTTCTCCCCAAAGTAGGTGGAATAATTCAAGGAAAAGTCAAATCCTTTTTTACGGTCACCAATTGGAAATCTATCTTTGAGGACTACATACTCATCAATAGATTATTTATTATGGATAAGGGGTATGATATAATTTTATTGGTTCCAATCAATTATTTCAAGATGGTAAAGGCAAAGGGGACAATGTGATGTGATAGTCATAATGGAGTTTGAGTCAAATAGGTCCCTGTTAACAAGCTCATCATAAATACTATAATGTAATGCTACATCACTTCTAGGAGTCTTATTTCTAGTCTATTCAAAATAATCAATATTAAAATACATGAGGTCACCGCTAGGTTGTATAAATTTGAGACCCTGACTCATGTCAGGCCTACTTGCTAATAATGGTTCCAAGATTCCTTGCTCTCATGGCCTAAGGCAAATTTTATATAAAATCAAAGTTATCCATAATATAATTAGGGATAGGATATTTAGGATTTTGAAAATAATTAGAAACACCATCAGAATATAGCCAATCTCCTTCAATAAAATATTCTCGATCATGATTTGGTGAAGTAACAAGTATGAATACCATTGGTGGTTTTTGTGTATATTTATTTTTCCAAATCATGTTGGGTCTACAATGGTTTTGGGAAGGTTTGGGTTTATTGAAATATTTATGATACTTTGGTAACTTAAAAATATGGAAGGTATTTTTTAGATGGTACATGGAAATGTCTGACATCATCAATAGTAACTTGTTGTGCTAGGGTTGTAGGAAAAAGATCAGTCGAAGTGGAAGAAAGGCCACTTGGGTTGATATAATTAGATTTAGGTGGATGAAAAAATATTTATTTTTTATTATTCATGATGAATTTAGAACCAGGGAAATAGTTATAATTACAAAATTTATCCTCTAGGTGTTTACAATATTAATAGGACTGGAGATCAACCAGAAATGGTGATTTAGATCCCATCATGGGGGAATTTGAGGCACTAGTGTAAAGTAGATGGGATGGAATATAATTCATGGATCTAATGATGAAAATTAAGTATGCTATAATTCAATTTAATATCTATAATAAGGCATAGATTATGATGGGCCATAGACCCAATAATGATTGATAAACAAATAGCTATAGAAGATTCCCTTTCAACATTGTCATATGCCTTGATCATGATTATTTCCAACTAGATGTCATTTGTAATATAATCCAATTGATGTACTATCTTAAGGGACACTATGTTCAACCCTAAACCATTATCTATAAGAGACCACTTGATTTTATGGTTTTCAATGATGACCTCAATATACAAGGGGTTGTTATGGCTAAGACCAAGGGTAGACATATTTATCTGATTAAATGTAACTTGTTAGAAAGGAGATAAATGACCTAAAAGTGTTTGAAAATTTTTAAGGTTAATGTCTTGGGGAACATTGGAATATTGAAAGAAATCATTCAAAATAGTTCTATGGACTTTATATGTACACAAATGATCTAAAATAAAAAATTGCGTAGGGGTTCTACTTATTTGGTTTGTGACACTATACATATTCTTGATGATAGTATGAGATAGTTTAGCCTTGAATATTGAAGTGTTTAACTTTGGATTCAAAGACACATTATTCACATTTGGTTTAGTGTTGGAAGAGGGAAAAGGGCCTTTAAGGGTAACTCACAAGCATCTAGTTTTGATTGCATGATTTTGAGTCATTAAGGAGTCATTATAATTAGAAGATGAAGGCAAAGGGAATTAGATGGTGAATAATGAGTGTCTATTCATATTTGTGAAATATAGAGCTGGAAAGGAGCCATTATAATTAGAAGAAGGGGGTCCATAAATAATAACCCACAAAAATTGAGGTTCGATGGAATTACTTGAACCTAATGTGGTATTACTTGAAGAGGAGGATGTTAAACCTATAATGGGGTGTTTATTACTTTGAGAAGAATTTAATGGTTCATGAGCCTTGATGGTAATATTTTTAACATGGTTTGAAAATATACATCCCATGATACTATTGTAATCATAAGGCATGTTTTTATAACCTAGTTTATTAGCATGGGTATTATGATCCTAATTATGATCATGCTAATTATGGTTTTGGCCTTGTGCTTGTTGACATTAGTTGTGACCTTGATTCTAATTATTTCTTGTTGGTTGATAATTTTACTTAGGAAAGTGTTTTTGTAAATTCCCATATCTTGATTAGTGTTTTGCACCATGTGTTTTACTTCAATTTCATCAATTTTGATCAAGTCTTCAATGAGATGCCTCAATTGAGCACATCAATAAATACCATGGCCAATAAAATAATAGAAGTTACAAAAATAATATCACCTAATACCAATAAATTTTTGGTTGATATTTAGGGAATAGCCTTGGTATAGGCCATAAAATTAGATTAACTTCTATGAGATTTTGAAACATGGTCTCAACAGGCTCTCCCAATTTGTTGAATACTCTATATTTATTGAATGCCCTTTGTGGAGGAGCCCTTTGTAAAGTAATTGGTTGATTAGGTGGGGATAGTTTCACATTTGGAGATAGTGGGGCATGTAGCATTTGTACATGTCTAGATTCAGTCACCCTATTCCCTACTATATTATTTTTCTTATTAAACCTTTTAAGTTTCTATACTGTAACAACTTGAATAGGTGATTGGGTCTGATTAGATGTTTGGCCCCATGAATAAATCTTGAAAAGGACTTCATGATAAGTGCCTTATCAATTCCTACACCCTTATATATGATTTCCTCAAATGTATTTTCACAAGTGAGTCATAAATTATGAGCCACCTTAGGATGTAGGTTCTATGCAAAAATATCGGCCAACTATTTATCTTGAAAATTATGTTGAAAGCTTCCAGTTAATGCTATCCACCACTATAAATATGTTGTGAAGCTTTCCCTATATCATTTTTTGGCTTTGTACAAGTAGACCATAGTCAAATCATGTTCAATTTTGTAAGGGAAATAGTTTGTAATTTTTTTAGATAAATCATTCCAATATACCACTGTTCCCTTAGGTAATTTGAGGATCCAATCCAAGGCTTGTCTAGCCAAATTGTGTGGAAACAAGTAGAGTAGATAAACACTACTATAGGATACCTCTTGGCATAATATAAAAAATGCTTGGATACGTTATCAAGGGTCACCCTTCCATTTGTAGTTATCAAATTTGGGTGCCTCAAAATTGGGTGGAAAGGGGACTTGGAGAATGATTAAATCAAATGGATATGGAAATATCTCATCAAACTCATATTTATTGACTTCATTTCCTATCTCCACTCTTGACATGATTTAATTCATTTAATTCCACTCCTTAGGTCAACAACTGATTCTTAGGTTGATAAATGTTCCTTGAAATTTGCCATTGTGAATGGTAAGTATACTTCTATTTTTGAGGAGTTTATGATCAATTCAACAAAGGATCCATTTCATGGGAGGAATTATCTAAATTATTTTGAACAATACTCCGAATATGTGTTTATTTTTTCATCCCTTAGTTTTATGAAGGGAAAGAGCCTTGTTGGTGATTGAAAAATGTATGCTTCGTGTCTAGTGAAGAATGTTACAAAACCTCTCTTATTTTATTTTGTTTAGTTGAGATGCCATGATCTATCATATATGTAGGATTAATTGGGTTATGTTGCATTTGTTCTATCATATTCTCTTGTTCATTAGAAGAATTTTTGTTTATTGAAGTTGTAGCCAGATTCTATTAAGTCAATGATAAGCTGGTCTACTTATCTTTGACTTACTTTCTTGATCTTGGTAGCAAGATCTTAATCATTGGGAGTAGACTCTATAATTACCTCTTTTCCCTTGATAGAAGAATCAATATTATATTTTATAATATGAGCAAGGGATTATTCTTGATCTTGATCTTATACCCTAACTAGTGCGTAATTATTCCATGGGGAAAATTTGTGTCAATCTAGCACCTAATTTTACCAACCTTAGGAGGGATTCATATTTGTATTCTAAGGTTTGATGTTCATAATAGTATTTTTTAGACCCTACAATTTTTTGGAATATATTTAAACATAATGGAGTTATCTTGCCTATCATATAAAATGTTCTTCTTCATAACTAGGGCCAAAAGAGACCCCACTACGAGTATACCTTTATGTCATGCTTGGAAGATTATTTTCATTATTTTATAAGATGTGAAATGTGTTTTTAAAACATTAAAAGGTGTGTTTTAGATTTATACAAACAAATGATAAGGTAAAATGAGACTATAATAAAAGAAAGTGGTGTAGTAACACACAATTAGAAGAAAATGATTGAGAATTTCCTCAACTTTGGTGGGTTGAAATCATCGAATTATAAAAGGGTAAGATAACTTTGAAACCTAAAGTTTAGGCTAGCATAACAAACTTAGATAAAATATACATAAATAATGAAAAATCTAGATACAATTAGAATGAGTTGTGACTAGAAAATTAGAAGAAGGTATTTTTGATTAAGAAGATAACAATGTGAACTAAGAACCTCAAAACATGAATTAACATAAGAAATCCCAAGTATAAATTTAAAACCAAACATGCAACACAATGATGCCACATGGTAAGAGGATGTAAAATGGTCCATGAACTTAGAGTGTGATCAAATGCAAGATAATATAAGTCTATAATGAGAATAAAATGATGATAAGTCTAGGTAATAACCTTCAATCCAAATTGGGAATCATACCCAAGTTTACTCAAACCAAGTGTGAAAAATAAACTGATAACACCCTAGTTTAGAAATAAAAAAGGTGAGATTTAGAATTTAGAAAAAAATGAAGGACTTTGAGATTTTATAAAGTGGGAAAATGGTCTAGACTCAAATGTATAACATTACAAAACTATTCATAAAATATAAACATAATGTTTTGAAATTAAGATTTAAATAAGGCAAAAAATGATTTTGATTTGGTCAGCATAACACCTCTTTGTTAAAATAAAATAGTGTATAACAAAGTGTTTGGTTTTATGATGTGTTTTGGTTTTCAAATAGTTTTAGAATCAAAAATACCAAGAAAGTAAAGGATAAAATGACAAAACACCTAAGTGTAACGTCCAATGTCCTAAAACTAACAAGGTTGCATGGTAATATCAAATTCCATCTATATACATGATGTTAAGAGGATTTTAATTATTAATCCAAAAATAAAAGTTCATGAAAATTAGGATTTTTACACCCCCTATTCTCTCAAGAGTTTGTATGATGATATGGAACTTTGGGCTACTCACCCTACATTAATAGTATATCCATGACAAGTGGGGTTATTCTAAAAACTAATTTTTTATACATCTAGATGGTCCCAAGTATGGATAAAATAATATATACTCACATAAATTATATTTGAGTCAAATAGATTATTATGAAAAGGTCTTGTCCTTTTCACAACCACTTCATCCATCACTTACTCAGTGTAGTGAAATGTTTGAGTTGATCATACATTCTCAGGGTAGTAATCACTAATGAAGGTAGTTTAACCACTCAAACTAACTTCCTAGAAATTCACAAACTTAATTTATATACCCCACCATGGAGTGGTGTTATGATGTCATGAGATGAATTCCTGGGTCAACATTTCCATAAAGAACCTATGAGGAGGGTATGAACTCCCACTCATAAGCTAGAGTACTTATTTCAATAAAGACAAGTGAAAAGACTTTATGGTCATTTTAAGATCACCTAAATCATATAGATTTAAGGAGTGACTTATAAAATTTCTTTTCACACATTTGGAAAAGGAAAAAATTCAAAGAATGAGAAATTTTGGCTACCCAAGTTTCCCAAAAGGGATGGGGAGAGATCATATGTGCAACACTCATTTTGGTAAAAAGTAAACAATTTTAATAAAAATCAATAAAATAGAACTCTTAAGAGTGTTTAGCTAATGTGAGAGTTTATTTTAAGGCACTAAAATGAATTATTAATGAATTTTGCCTTTTATTTTATTATTTAAATGGATACTAATTTACTTAAATCCTGCAAAAAAAATGTTAGAAGTCTAAAATCAAGGTGTGAATTTTTGGTAAAAACTTCTAAATTACTATTTTAAGTCTCAATTTTCTTATGTAGGTTGATTTTTCCATTTCAAAGGGTGATATCACCATTTACTAGAGAATTCTTGCCATTCCATAGGGTGATCCTACTAAAATATAGAATAAAGATAATGCTAGTTTATGATCTTGTCATTTGATAGGGTGATATCAATTATTAATAGGGAAAACTCACCAAATCATAGGGTGATCTCATTGAAATGACAAAAAATTATAAAAAGAAAATAAAAGTTACCTATTAGTTTCTAGTCCTGATCGATCTCATAATTTTATAAGACAATCCTTCCAATCTATAGAATGATCTCATTGACCTATAGTATATTCCTATCATTCTATAGAGTAACCCCACCAATTTACAAAGTGACCTCACTAATTCATAGAGTGATCTAGCTAATTTTAAGTGTGATATCATTGATCCTATAAACACATAGGTAGATAAAAATGTATATAATCAATCTTGGTATTCATGGACATGTTCCTTCCATTTCATAAGTTGATCTCATTGAAGTTGATGTTGATCCTGCTAACTTTTAGAGTGATCCTACTATTTCATAGGTTGATCCTAACATATATCTTAGAAGTTGTGAAAACATAAAATGAGATAAAAAGAAGAGAAATATATCTTCCAAATAAAGTCTGAATGTAAATTTATAAGGTATAAAGACTTGAGTGAGGTGCACATCCTACTGGATGTGCCAAAATATAGAGTAGGATTACAAGATGCATTAGTCCATGCATTAGTCAGGAAATATTATAAATAATCATATAGACACTACAAAATCAATCCCACTCCCTCATGGGGTGTGGAAAATGAATTCTAAGAGCTATTTGAAGAAGGAATACTACCAAAACTTCCAAATAACATCCCTCCTTCCAAGTGCAGCCAAGAAGCATCTTTTTTTCCAAATTGGATGTTCCAAGTCTGTGTAAATGATGAGTAGCAAGCTCTTCCATCATTTATTATTACACCAATGGCTTAGGCTCATGAGTTTGATCAATTTGTTCAAATAGGTGAATCTTTTCTATAGCAATTTATGCATAATAAGTTTGCATGAATGAAGCTCTGAAAATGGTGTTCTTAGATCACTTATTTATAACTTTTTGAGAATAGTTAGAATCAAATATGACCATCCATCTTGAGATCAAGATGTGTGTCCATGAATTAATTCAATTTTGGAGGTACAATTCATAAATATTTGGATAAATGGGGCATTAATGAGGTATGTGAAGGCTTAATCCTAATATTTGTTCCATTAATGGATTATGTATGACACCCTATTTATGATTTCATGGGATGATGCAAATTTGAGGAATGAATTTTTAATTAATATTTTTAAAATAAATTCCTTGTAATTTTCACTTAGGATCTTTATTTGGTTTAATTTTCTATATTTTTTTGGAAATCTATTATATGCTTAATCAACCTAGTTATAAATGTCATTTTACAAAGTCATAATATGACTGGAGTATAATTATAATAAGGTTTCAATTGTGTATAAAAAAATACCCTAGTCAGGACATTATGGATGTGAAATAACACATGCACATGATGTGTGCTTCTAAATTAGAAGGATTCAGTGGTCTAGAGCATCATTTTGTGTGGTCACAATTTGAATTGAAGTGTTTTGAGAAATGATAATAATGACATAAAATGCATTGCCCCATTCAGTGATAAATTAGCTTAAATCAGCACTTGTATGTGATAATATCAAATCATTTATCATGTTTTAATGATTTTGGCCCAGATTATGCATTGTCATAAAATGTTGCTTAGAGTGACAATTTTAACATAATAGTGATACTAATTGGATGTCTAGAATTTTGAATGTAACCCCACTATCCATTATAGCCATTGGGTTAGATATAAATACATCTTCATCTTCCATCACACTTCTCATTACTTCCACTCTAACCATTCCCACTCTATTGATAAACTCTTTTGCTACTGTGACACCACCCTTCCACAGGTTCCCTTGTTCTAACCACATGTGCGTAATTATTTGCCTATGTCACTTATTGATTTCACACCCCTTGTAATCACATCCAACCCACCCATCCAAGTATCCTTTCTTTATTATAATCTCACCTTAACCCAAACACCCACCAAGGAGGTAGAAATATAAAAGCCCACTAATATAACTATGGATAGTCAACCTATCATAGGGGTAGAGGAAACCCAATCATTAGCTAAGGAATTAGTGAAAATATTAATGGTGGACATGATATTTGTTTTGGTAACTACCAGTGTATCACATTTAGTTGCAAACTCATAGGTAACAGTGGTCATTGAAACAAAAAAGATTCACTAGTAGTCATATCCACTCCATGTTAGTTGGCACAATGAGTTTCCAAAAAGAGGAAATAGATGATATTTCCTATAACTTAGGATTTTGGTCTATTAGAAGCATCCAAAATACCAAATAGAGGCCCCAAAACCATTTATAGAATATCATATGATGCAACAGGGGAAAAATGTAGAGATAGCAGTTCCCCCACCTGACAAACAAAAATAAGATTTAGTGGTGGGGGATTATTAACTATCTAAGGTACACCTTATTCATATAATAGGAGAGGAAGTAAAATATAATGTTCATAAAACCATAAGTTCTATCTTTAATAAAATGTATAGTGACAAGGTCACTAAGGATGAGCTAAAGAATAAGGCTAAATAGTTGACAAATTCCCTAATAAATTTCATAAACCTAGAAATTCCACTTGAATCTACTCAAACAACTCAATCTCTCTCTTAGTTCCTTGACAAAAACATTTGAGGCAATGACATAGATTGGTACAATGGGTAGAGCTATAAAAGACTGAGCTGAAGAACTAATCACCAAAGGTAGTAGAGTAATAGGGCTAGCCATGAACTACTACAAGAATTTAAAGGATGATCTTTCATCTCTAAAGGAAGAGACAAGTAAATATGAAGAAGAGGTTAAAAGGATGAACCTCTACTTTCCCAAATTACAACCCATTGGCCTAATAGAGAGTGATAACCTCATGTCTAAAAATATAATAAAAAATCCTTTGGAGCATGATGATATGGAGAGGTCAACCAAATTTAGAATAAAAATACTTAGTGAAAATATTGATAAGGCCAAGAGCACATGTGACAATTCCATAAATACAATTTATGATATTGATGATTCAATTTATAAATTATCATGCAATGCATTAGATTATCAAGATAAACCTCTTCTTATTCATGTTATCTAGGATAAATTCAAGGTGGTTATTAAGGAGTTAGTAAATGATGTAACTTTTTATTTGAATTCCATCCATTGGTTTATCAAGTATCACAATACACTTGATCAGATAGGAAATGATATCCAAGTCTATAGAGCTTCTTCAAGAGAGTTATCTAAGGTAACTACAAAATGTGACATTACTAATCTTTACATAGTTGGTCCTAATGAATAATACTTACAAGAAATATTTGGAAGCTTTGACACTTATATCAAGAATATACAAGTGAAAAATGACAAGGAATCCTTAGAAGTCACTGTTGTGGATTGATTATTTAATTATTTGAGAAAAACTTTCTATAATTTATAAATTTTGTAAGATACATTGTAAAGTTGTAAGTTGTACATTGCAACTATCATTTTGATAGCTCCTAGTTTTTTAGTTGAAAGAGAGCTATTTGTAATTTTCAATTATATTTTTGTCAAGTTTTAGTTGAAAAAGTGCAACTTACATTTTTAATTTTTATTTTTGATAAATTTGAATGAATTATAAGTTATAAAAGCTCATGTTATAATTTGCACGTTCCTTTTTGACAAATTAAATGACTTATAAGTTGTAAAAGTCTCCACTACAAATTAAAAGTTAGGTTTTGTAAGTTATATCTTAAAATATCAAAAAAACATTCAATTTTTCCTAGAAGACTGACTAAGTCATGAAGTTCATTTTGGCACCCCTTTTTTATAGAGAGACTTCCTCAACTAAAATGAAAGATAGATGGTTCAATTGGATGAATTTAGAAACATTTTTTCATTTTTTCAACACTTGGAAAAGTACCCAGTGATTGTAGAGTCCTCTTATTCCTTCTATTCTAACAAAGATGCCTTTTCACATTAGGGATGATGACATTTATATCGAGACTCCCTGATTTATTGCTCTAGAACTGAGTGTAAGTGTTTTTGACTTCTTCTTACTCAAGGGAGTGATTTTTAGTATAGATATGGGTTTCCTACATAGGCCAAAGGATATTTTTATTGATAGATAAATTTTTTTACTCTTGAGAAATTTATCTACATGCTATAACCTAGAGAATAGTAATATACTGAAGTTTTTCCTTCCTTATATTGTGTTATTTTTGCATATGTATGGGTTTTTATCACATTTGTGAATGATATAAATCTTATTTCAGTCATATAGATTAATTTATGGTATTTATTTTTCCCTTTTTAAAATTTATTGAGGAAAAATAAAGAACTTTATTTCTTATTTGATAAATGGCCAATATTACATTTGGTTTCATATTTGTATAAGATTGTGCTTCAAAAGATTTCAAAATATATTATTTCTCAATTGTGTTAAATTAAATCAAACATTAATTTACACTAGAACACTTTAGTGCATCATCATTTTTCTAGTTTAAAAGTTCCTTATAAACTCTTTATTTACAAGTTGAAACCCTAATTAGGAGCATATCACTAAGAAGCTATAGTTAGAAGTGAACTAGTCATATATCAGTTGCATTAAACTTAGTGAAAAGAAGCTGGCCTTCTTCATAAGTTCACCTCAATTTGCCAAGTTCCCACATCTTGGAGGTGATCCCATTGTGTCATTAGATTTCCCACATACTATAACTCATACAACACAAAGTGGGTGTTAAATCTAATTGATAGCAACCACCAAAAGGGACTAGGTGCAAAAAGAATTAAATCCTTATGCCTTTCACATAGAATTACCCTCTATGACATAATATGGTTCAAAATTTCCCTACACTACTACACTATTATGTTGTAGTCTCCATCCTTTCACATAACCTTCCATGCACACCATTTGTTCATTATGCATCCAAGTATCAAGTCACATACGAGATAAATATGTCATGTATAGGATAAACATGAAGCAAGCATGAATTTTGATATTGATTGAATGTAGATATTTAGAGTGCCAAAGATAAGAAGACATGAACCACATATAAATAATGACCAAGATTACAAGAATCATGAAAGGCATGAACTCCCATTCAATGTAGAGCATTATATGTGTAGTTAACAAAAACTCAATAAAGGTTGAGTGCATAGGGTTTAGTATGCATATAACTCCTAAAAGAGTTATGCACAGAAATATACCACATGCATAAGGATGACATGACCAATTTTAAATAAGCTTACATGGATTTCACATCAATGAATGGTCTAGATGGATTGAAAGTTGGTAGAAATAAGCAAAGATGGTAGATAAACTTGATTTAACATGAATAGATTGTAAGTTAGAGTGAAATTAAATGCAAAAGTGGTGGGTATGTGGGCATAATATGTACACATGTATCCTCTAGCTATATAAGTTTACTTTGTTCTTGATGGACATGCAAATTACTTAAATATCCAAGAATGACCTTCCAACTACTTTTATGAATAGATTGTTAGATCGAATTGAATTAGCATGGATCATAGTAGATATTGCACTAGTGCTTAGTTCTCTTTCTTAACCTAGAGTTATAGGCACCAAATTCTGAATTCAAGTTCTTATCTACCATCTCAAGTGGTGAATTAATTATGCAATTCTCACCTAGATCTATATAAACCTTAATTTTTCATTATGAAAAGGATCCCTCTCCTTGGTATAACAGATATATATTATTTTGATTTTATAATATTATATTAGGCATTAAAATTAATAATAATTTAACTACCTCTCTTCATGCTCTATGTTCTATGTGTGTTAATGGTTTTTTATATTCATAAATGGATGTTCATCCCTCTCATTATTGTCATACCTTCACACTTGTACATGGAATCAAAATTCTCTATAGGTCAAATGCTATGTATAAATTGGTTTGTGTAGGTGTTATATTTGGCACATTAATCATCCCTATTAATGTTTCATTGTTTTCCCATACCTTTGTGTGAAACACTGATGAATTTGGTGTTTGATTTGAAGATTATGTGTATTTGGTTCCTTATTTTTATTATGATGTTAAGCACATGAGGTGCTCATTCTACTCTTGGTGTATCACCTTTTTTTCCTTTCAACAAACCTCTTACCCTCTCTCCCCATTTTACCCTCAAAATATTAGGTTTATCATTATCTATATATTTCATTTTTGGTATTTGTATATTTGCATGTTAGTCCTAAACTAGGTGCACTTACATTAGAAATAAGTCAACCTTGTATGGAGGTTCATCCGAATGAGCACAAAAATCCCATGTCTTTGGGGCATTCCCTTTCTTTTGATGAGACACATAATCTTCTACACATGATAGTAAGCTTGAATATACCCATGCCCTACACTAAGCACTTATATTCACTATGTTGAGTGTTAGTGCTATGTGCCCTTATTTAATCACCCTTGCACATTAAGCTATCCATGGGTGCCTATTTCAAATGATAATAGTTTTTGGAAAGCTTGGTGGGACCATTTTCAGAGGTTTAGTTGATATTTTGGCGTGATTCTTAGTGGTTATTGCACTAAAAATGCTTTTGAATCACCTAAAGACTCCATTTAATCTCAAGTTTTTATAGATCAAACCTATGCATTCTACCTAGAGGGAGTCTAACTCCTTTTATTCTTATGGATGATCTAGGAGTTCATGTATTCAACCATTTCAATGGAGGTAACCCATTAACCTTGGCCCAACATGATGATATCTAATCTCTTCTTTCAAAATCTTTACATATTTTATGAGAGAGGATGTCACTACTCCATTTGAACACATAAAATATATATTAGGTATTTACACCATATATAATGTGACTAAGAACAACGTTTCCTTGAGGATATTATCTTCATCTTTTTGGAAGAGGCACTATAGTGGTATAGACATTTAAGGCCCAACTTAATTCATAACTAGGATGAAATCAACAATTAGATTTATAGTTAGTTTGTTGATAGAAGTGACCATCTATTCCTCATTAAGAAACTCACCACCATCAAGTGAGCATCCCATGAAATTTTAAAAGTTTTAAACATGAGGTTTTAGATAACCTAGGAATGGATCTCTCCATTAGTCAAGCCCTTTATATATTTGTAATTTTTATACATATTAAGGGCACTTGAATGTGATCTTATGATCATGATCCAAAATATAGGAGGAGCCATATTGCCCAATGCTTATGAGCTCATAATGGAGGTAGATAATTATTTTATTTGAGTAGGTAAGTGTAAACCCAAGATTTCCATGCCTTTAATTTTGATGCCCACACTCACCCATCCCACTTTCATGCCTCCTACACTCTTAATCAGCCAATTGACTCCTATATTTCCTTCAAAGGAGTTACATGAGGTCAAACACCTCTTGTAGAGCTTGAAGACTAAGTTCATAACTCTTAAGAAGAATAAAGCATATCAGATCCAATCATATCATCCCTTCATATAACCTTTCTAATAAAGTACATAAGCCTAACCTCAACTCGCATATACTAGGCCATCTAATGTAATAACTTTCAACTCTGCTAGCACCTAAAAACCCATTAGACTTGCACAAAATGACATGGTTTAACACAAAATTTTGGGTAAAGTGTCAAAAGGAACCCACCCTTGAGCATACCAAAGCATAGGATAAATCAAAAGCATGAATGTAAAGTAAACCCCTACTCTTGAATTGAGAAGATTTAGGATTAAAAGGCATGTATTAAAGTGTAGGCATAGCGATGGAAGTATATTGCATGTATGGTCAAGATGCCCCTATGCCAAATATCATAAAGCTAAAGGAGTAAGAAGAGAATGATTATGTCCTATAATGGTAGGAAAGTGTCTTTGATGCGATAGATTTGAGTGAGGAAAAAGTAGATGTGTGCGATGAATATAAACATGAGAATGAATTGGCCCTATTAAGCCTTAAAGAGATCCAAGGAGAAATATTTATGAAAATAAAACTCCAAGTTCATTGAAGAGTTTGAGTCACTCACTAGACTAGTAATTTGTAAGGGCAGGGATACCAAGGAGGTCATGGTAGATGCAACTCAAGTTGACATGATTAGGGACACTCATGTAAAGGTAGTTAAACCCATTAAATGAAATATCCTCCCAGCTACCTCAAGTGAGCCATTTGAGTTGTAGAGGGCTTATAATGATAAATTCATGTGACTTAGTGTTCAAAAGATGATAAAATATCCCATATACCTTGTATATATCTTAGACCTAGGTGAACAACTATATGGCCAAAATTTATGCTCACATATCAATGTCAAAATTTTTGAGCAGGTGTTTATCTCCATGGACATCCCTTTAAAACCAATTGAAAGGGTACAATGCCACCCCAAAGAACAAGTATTTTTCTACTTATGTCTTTCATTTTGAAATATGCTTACACATAATAAGGGAGACCTTTGAGGCTTTTATTTTGATCTAGGTAGTTTGAGGCCCCATGTTTGTATATGTTATATATTAGAATAAATTAGTTCATATTTTACTTCCCTAAGTGCTTCCACTCACACTATGAATAGTTTTAGTTTAATTTTTTTTACTTTCATCTAGGTGTGTTTCACACTTGTTGTTTTTTTACTTTTGTTTTTTAGGAATATGTCTCAATTTAGTTTATTTAATGAAGGGACACACATTCATAAAGCATTTAGGGAACAAGGAAATATGATCCAACACCAATGCATGCATGAGAGATACATTTTCAAAGGAAAAATTTTCATGCTACTATGGCTCCATGCCAAATGGATTACATCAATGGCTATTGGTTCCTACTTAGCAAATAGGTGGCCCATAGAGGTCACTAATAATGTTGAATCTTCAATTCACCATGTACCTTGAACCCCTTTGCATAGGAGTGCACATGAAAAAGTATGAGTGTAAGAGGTAGTTATCATTCAACCTAGTCTAGTGCCTAAGATCATGAGTTTATAGAATTTAAAGTGTAAGAATGAAGGAACACATAGGAAAATTTGAGTTCTACATGTAGGTATAAGCATGCCTTATCATGCATGAAAATTTGAATGAAAAACTTTTATGCTTGAGAAAAATTAACTTGTGAAATGTTATATTTATCAAAATTAAGCTTGTGCACAGAGTTCCCAAACCTTAAGTAGTGCACAAAAGAAGGTGCATAGTGCATAGTTTACAACCTTAAGTATGCAAGCAATATATTTATTCTTCTTGCACATTCCTATCTAGGAAATCACAAAGATCCATACCTACACTCTTATGATTAGTAGGATATGATCTATATTATGAACCAATCCCTTCATAGGCCAATGCAAACTCCTAGATGTGAAACTTAGACTTGAAAAAAAACAAAAATGGAATAGATGTAGGATAAATCAAGACCTTATGCCCTTCACATATAATTAACCTAGACACCATCACATAGGTTCATAGATTCCTTAAAGTGCTATACCATTATGCTATAGTGCCCATCCTCCTACATAAACTTTCTTATTCAACCTTTGTGAAAGATGAATCCAAGTTTCAAGTTATGTATGGGACAAACATGAAGCTAGAATAAACTTGGTAGTTAATTAAAATCATATATTTAGAGTGTCAAAGATAAGTAGGCATGAACCATGTGCAAATAAGGACCAAGATTAAATCAATCATGAAAGGTGCATTATCCCCTTTAACATAGATCCATATGTGTATAGATAACACAAAATTAACAAAAATTGAGTGTACAAAGTTTAGTGCATATATAAATCCTGATAGAGGCATGCAAAGAACTATACTATGTGTGAAAGTATAACATGACCAAATTTTAAGAAGATTACATGGATTCCATGTCAGTGAATGGCCAAAATGGATTGGCAAGTGGTGGTAATAAGAAAATATGGTAGTTAAGCTCAATTGAACATAAAAAAATATAGGTTAGAGTGGAATTAAATGCAAAAATGGTAGGCAAGTGGGTAGAAAATGCACATGCATCTCCTCTGCCTATAAAAGTGTACTTCTTTCTTGACACATACATAGAATACCTGTAGATACAATAATGACCTTCCAACTAATTTTATGACAAAATTATCAGATTGAATTGAATGACCATGGTTTACAGTGACTATTGCATGAGATTTTGCTTCTCTTACTCAACCTAGAGTTCTAGGTACCAAATTTTTAATTCAAGTTCCTATCTACCATCTCAAGTGGTGAGTTAATAATGTGGGTCTCACCTAAATCTATATAACCTTGATTTTAATTGTGAATAGGATCCCTCTCCTTGGTATAAAAAATCTTTTCTTATTCAAGTTTTTAATATTAGATTAGGCCTTGCAATTAATAAGAACTAAACTACCTTTCTTCATGCTCTACATTCTGTGTATGTTAATAGTTGTTGATTTTTGTATATGGACATTAATCCCTCTCATTATTGTCCTTCATTTTCACTCTACATGGAATATAAATCCTCTACAAGTCACATGCTATGTATAAATGGGTCTATGCAGGCATTATCTAGAGACCATTTATCATCCCTCTTAATGTTGTGTTTTTTTCTCATACCTCCATGCAAAACACTTATGTTATTGGTGTTTAGTTTTAAGACTATGTGTATTCATTTTATTATTTTTATTATGCCATTAATAAGGTGATGTGATCAATCTAATCTTGGTGAATAATTTTTTTTCCTTTCAGTAAACCTCTTATCCTCTCTCCACCTTTTCCCCTCAAAATATTAGGTTTAGTATTAGCTATAGATTTAATTTCTACTCTTTGTAAGTATACACACTGGTCCTAAATTGGGTGTACTTTGATTAGAAGGAAGTCAACCTTATCTAGAGATTCATCTCAAAGAGAATAATATTCCCATGTCTTAGGGACTTTACCATTATTTTATCAAGATGCAGGATCTTTTGCATGCATTGGTATGCTCAAATATACTTGCACCCTGCACCAAAAAATTTCACACCCCACACCAATCTCTCACACTTTTCACCCATATTAAATCACCCCTATGTAGAAATATATCCATGGGTACATGTTTTGAATGATAAAAAAACTTGTATCTATTTTTTCCAGGCTGGAAATTCAAGTTTTTATACAAATAAAAGAATCTAAAAACTAATTTCATTTGTTACTAATCCATATTTATTTCTATTTTTAGTTTTTTTAACCATGTATTTTTTCAAGAAATCATTTTAGTATTTTTTCCATATTAATTATCTTGAATTTTTATTTTACTATTATTTTATCCTTTCTTTTCAATCACTTTATTTGTGTGTTTTAAAGTTGTGTATGCTCTTCCCTTGGCATCACATTGGTGATGATACTTAGGAATCAAGAATAATTTTAAAATTTTTGTATTACCCAAGTTGTGTTTGTGTGTATGTTCTTCATTTCTTGTTATATTGGTGATAATACTTGGGAATCAAAGACAAGTATTATTTTTTTCCTAGGGGCTCTTGTGATCATGGATTTCACCATCATATGATAGGACAAACTCCATGTACTAGTTGGGTATACAAATTGAGTGTCAACTATTTTAAAGGCTTAAGAGATGTATTTTAACCACACTATGATGTGAGGGGATTCCATGCTCTAACACCTAGGGTTTCAATAGTTAACTCAAAGTTTGATTTTTCAACATCAACTTACTAAAAGTTTATGATTGAATTAGACACATTACGACTAGACCCATTTCTGTGCATCCATTAAATCAAATTATTCCATGATTTTCGGCCTCACGTATTGAAACTTATTTAGAGGACTCCCTTTATATAATCTTATTAAAACATTAAGCCTTGGTGAGACAATCTTTAATTCAACTTTAGTGCATGAGTTAGTGGTTAGAACTGATAATTTACTTTCCACATAATTTTTGTAATTGGGTTTATGAGTATACGAGAATGATACTTCCTCCATAGTCAGCACTCTAAAATGTTGGGTTGACACTATGAAATGTACAAGCAAGTAGTAAGGAAAGACTAAAAGTTATTTAAGTCCTTTTTTTCTAGTTTTATCTATTTTCATGCATTACATGTGTGCTTAAAATAGGAACTTATTTATTTTGATCCCTTGTGTTTAAACCTAATTTGGATATGGATCTTATTTTAGTGGTAGGCTTAATAATATATAAATGATAAGGTACAAGGGTGAATATTATATCTACAATAGGCCAATTATTATGCTAAACTCAAATGTACCATATGCTAAATTTATAAAATTGAGATAGGCTATTAATGGAAAGTAAAACCATGATAGATATATAAATAACATAAAAGATAGTAATTAGTTGTTTTTGATACTAATACAGTGTTGGATCTAGTATAATTAGAAAGATAGTTTTGGAACAATTATTAGATTTTGGATCTGGTGCCTTTAGCTCTTTTGACACTTGTGTCAACCTATGATAATTGCATCGATGCTAGTGTCATGCACACACTATATGCTAAAACATGATGAAACCAGTTAGATGATTATAGATTTGGATTCACCTTCACTATGATGTATTTATATATAGGTCATAGACTTTTTCTCTTTATGAAATGGTAAAACCCTAGCTTTACATATTTAATGTGACCTTGGGGAAATGGGTTAATGGAAATAGGGTGTCAAGGTAACCTACATTGAATCCATTGTCAAAGGGAGCTACATACATACACAATACTATAGAAGAGGTCCTCAAGCTCATGTAATTATCCCCTACATGTTGGCTTATATGCGAATCATGGAATTTGTGAAACAAGTAAAATAGTGACCTACCTTGGAACTTGGAAAATATGACCTTATGACTACTCCTTTAGTACTTGGACATGTAGATGGACTATTACTTTGAATAATATTATAATAGGTTAGAATAGGAATGCTTATGGTAACTTTAGTGATTTTTGAGTTCTTTTTTGGTCTAATTTCTAAGTTTTATCGATGAGGAATGAATGAGGGTTAATATTATATTTATACCAATTCTATTAGGAGATAAATTGTATTAAAATAATATGCATACCATTGTAATACATTTAATTTGTAAATTTTATGAATTTAGGTCAATGGACACTTGGGTTTGGCTAGGATAGTAATGATGATGTTACTATCTAACCTAGACATTTGTGTTCAGGGAGAAAGAGAGTAAGCACATGGTTAGAATTTGCATAGATGTAAAATAAGTAAATTATAAACATTTTGGTCAATATGGGATGTCTATATCATCAATATAAGGCTAGTCAGACTAATAGATAGGCCAAGGGGCACAATATAGAGTAGATGCAAGAATTGCAAAAGCAAGTCATGTGTAGAACTAAGAGGAATAGCTAGGGTCATGATTTTTCCAAGTTTACAAGATTGAGGTGATACATAGTCACAAAATATCATCTAAAATTTCCCCCTTTTAATATAGTAATGGAATTTATAGTTTAAAGGAAAAGAATAAGTACTTGGGTGTGTATACATACCTTGTCTTTACTTAGAGTTGATATTGAAGTGCTTTGTTGGATTTGGGTTTGAGTGATTTCTTGGTGAATGGAATAAAACCAAGAGTATGTTACAATGTATAATTAGTGAATATAATATAGATAAAAATTACTTGAAATAGATTGAAATTGAAAGAGCAAGGTTTAGGAGTACATTTATGTGTCAATGTAATTACCTTGCCTATTGGCAAGTGATTTTTACAAAATATGTATCATTGTAAGGTTTTAAAACTGAAATTAGGATAAATATATATAATTATTTTAAATTAAATATATCCAAGGATATATATAGATAGAGAGAGATTGGAAGGCACATGCCCCCAAATTTTGAGCAAAAGTGAGTTGCCACATAAAAGTTAAGATTATCTCAGCCATGCAAGCCAATGATACTTATAACTTGGTGAGTTTGGATTATCAATTACAAATTGAAAACTTGAAAATATTGAGTGATTTATTCACCCCAACCATACCAAAAAGTGAACCAAGTTGTATTGCAATAGATTAGCTCGCTAAATTCCATAAATGTCTACTAGGTATTAGTATGTGCAATAGTTTTAGAATCTTAAATTGATTTGGATTTTTTAATATTAGGTACATATTGAATAAAATATGCCCATTATATTTTTCTCATGACAAAAATTTGTGTAACAATGGTACCATGTATAAAATTTTGCTAAAAATGTGTATCTGAATCATATAACTATGTGATTTGGCCATTTCATAAAACTTTGTAAGTATGTAAGACATGCTTCCAAAGCATGACCCCACTATAGATGGAGAAATATTAAATTAATATAAGTATCAATGTGGAGTATATGTTTCAAAAACATGCCCCACTATAAACTAGAGATGCTGAAAACTAAGTAGGTGTGGAGAACATGCTTCAAAAGCATGTCCCCACTAAACCTATGAATTATTAGCACCATTAAAAATGAATGTAGAGGACATGATTTAAAATCATGCCCCCACTAAATATAAATTTTTCAATGTGTGGAATCCATTTCCATATGACATACCCCCACTAAATCTACCAATTGGTTTAAGTACCATATACTATGTCAATGTGGAGAACATGCTTCCAAAGCATGCCCCCACTGTAATATGGAAACTATGAAAAATGTGGAAGCCATTTCACCATGATATGACCCAATAATAGGACCCATTTTGAGGTGAGGGAAATATATTAACTAGTAGTTAGATCACTTGAAAAGGGTAAGACAACTATAAATCTATGAATGTAACCATGTAGCATATAGAAGGAAATATGTCTAGGTAGATGTAACATTCTGCATATAATTAATGTGATCACATATAGGCCTAATATTCATGATAAATATCATGGCAAAGTGTAGATATTAAAGGTACAAGCTCAATAATAAAATAATCACACACACAAGAGCACTAAAAAACAAGTCAAAAGGCAATGGTTTAAGGAGACCAACAATAAGGGACATGTTCAAATGCCAAAAAGTCAAATGGACATGACTTATTCAACTATCCACAAAAGTAATGAATGACATATTCAAATGTCTAATAATGTAATGATATATTCAAATATCCAAGAAGGAAATATAGGTATGGGGGAACATACAGTGAAGCATATTCAAATACTCAAAAAATCAAGACAATAACAAGGAAAAACACTCAAAGAAGTGTATAAAGGAAAATCATAAGTAACTAGTATGTGTAAGTTCCAAGGAGCCAATAAAATGTGTAAGTGTTGAAAATGTTTTTGAATTTTTTGTATTTTTTTGGTATTTTTGATGATTAGGAAAGATCATCCTATGATGCCATCTCATTGATGGTAATATATATCTCCCCCCATTGTGAACCTTATAACCTCAAGTTGGATCTTTTATATTGTTTGCATCATGATTGTCTAGGTTAAAAAGGGACATATCAGGTTCCTCCTCACATTTTTCAAGTGTAGTAAAATATGTAATGTTATAATTAGAGATACATATTAATTTACCTTCATAAAGAAAAGAAATTCCTTGTTGATTTTTGTAAATTTTTGCTTCCATTTGGTATAGCCAAAGAGTTCCAAGTGTAATGGAATATGGATATATGGTTGACATATCCAAACTCATTTCTAAATTACTTTAGGACCACAAATTTTTTTTATTCTTATGTTTCCCAAAGAGTCTTCCCAACCTCCTTTGTTTTGTAAGTTTGTTAAATTGAAGCCCACTTGTTAGAAATGTCTTACATTACTAGTAGTTTTTTTTGTAGGATTAACATGGCTATGCCAAAACTAAGTGCCACTCATGTATAATTTAACTTTTAAATCTTGTTGGCATGGACACTTGTTGTTTTGTTCATTTTTTTATTCTTTAATTGGAATTGAACCTTATATAAGTCCCATGTTAAGCAATTCTTATAAATTTGTCATATAGAGGTTAGGGATGCCACATTTTTATTCATAGTATTCTTTAACCAATTGGTCTTATTACTTTATTTAAGGGATAAAAATTTGGTACTTGGAAGGAGAAATGTTAATCTTCATTGGATGAGTAAGTATGAATGTAACATATATATATTTATATCTACACATAAATGAGTGAATGAATCATATTGTTTATGCAATTATCTTTCATTTAAGGGGAAAAGAAGGCCTTTACTAAATACAAATTACCATTCCAAATATTAGGGTCTAAATTCTAGCTCATATGATGCAATTTTGAATCAAATAGTATAATATTAAAGGGACTAATCATCACGTTGTTTGAAATTGTGAAAGTGTTATAATGTAAGTTTCAGAACCTTGCTAATATTAAAATCCATGAATAAAACACATTCCAAGTTTTAAAAAATGGTTAGGGAACCTTTTGTCAAGCTAGAGAATCAATTGTGAACCTCATCAAAAATTCTCAAATGGAATAATTTTAATAATAGTTTGTTATCATTTTCCCATTGACGAAGAGAATGTACATAATCTAGAATGTGATCAAGTGTATCCTTATGGTTCCAAAAGATAGGTAAATGTGGTAATTCAAAACTAGGTGGATAAGGATATTCAAGTATACATTATGAAAGTGGCTCATTAATGAATATGTTAACATGTGCATTTGCATTATGGAAAACCACTTGAATTTGAAGTATAAAAACCTATTTTTGAAGGTCCCTAATAGTGCTAGTTATATATATAAGATAATCCATGGGGATGGTGGTGTTTTATATATGTGTTATCATTGGTTCTAAACTACCACCTCTTTTGAACCTAGGAATATGAGTATCATCATCCTCATGAACAATAAATACAAGTTTTTAATCCTTGAATTTTGGATACTTTTGTAATGGTAATGGATATTTTAATTTTTTTACCCTTGGTGTATGATTTGAGGAGCTTGTAATAAATTTAGAACTTTACTAATGCACATTTTGTAAAGATATGACAAGTGGAGCTTGGGGAAGCAATGGTGAAGGAATATCATTTTGTTGAGACACCTTGTTTAACATTGGTACATGTCTCTTATTTAGAATATTAATGTTATTTTTATCTATAGATGCAAGATGTTTCCTTTTTATTAATCACTTAATATGACTTGGTAAAGATGCCATAATTTCTTGGTTAACCTTTTGAAAATTTTCAATATCAAATGAAGGCCAAGAAGGACTATCACCCTTAATAAGGGGAATATTATTTGGAAATTTATGAATATGAGTAGTTTTAATCAATGAAATTGAAGGAACATCCCATTTACTAATGATTTACAAATCTTCCATGATTTATCAATGGAGTTGATGGAAATTATCATGATTAAATGAAAGTATCTTATCTCCATAGGGGATCAATTTTGGTATAGAAGGCTAGGACATATTATTTAGATCATCCTTGGGATATATCAAATCATGTCTTAAAATGATAGGAGCATGGACTTGATTAGAGGGATAGTAGCTACCACCATTCAAAGATTTATGTTGTTTGCCTTAGCACTTGGAGGAATGCAAGAGTAATGGATTTTGATACCTTTATTGGAGATATTTTCAAAGGGTTTCATATTCATAATAATCAAAGTAATCAATGTAATACACGATAAAAGAGAAAAAGAACACAAATATTAGGACCAAGTAGGAGATAAACATCTACAAGAGAATGCTTATGCAATAATGATGTTCAAATATTGGGTTCACCAAATGTTTGAACCTAATTTGGATATGGATCATATTTTAATGGTTAGGGTTATAGATATGTAAATGAGAGGTCACAAGGGTGAATATCATATATAAAATAAACTAATTAATGTGTTAAACACATATGTACCATATGTTGAATTTATAAAACTAAGATAGGCTATTAATAGAAAGTATAATTATGCTAGATATACAAATGACATAAAATATATTACTTATATATTTATGATGCTAATATAATACTGGGTCTAGTATATGTTGGAAGCAGGTAGGAAGATAGTTATGGAATAGTTTTTATATTCTAGATCTGGTGCTTTTAGTTCTTTGAATACCTGTGCCAGCTTGGGATAGTTTTGTTGATGCTAGTGTTTAAACTCAACTCTAGTGTCTTGTATATAATATGAACTAAAATAAGATGTAAAAACATGGATTCTTATGGAGTTAGATTTGCCTTTGATCTAGTGTATTCAAATATAGGTCATGGATTATCACTCCTAATGAATTGGCAAAACCCTAGCTTTGTATCTTCAATGTGACATTAAAAAATATTTGTTGGTGGGCACACAGTGTCAAGATGACCCATAATGACCACACTATCATGTAATGTGCAAAGTAAGTACAACACTGACATAGATTTCAACTTGAAAAATATGATCTTTTGACTGCTCCTTTAGTAATTCAATCCTAAAATTGGTCTATTCCTTTGACTGCTATTAGAGTAAGGTAGACTATGAAAGCTTTGGGTAACTGAGTACTTCTTGAGTGCTCTTTTGGTTGATTACTACATTTCATATGTGATGAATGAATTAGGGTTGATATTGTATTTATACCAATCCTATCAGGAGATAAATCACATTAAATCACTTAGGTTGACCATTTTAATACATTTCATTTTCAAATTAGATGAATTTAGGGTACTAGAATATTATGTCAGGATAAGATAGTAATGTTGACACTAGTATATAACTCCGATGTTAGTGTTTAGGGAGAATGAGAGTAGGCACATGCTTATAATTTGTATAAGTGTAGGATAAGTACATTTTAAGCATTATGGGAAAGATGTGATGTATGTGTCATCAATATAAGGTTGGTCAGACTAATATATAGGCCAAGGGGCACAAGATAGAGTAGATGAAAGGATTTTAGAAGTAAGGCATGTGTATAACTAAGAAGAACAACCAAGGTCATGAGTTTTCTAAGTGAACAAGACTAAGGTGATACATAAT
Source organism: Torreya grandis (assembly GCA_037957365.1). Classification (NCBI taxonomy): domain Eukaryota; kingdom Viridiplantae; phylum Streptophyta; class Pinopsida; order Cupressales; family Taxaceae; genus Torreya; species Torreya grandis. The sequence continues at coordinate 867,667 of JARHVA010005472.1, read as the reverse complement.
CACAAAATATCATCTGCACCTTGGGAAAACCACATGCTAAAAATATTTTGATTGAAAATAATATTTGAGTTCTAAATTCAAAACTAAAAATCATATCTAAAACCTATAATTCAATAAAAGTCTAAAGTCATAAACTCAATTTTTTTGGTCAATCATAGTAATTTCTAGTTTTGGTATTTCATTTTTTTAATTTTTGAGTTAAGTATTTCCTATTAATTTCACTTATCACTAAGCACATGGCTATGTAGAACAACCCAAGGTTGAGGAAGGAACCTTTTGGTAATGACCCCTTTAACTTTGGTAATAAATAATATTGAGTTGGAATCCATTACATCCATGACAATGAAGAAGAAGAGGGACTTTATCAATAAGATAATAGCCCTAGATCCATCTTACCCCCTTCTAAAATCACCAAATATATACTATCTAAGAAAGATGAATCCTTGTTCCATGCTTTGAGTGTAGGGGTAAGCTTCGTTTAGATTTTAGGGTCCAAAATTTATGTCATTTGACTATTCGAAATTAAGTAACATCCCTAATCCAAGACCAAGTTGCATCCCATGGTTCCCTAGGGAATAATAATGTTATCATAAGTCTAACTAATCCCAATACCTAAGTTTTCATGGATTAAGTGGAAAAATATCATGAATGAAGACACATCCAAACCAAGTTAGGAGTTTTCTAGTCAAGCCCAAATATAACAATTGGATCAAGATATTGATAATATTCAAGATAATAACACAAATAATACTTTGGTCAATCAATCTATAAATATAAATATAATTAATCCTAGTCTTAATATATAATTAACTTAAATCAATCCAAACTCAAATGAGTATTTGAGTCCATCCATCATTAATCCTAATTCAAAATATATTTTGAATACCATTACAAGATCAAAAATATTTAATCCAATAAATCAAAATCCAAGTTTGAATGTTCACTCAACTCACCCATCAATCAATCCAATCCAAATCCGAGTTTGAATGTTCTTTCAACCTCACCCATCAGTCAAATCAATACAAATCTAAATTTCAATGTTTATTCAAATTTTCTCATAAAAAATAAACATACAAATCCAAAATTTAATCCATATTCAATTTCAAAAATCAATCCAAATCTGAATTTGAATTTTCATTCAAATTCACCAATCAACCAAAAACATCAAAATATGAACTTGAATAAATATTCAAGCTCATACATCAATCCAAATCCAAATTTGAATATTCATTGAATTCCCTTATGAATGATTAACATACAAATCTAAACTTGAATACATATTCAAGTTCAAAAATCAATCAAAATATAAATTTAAATGTTCATTCAAATTCACTAATCACTAATCAACATCCCAAATTTATTTTAGGTGCAATTTCAAATTAATTTTCAAGTTTTAATTCAAGTCCATCCAAAAATAAATTTCCCATAATCAAACATTAATTCACAAACCCTAATTGATCATTCAATCCCAATATCAATCTATAAAACTATTTGGTTTAATATTAAATCCATGTTTAAATCCAAACTTAAATCAAAACATATTCACAAATCAATCTCCAAATCTAAATTCCTTCACACATCCAAAGTCATATTTTATCCAAAATAAATCTTCAAATCAATTCATTAATAATCCACCTCAAAATTAATATTCATGTGCACATTCTAACATTAATCTAGGTTCATTCATTGGTCAATCATCCAACGCATAGATCACTTCTAATCAAAATAATCAATTCTTACCCCACTTCATCCATGACTGGAAAAATATGAAAGATAAGATCTAAGGTTTAGAATATGGTACATTTTCCAAACAAAACAATTTAAATTTTAATAAATTTTCCCATATCCATTTGAAATTAATAACATGATAAAACCCTTTCTTACATAATTTAAACTTCTTAAGTTTGATAAATACAAAGCTAAGGGGGATCCTAGGGAAAAAATTAAATATTTTTATATGGTTGTATGGACATCACCTATAACAAAGAATATTTATTAAGAATCTTTCCACGTAGTCTGAGGGGTCAAACCTTAGAGTGGTTTATTCATTTATCAAAATGATCAATCACTACCTTTGAATATTTATCTAAAATATTTCTGTACCACTTCTCTTATAATGTTGAATTGGAATTAACTATGGTAGACCTATATAATATTAAATAATGAAATGGTGAAACTTTTGCCTCCTTGAAAATATGGGAGTCTTTATCAAGCTACTTTCCATGGTCCAGACCTGAATAAAAACTCATTTCAATCCTTACCAATAATATCAATTCATATTTAACACATCAATTACAACTTCATTATCCCACATCATTTAATGAAATCATAGAAAAAGGAGTTCAAATTTAGAGAAATTTGATTTCCAACAAGGTCATTAAGATTTTCAAACCAAACAATACTTATTCAAATCACATGAAAAATTCCAAATTATTTTCAAAAAATACAAATGTTGTAATTGATGGTGTAATTGATATGAAACATGTCATCACACTCAAATATGAGTTATTAAAAACCATTTCTTAGGGGTTACACTCTCAAATTCTAACACCAAGTTAGTACTCTACTGTATAATTATATAGTAAAACTAACTTACACACATTCTCATAAGGATATATATAACCTTTTAAAATAAGAATTCATAGCTTAATTTTTATGCATTGAAGGCCAAGGTAAATAATATTGATTCACTAATTCACAACACTATCATGTAAATCTACTAGCTATGATGTCATATGCACTACTAGTATTTATCATCTTATCATAATAGTTGGCAAAACAAAACATCTGAATGAAATAAAGATGAATTCATTTTACATTTTTGAACTCCATGTTAGTTTTCTAAATAATAATTATCATTTAAACCTACTTGATCTCATTAGTGGAAGCCTTGTCTATAGTTGTATCCTGAACCACCTTGTTCATAGTTACTTTAAATAACTAGATCAATCTTCTTGGTTATGTAAAAAAGGTATGACTTTACTATTTTAGGATTAGGTATCACCCTAGCTGAGCAAAGGATTGTTTAAGTCCTCTAATCAAACTTATTCCAACATGGTAATGACCCTAGGCTATTGGTTACCTAATCTTAGGTTAGACTTCTAGGATCTTTAATGAGGCTAGCTCCTATGATATGACAATATAGTTATTCTCCTAAACCTATATTATTGGAATGAAAAGGGAAAGAAAATACATGAATGAAAAACTATTATAAGTGTGGTGATGCACCAAATGTTCAATGATCCGCTCTCATCTTAGACACTTTCATAACTACTAATGAATCCAATTAGGACAAAAATTGATCAGATTCTATGATAAGGTTGCAATTGCATGTATTTTGTATGAAGGCTAAAAGGAACCCTAAAAATTGAATGACAAAGAGAGATAGGTTTAATTAAAACACTATGGACTTATGACACTTCAAGGGAAACCTCACTAGATAACATTTCACATAACCTACAATAAACCAATTTACCTGAATCAAGGTACATGAAAGACATACATATGATGAATAAGAAACATACACTTTATAAATCTAACTTAAATAAAACACACTTAACATTAAAATAGAATCAGAGATGTCTTATATTGCTTTAAAATATTTTTACAAAGTGATTTTGGTAGAGCTTTTCTATATCTAGCTCAAGGTTCCAAATCAAGAGCTCAAATCTTGAATTTATAGCAGAATGAGATGAAAGAGAGAGGGGAAATAAATAGATTTCCATTAATAAATGTGACCCAAACACCTTTGATAAATTATCATTGATCCAAAGTTATTTGGTCATAATCCATGAAACAGGAACAAGTTCCTAAGGACCTTGAAACACTAAATGCCACATTATCTTCCTCAATCATGCTTGATATTATTCATGTTATCAGGGAGTTACTTGGGCTCATTCCTTGATATTCCTTTTGATATTCATTTTTTATTCACCATTATATCATTTCTTATAAATCTTAAATATAGATCTATTATGGATGAAAACCAATCACCGTATTGGTTTTAATATAGTCATGATTGCAAATGAAGATCCATAAGTTAGGGCTTATTGAATCTAAAAGAGTTGTAAAACCTTCATATAGAAGATATTGAAAAGTTTTATAGGGATTTAATGGAGTTAGACATATTTACAAGGTATGTTCCTAGTAACTTAGATCATGCTTGATGTTGCATTTATGTATTCTACCTGCTCAGAGTGGTGAAATCATTTGTCCAACATGTCTGACTTTATGACATCCACTTAAAATATTTTCTTTGGTTTGAACTTAGGTTGAATTTGATATCCATTAAAGTCCCTTAGCTTTTTAATTTTAATTTTAGTCACTAATCTTAATTTGGGATCCCTGATCATGACATTTGTTAGCTCCTCATTTGTTCTATGGGTCCTATAGTTAGTTATATCCTATTCCTATGATTGTACCATGTGGCTTTCTCATATTCATCCCCAAGATATGCTGACCTTTTGACATCTCACTTGTTGCCCATCTAATTTTATATGCTATATCATACACCTTCAATCTACCTAGACCTACTAGATTTGTCATTTACCACACACCATTAGATCTTTGTTTGAGCTCCTGTGATCTTGACACTTATCAACCCCTCATTCATTCCTAGGGTCTGCTAACTAGTTGATCTCTTGTTCACTATTTATCTATGTATGAAGACCTGAGATCTTACCACTTGTCAATCATGCATTCAATCTTAGGATATGATGACATTTTGAATGCGAGCTCACCATTGATTTTTGATGCACGATCGAATGCACACCATTACATATTTGAAACCCACTGACATCATTGATCACCCACTCACCATTGGATATTAACTTAAGCTTCCATAATTTGGACACTTATTATCCATGTAATTATTATTAGGAATATTTAAATTTAAATGGCTATTTTATGAGGCTTAAACTTGATGTCTGTGCAACCATCCCACTCTATAATTTCAACTTTGGAAGCTTTTATCTTGAGATAGAGAACTCATCAATATAAAAAATTTATAGGGGACCTTCTCAACATGAAAAGATCATGTCTATGTGGTCTTTTGGACTTTATGGATTTCTCAAGTGCATTTATGAAATGCACAATCGAGCTGATTTGTTCATCCTTGTTTCACATCTCATGATGGTCCGGCACCTTACGATCGATAAATTCACAGTTTAAGCCTACTTAAAGTGTTTCAAAATATGACAAATGAATTTTTTTTTCTAAAGTTTGTTTCCTCCTTATACTACTAGATCATTCTTAAATTCTTACAGAAAAAAATGCACCAAGACACAATTTTTTTAAAGGAAAGACATAACACAAAACAGATCCTTTTCATGTAATCCTTCATTCAAGGGATGCTAATATAAGATTAAAATATGAATATACAAGAACTGAGTATACATGTCTTGAACACATTTAACATGATTTCCAAGTAGAATATAAACATAGGCCATGACCCTTGGCTATAGGGTTGTCCAATTTACAGTTCTATACATTGACCAACATTTTTGGTGACTCAGCTAGATTGACCAGTATGCTAGTCATGGAACATAGAATTTGATCAATATTTCTCATGATGACTAAAAAAATGAAGTATTACTTACAAAAGGATTCTTCCTGACTCCTAAAAACACTTTGAAGTAAAGAGACACACACAAATAATAAGAGAGAAATAAAACACACCAAATAACTACCTAAAAATTAGGAAAACAACAAATAAAGCAATGTGTAAGACCACTTGAACGTAAATACAGACCTATAAACCTATGTATAAAGATCATGATACAACACTAGTAGCATAATTTAAGATACCTCCCATTGACAGAATGGGAAGGCTCTCTCCATTAAACCTAGTAAGGTCAAAGGCATTTCTCTCCTAAAAACCTATGATAACATAAGGCCCAATCCAAAGACAATCAAAATTGGAGTGCTTTCCTAGTTTTGCATGGTCCTCATCCCATTTGAAGACTATATCACCTTATTATATTTGAGGAATCTCTCTTGTCAAATGAACTCTTCACTTGGTGCTAGTTGGACCACATAATATACATATCAGTGTCCCTTGTCTCCTCTAACTATCTTACCTCATTCATCCTTATCTTTATAGCATCATCCTCTAATAGCTCAAGTTATTGTGCAAGCTCTAATGCAAGAAGTTAAAGTGATATAGGAAGTTTAGATTATTTCTCATAGATGAAAAGGTATGGGGAGTGTCTAGTATATTTATTAGGTGCCACTCTCTTTGACCATCTTCCATAGTTCTCTTGATAATCCTCAAAAAGTTCTTATTTGTGGACTCTACTATCCCATGAACCTATGGGTGATAGTTAGAGGATGCCTTATGTGAAATATCACACTCACATACCTTGTTGCTATTGAAGGTTAATGCATTATAAAAATTATTGTAGAAGGCACACCTAAATTGGTCACAAGGCTATTAAAAAATTCCAAAATAGAATCTTCATTAGTTTCCTTGAGGTAGGTTGATTCAACCCACCTTGTAAAGTAGTTGTTTTACTCATTTTTTTTGCATTTCATTTAATGTGAAACAAGACATAAAACTTAAAGAGAAGGGTGTGTAAACAAATACCTGGTATAAAGTGAGACTATGATCTAGATGATGTGAGAAGTTTTCTTTGGCTAGGGAAGAATACCTGTAATAAGATAAAACTAAAGAAAACTTGTTTGCTAGACAAGTAGATGGGAGGATTTCCTAGCAGGAGCTATATCTAAGATAGCATGAACTATCTAGAAGGCTGTCAATCTACCTTCTTGATACAAGTTAATGGTTGATAAACATGAAAGTTGCATAACATGAAAGTACTGGATTTAAAGAAATAAATACTTTTTAAATGAAATGCTAGTTTTCTAATAAAATAACATTAAGGTAAATGATAAATTATTAAAGAAGTTTTCAAGTATGATTAGGTTGCTATTTTTGGTCTATGAGGTGATAAGGATTAAGAAAATAGGGTTTTGGTTGAGGTGGGAGGTTGGTTTTTGGTTTGGTTATAGATAGTGAATTGGTGTTGATTGGGCAACTGATAATGGTTGATTATCAAATTTTGGCTACTCAAAAAAGGGGTTGCAGGTTGGGTAATTAGTCAATTAAGGGTCTAATACAAGTTTGAGGGTTTAAGGAGAGAATACTGTTAGATCTGATAAGGTAGAAAACTTAGAACAACAATAAAAGAATTAAAAATAAATTAGAAAATACCTGTTATCAATTATGTGGAAGATGGTAGAAGAACCTAAAGAAATTCCACCAGAATAATGGTGCTTTGGCTTCTAAAAGTGATGTAGATAGAGTTTTGGGTCATTTTTGTTATTTCTAGCTAAATAATTGCAAGAGGATTTTGGTAGCATGTACTTATGGGTTTTCTCACCTTTTTCTTTCTTGTAGCTCTTTTTTTATAGGAAGAAGTTACCAAATGGAGTGGAAGGAGTTGTTAAATGGATAGAGGAAAAAATTGATAATTAGATATAGGAAAAAGATGATATTTAGGATGTTTTAAAGTTGATTTTATTCACATAAGTAAATTTATAAATTATGTGATGTTTATCATGTTCATGGTTGGAAGTGGCTTTAAATTAGGCTGGGAAATTTGATTGACACTAGTCAGGCTAATCGATACCAGTTAGGTTGATTGTTACCAATTGAGGGCCTAAGGTAAAATGGGTGAAAATTAGTTTAATTTAAGGTGGGTTAAAAAGGTCAAGCTATCAAATTAATAAATGGGCTAAGTTAACTAGTTGGTAGATTGTCTCCAAGGTTGGGTAAGGGTTCATGGTATGGGTTTGACATCAAAAACTAGCCAAGGTGTAGTTTTTGAGTGTCTACAATAGTTTGTAATTATAAAAATCCATTTATGTCCTTTAATTAAAGGGGGGTGTATCATCCCTATGAAATCTAAGCCCCATTACATGAAAGGTTGTTCTACTTGAATGGGTTACAAGGGAAGGGCATCTAGTTTATACTTGTCAACAAACATTATATATTTTGGGTATTTCCTAACCAAAAATTGTGTATCTCTAAACATTGTGGGCCAAAATTACCTATCTATAATGATATTATATGCTATGGTATTGGAAATAAAGTGCCCATTAGCTAGACCATCATAGAACTATTCAAGTAACATTTTATTTGGCATGATTCCACACACCTTAAAATCATGCCTCCTATATCTCTCTTAAAAATTACTCCATCTATAAAGACATAAGGTATACTTTTCAACATAAATTACCTTATTTTGTCTCTATCTAGCACTATAAGACATTGGCCTAACTCAATAAATCTGATTATGTCATGTGTCCAACTAAAAGGTGTGTTATTTGTTGCTACCTTTTAGCTATCATAGGCTGCCAACACTTGGTATTTAAATTTTTTAACATATGCTTCCAAGTGATCATATAACCCTCTAAACCTAAAAATATTTGTGACTCTAACCTCAAGGTCATACTCCATGCATTTTTTCACCCATCTAACTCTTTTCTCATTGAGGTCTCTATTGAGTATAAATTCTTTAATACTTGGGTGTACCACCATGAGTATGATATTGTTATTGGAGATCAATTGCCTAAAATTATTCATACCTCTCACTACTATAAGCACATGTTTTTATACAAGGATATACCTCTTCTCATATCCATCTAAAGACTGACTAAAGAAAGCAATAGGTTATTCCAAACCTTGCTCATTCTACTACATCAACATGGCAGAGATTGCATCCAACATAGAAAACGTGTACAAGTAAAATTATTTGTTAAAACCAGGGTTAAGAAGTGTAGGGGAATGCGAGATGACCTCAAAACTCCTCTTACCTTATTTTGTCCATGTAAACTCCTTGAATTTTATTAACATGTGAGTAAGAAGCCTAACCAACTTTGTAAAGCCTAGGATAAACCTTCTTATAAAATTAATCTTTCCCAAGAAACTCTATAGATCCTTCTTGTGCTTGGGAAAGGGTAAGGATAAGATCGATTCAGATATTTTAGGGTCTATGGAAATACCATCATTGGACACTATATGACCCAATAAATAGTCATCATGAACACAAAATGTACATTTTTTAGGATTTAATGATACACCAAACTCTCTAAATCCTTAAAATACTAACCTCAAGTGAGCAATGCGATCAATTGGATATTTTGAAAAAATAATGACATCATCTAATTATATGAGCACCATGTCATTGATAAAAATTTCAAAGACAACATCCATTTCCCTCTAGAAAGTTGTCCCAATATTAGATAGTCCAAAGGGCATTTTCATAAGTGCATAAGTGCCCCACTTTGTGGTGAAGGTAGTCTTATGCCTATCTTCTTCCTTGAACATAATCTAAATATAAAAAGAGTAGTCATAAATTAATGTGAACCTCTAGGAAATTGCCACATTTTATAGAATTTGATCCATTGAGGGTAGTGGGTAATGGTCTTTTAGGGACACTTTATTGAGGTCCTTAAAATCAACACACAAATGTATTTCCCCATTCTTCTTCCTCACTGACACAAGGTTTACCACCCATGAGGGATGTTTAACTAGGAATATTATCCTAGATTTAATCAACTTAAATTATTCCTTTCTCATCAACTCCTCCACTTTTGGATTGACATGAGTTTGTTTCTGCTTGATTGGTTTTGCATTGCTCTCTAGTTCAATGGTATGTTGTGTAGTTTGGGATCAAATCCCTTCATATCATTTTATTCCCATGAAAATACATAAAAGATTCCTTGAAATAAAGTAATAAATGTAGCTTTTTCTTCTATTGTTTTTATCTTTCCTAACTTCAATAACTTACCTTTTAAGATCTCTATCCTCTCATAGCGTTCCTCCTTGGTTGAGATACATGCCTTGCCTCTTTTCACTTTGTGATCTTAATTTAAGATGATTTCTAATGTCATAATTCCCTTAGGTATCTTATTAGATCTCACCTGCACTATCTGATCATCATACTGATGTTAGAATTTGTTTTGATTCTTATGGTAGAATTCTACGTCTTGCATCAGAAACAATATAATTTGGTCATTATTATGAAACACCTACCAACTCACCTCATTTTTAGGTACATCTAGCCTACATTTGACTTTGATCTTATCTTCACTCTAGTTTCCTTTGACGCCTTCTACAACCTCATACTGAGATTCAATGGCTACAATCCCATCTGCATGTTGATTTGCCTCTCTTGGTATGTATTATATATTGAATGCCAAGAAGTACTCTATGAGATCCAATACATGATACTTGTAAGCTTTTAAATTATGGTTCTCGACTACACTTATGCCTCTCACTTATTGCACAAAAATCTCACTATCACCTTTGACTTGAAGAAGTTTTAAACCTCTTCTTCTTGCCTTTTGAAAAACATGTAAAAGAGCCTCATATTTAGCTATGTTTGAAGTGTAATTGAATTGAAATATTGTAGATGAATAGTACTTATGATTTGAGGGTGAAATTAGCATGGATGTAACTCCACTACCATTCTTTGACCTTGATCCATCAAAGAATAAAGTCCATAGACCATCTTCATCTTGAGTGGTGTTAGTTAGGCAAGGTATAATAGCACCCTCCTCATGCATACAATACACCCATAAGCCTATTTATTCAATATTACTATAGAGATCAAAGTCATGATTTTCATATGCCCATTCATCCAAGTATAGGTCTAAAATGCCTTCAATATGGTCATGATACTCTTACTCACTAGTATTTTCATCCTCATCTAATATGGTAAAGTTGACATTTGCAAGGTTAGGCATATAGGGATTTAGATGAAACCTAGAGATAGGTTCTAAACTAATAGCGACCCTAGTCCCATATGTGGTCGTAAAAACCATGTATGACCAGTTAAAGGAAAAATAGCCCCTAATTTTTGTAGTGAAGTCCCTAAATAGGCACATGATGAAATATGGGGGTAGGTCTACAACCATTACATCCTGGATGATGACACAATTTAGGCAAGCTACCAATGTGATCTTAAAATATTTCAATATACCTAATATTTTAGTGAGCTAACCATCCAACTAGAGAACAAATTTTTAGTTAGGCACATACTTAAACTCAAGATTATCTACTATGGCTTTAGGCATAACTGAGGTTTAAGCTCATAAATATATCATATAATTATGAACTATGTAGTCCCCTATGATGTCTAACAAATAGAATAGAGGGGATTTGACAACCTTAGGTGGATGAATAACATTATGAACTTGATCTTGACTAGGAAATTGAATTTGACTAGGCTAACTACTATTTTAAAAAATAATGTTTACCTTATCAGCTATCTTGTTCACATAATAAATTTTGGAGAGCTCTTACTAAAGGATATCTTGCTATCCTAGAATAGATAGAGCATCATAAATAGACAAAGTGATGTTATCCTTTTTCATATGATCCATAATATTGAAAGGAAGACTAGTACCATTGAACTACACCTTGGAAGTAGAAGTATCACTTAGAACTTGAGTGACATGAGGAACAACAGGAGACTTCTACTACTAAACATGATGTTGAGGTATTTGTTGAGTTTCAATATATTTAACAACAATATTTGAAGTGGCAGGTTGCTGAGTGACTTGTGGAGATGTTGAAAAAACCTTAGGATACCCCAAATTGTCATCCAATATCCTCTTTTTAGCCCTTGTATTGGTTACAACTAGTCCATATGCCCTTTGTGTAGTTTACCCATGTTTACTGCTACATGCTCAAACATATGCTCCCCTTCTTGAAAGTTTACGCACATGGTGTTAGTTGGTACCATACCCATGCTCCCTTGCTATTGAATATGAGATTCTAATTGTGTCAAGGCAAGCATATTACCTTGATACATTAGAGGGCCTTGTGGTGGAGGAGGCATTATGTTATGGCCTCAGATTTAAGGATTATGCTTCTAACTAGGATCTTGATACATTTCTCCACTTGTAACCATTACTATCTCATTGGACTGCCCTCTTGATTTTTATTGACCCTCTTGTGTAATGTTGTTTTGTGTGGGGACCAAGGCTCTTGAATTACTTGTAGATATGGGTTTGTAACTATTATAATAAATACATTGAGTAATTTCGCCTTGGGCTTGTTGATTTTATGTATAAGGGGGCCTATTTTAGAATTGAGTAGTGTATTCAGCTTGGAATGGACCTTGGTATGGCCTATATGAATTATGTTTCTATTTTTCTATATCCATAAGCTTGTTGTTTTATGCCTTCAACAAGCTCTCAATCCTTGCAAATTTGTCCACTTGACCATCATTAGGTTGGGCCTAATTTTTTTAGAGTGGGTAATGCATCAATGACAAGTGGGGTTGGCTAAATCTCAATAAAAAGTTGCATGAGAGGTCTTAGAATGAGTTTCCTAGCTTGTATAAAATATGTTTCTACCCTTATAGAAATCTCATAAGCCCCAGGTAGAGTTATCCCACCCATAGATTAGATCATGACTTCAATGCTTGAATTCAATGCTCTCAAATAGTAAATAAGAACATAATTGGATGTGGGTTTAATGTGATAGGTATCCTATCCAAAGTATTTTAGAATCTATAGTTGAAATCAATCATAGATTCTTGGGATGCCCTCTTGATTGAGGTGAGTTATTTAACAAGTGACACATGGTCACTTGTATCCTCAAAATGTTTACATAGGTACTCACCAAACTCATCCCAAGTATTGATTGAGGAAGGAGCTAGACCCCTATACCATTGTAGGGCCTTGCCTTTAAAGGATGTGGCTAGTAATCTCATGGATATATTCTCTTACCTAATGTTATGTATTGAACAAAGGTTTACAATGTTATCTATGTGCTCTACAGGGGTGGTGGAGTTATGTAATGTAAAGTATGGTAGAATATTCAAAGAGATAGTAAGGATATCATTATGTTGCTAAAGGTTAAGATGGATACCACCATTCAAGGGTACAAAAGCTTGCATTTGGGCCTTACTATTTACATATTGGGGGTTACACTACTTAAAATGACAGGATGACCAGGAGATGAATATTTTTTTGGGGATACAGACCTATCCTATTAATTATTGATATTTTATATGAAATATAAGGTATCTCAATTAATTTAAAGGGAATAAATTTACTAACTGACCTTCTAGTAACCTTTGGCATGAGAGGTACTATTTGGATTGTAACAACCCTACTAGGTTAGACATAAGATTATGTGATTTTTTTAATTAAACATGTATACCATAAATAGATTACACCCAAGAATCTAAATATATATCACATATATATTCAAGTGATAACAATAAGTAAACATCACACATCTCTATTGTCATGAGAATGCTACATAAAATGAATATAAAAAGTAATATAATAACTCAGGCATAGTTGATGCAACTCTACAATCTCCACTACCAATCTAAAATAATAAGTAATTATAATTATCCATGTCAATACTAAATAATAATATTAAATATAATACAATGTACATAATTTAGATACTTGGCTCAATGGAGCATGATTTCCTAAGACTCTCCAGTATCTGTGGCAATCTCAAGTGTCATCTCAATAGTAGTACTACTATGGGGAGGGAGAGCATCATATGAGCACTTTACCACACCAACCATAGACCAATGATCCCATACACTAATCCCATTAGGTAATGGCCCTCCCTTAATGAATGAGTAGATCATGATGGTGCATGAATCTAGAGAGACTAACAAGTACCTATGTGATGTATGATTCTAAACTAAACATGCAGTGTATCATAGAAATATGTTCTATTAAAAGATATCACACTAACATGTGAACCATACTAATGGAATTATAATGTCTCATTAAACACACTTTAGAAAAAATATTTATAAATAATAAATGATAATGATCTAGATCAATCAATTCCATACACACCACTTTATCAAATTGCCTTCATCTAACATTGTAATGCCAATAAGCCAGTGAAGTTCATCTCACTCCACTCTGCATTAGAAATGTAGATTGGTCACATACAATTCAAACACAAGATTTATCAACTTATATCCTATTAGAAAATGCATCACATGACATGCTATAAATAAGAGTAATAACAACATACATTAAGTTCATGTAATATATGCATGAATTTTCCATTATATTTTATACCATACTAGAAATAATGATTACAAATATACCACCGAGGAATTTTTTTTTAACTGTACAATTCAATAATGTAATTGGTTTCTAGTTATCTACACCTTATGGCATCCCATACTACCACAATCCAATGTTTTATGACTTAACTACCATATTTACACAATCAAACATATAAAGTAGTCTCAAATACATGGAAACACAAGCATTACTCAAGTAACTATACATATAATAAAGGAAAACATCATACCCATGGAACATAACAATATTCCAACACAATATTTACTAAATTCTTAGAGTTTCCATGCACACATACATAAGTCTACCAATTGTAAAATCACACACTATTCACAAGAAATACTATTATGTATATAAGATACAGATAAATGTGAGTTAGGTATAGTAACTATAGTAATTACCACCCGATTACAATACACTTGTATACTATAGTTCCCTATGATATCACATACAACTATAGGTTCCCAAGTACATAATAACACATAACAAAACATATGATTTCAAGAATCCAATGATCCATATAGATAACAAGCAAACAAGTATAGGGTTATACCATTTGGATATACATTAAATTTAGACTAAAACCTAGCATTCAAAATAACATAACTTTAACACATATCACGATGCACCATTATATACTAGATATCAACATTTAAACATATTATAAATCTCCTAACACGTACTGCAATCTCAATGTAGAATATATATAACAACAGTCAACTAATCATGTATAAATAAATAAAAATCACATAAAACCATTATGTCATTCATTTATATATCTTGTTCTATTCTTTATAAGATTGTCCCAAAAGATTATAGTTTTTTGATTTATTAAATACTAACTCAAACCATATTTTAAAATTATAAACCCTATGCACGAGTAATATGTACCATAAGTAGCTATTTTAACATTATGCAGATATTAAACCATTAATCATTTATACTTTAAAATAAGAGTTCCCTAAAGGAATTTATAAATCTATTCAAGGGTCCCAAATTAGGTTTTCATCTTCATATAATGAAGACCCATGCTAAGTTATAAATATGCATCTACCATTAAGTGCCAAGTTAGGAGCCTAGGACACAACTCTGAATTTTTTGAACCCAAAAATTATATTTTATAGATTCTTAATATACCTAAGATTCCCTAGGTAGCAATATTACCTATAAAAAAATTACATATAAATAGAGTTCAAGAGTGTCATACATCTCATAATCTCTATTATACATTAAATGGGTATGATCCTATTAACCATCTAGGTCAAACATATTATCGAGGTCTTCTATGATAATGCTTGTATGTACATAAAATGTATATCTTTAATCATATTTATATAACTCTTAACCATTGTAGTAACTATAATTAGAGGATTACACTCCCTCTTTCTAGCATAAGCTAGTAAGCTAAGGTATCCTATGTTCTTTTCCCAACATCACCAATAGATATCTTAAAAAAAGTTTTACATTTGTGTAATGGGTTGTGGTACTCCCAATTAGATAATAATCACATCAATGTTAACAACAAAAGATCACATTTTTCACTTCGCAATATACACAAGTAAATCATTATAAGTAAATTTATGTCATTTACACAACAATACATTAAGGTGCAAATGTATTCTTTATTATTTTTTTGGAAATTCCACAACATCAGTTTCCATAAGCTTATTATGTTATATCTATTTCCTTTAAGGTGAAAAGGGTCTGTAGTAAGTGTTCATAATTAAATAGTGGAGTAATTAGGAACACATAGTCTATAATATTATTTACTTCACCCTTCATTAAATATGTGAAAGTCGATATATTAAACATGTATAACTTATCATGTCTAAAAACACCTTAGACACACAAGTGTTTGGTATGATATTCATACACTTTAATAAGAGTAAATAAATCCATTTATATAATTTTAACAATTTGGTTTCTTTACTATATTTATATGTTGGTTATACCACCACTTCCTGGGATAGGTGTGCATCCCAATGCCCTAATATCCAAACATAAATTATACTACCAAATAAATTTGGGTCACCCTCTACCCTTCCCATGAACTCATACTCCATATGTGCTGGCCAATGTTTAATGAAACTTGTGACAAAATTGAAAAAAGTCACTTTCATGATATAATTGTTAAATGCAATAAAAAGGCATGCAATAACTCACACTCCCAAAAATAAATTATATATATGTCATCTCCATACATGGGGATAAATGCATATTTTAGTTTGTTGATAATGTACAGGAGCCTTTTGAGTCTGTTGAAATCTTTGACTAAAATAGACTATGATTCTATTGAGTTGAAATAACTGTGATAAAAATAATGGTTGTGGTATTGCTCTTGGGTTGAGTTAAAGAAAATAATAATAGAACTTGATATGGAAATAATGTTTAATGCTATTAGACAAAAATGGATGCTTCGAGAGGTTTGAACCCTAGATGTGGTAGTAACAAGGATTGTGTGAAGGCAATGAATAAGGCAAAGATGAATGATGCAATGCAAAAGAGGTAGATGTAGAAAGGGCTTGGATTAAGAGATTAAAAGAGTGACTATAGGGACACACAACATTAGTGGTGATGGCCACATCTACCGAACTGCTCTACACCACCATTTCTCCTAAACTAATGTATTCCATCCCTAAGACTAAATTGCCCCTCTTATTTTTTTTTAATTTATAGATTTTATTATTATACATGTCAGACCATATGACATCTAATAAGAAAAAGGATATAATGATTTATCAAAGTTTTAGATGACATACATGAAATAAGGTGATGTTAATGTAAAATATTAGGTTTAATGGCACTTGTATCCTTTATAAAGGCTAATAGCTAGATGAACAATGATTTTTTTGACTATATTAAATTGATGCCTTACAATAAGTTAACTATGTAATTCTATTACAAATTAAAAATTTGTTATTTCTTTCAAGTTATGGTAATCTCGATCTCTAATATCATGTGGTTATTATATAAGGTAATTTATATACCCAACGTTACTACATTTAGATTCACATAACACTAAACTTATAAATATAGAATTATGGTTAGGCTATTTATACAAAGCACTTAACAGTTCTAAACTATGGTGTTAGAGAATATTATCCAAGGCTGTAATTATTATTTAAATATATATATACACCAATATATTTAAATCAAAATTATTATCTTATAGTAATATATATATATATATATATATATATATATATTGCTATCTTATGTATGTTATATATATATATATATATATATATATATATATATATATATATATATATATATATATATATATGTATATATATATATATATATATATATATATATATATATACTTACCAGATTCACTGTAAAATCTTTACACAAACCACATTATGTATATTCATAGATATTCTATTAGCTATATTTTATTAATTCTAACTTGAATCATCATACTTAAGATGGGTATATGTATATTTTAGATAGATCATGCATTCAACATTCCATAATCTCAATATATTTTCATAATATTCAAAATAAATGTATGAATTTTAATTACATAACTAACCTAATTATATGTTGAGTCTTTCATTAAGATGCAGATATGGAAAACTATCTCTACTTCCTTGTTCCATTCTTGCCTTCCTCATCCTCCTCAATACCTAAGATATGTCAAATATCTTTCATGTCATTTCTTAAACAGAGCAATAGATACCAATTTTCTCTTCTAGCCTTTTGTTTTTGTTTTAATTTTATTTTTTTTTGTTAATTTAAGGCTATTTTAATTCTTTTCCTAGTTTAATTTTTTTTTTTAATGTCTTAAAGCAAAATAATTCCATTTTTACTTTAATTATGAAATTCTATTTTTATATTTATCAATTTTAATATTAAATCATATTTTGTTAATTTAGTGGAAAAAATAAATAATAACTTCCAAATTAAAATTTTTACCTTAATTAAATTTTGCCTATAAAATAATAATGACTTATTAGGCTAACCACACAAAGGACTTTTATTCCTATTTCATACCTACTTAAGCAACCATAGAAATAAGAAAATTAAATAATCATTTTTAAATGCATTCTAACATGACTAATTATCATGGTGTGTGTAGGCTTTTGCTAGTTCTCTATCTACCAATGATATTTCCATCTACATCATCCTCTCTAATGATGCTCTCCCTCTAATGTGCATGAGTGAAGAATTCAATTACATGTACCTCACACACATATAGGTAGTTAGGCTATATCACATGATACTCAAAATCAACAATCAATAACAATAAATTAATATTCTTAAAAATGGAAGTGCATACATACACCAACTCATGCTAAGCAATCATGAATTATTGTCTAATTAAACAACATACTAATATCTCAAAATAGTATAATATCAAGAATAATAAAAAATATAGTCAATATCATTTTTATCTATTATATCTATCTATAAATAGTCAAATAATTAGCTTAGTGAGGAATCATGATGTAATATCCTTCCCCCCCAAAGCTAGTCATCATCCTAGATGACTATTATTCAATGATAAGTTATCAATTAAAAACATTTCTTAGCAAAGCAATAATATGATATACAATATCAAACTAAGCAAATAAATAAAAAAATACCTATAGAGCTCACCATAGTTCCTTCATGCTACATTATTTCTAGATTATTGGTCCTACAAGATCCTAATCAATAACATCTCCTAGTTTAACAACTACGGTTATGAGTATTAATTATTTTAACTAATTCTATCATGACCACCCCAGGGTCCAGAATCATCATACAAGTCAAAATAAATGATCAAGGAGAGTTTCACAAAATCTTCCAGCCCTCAACACATCTCTCTATTATAGAGAGTGTTTTTCTCATCTTGGAGAAAAGTAATTAGGGAATCTGGCAAGAATAATGTGTATATATTAATACTATCACTACTCCACTAAGTTTTGAATAATTATAACATGTCAATATTGTCACTGCCCCACAAAGATCCTAACAAGTATGATGATGAATAGGAACAATAAATGTAAAGTATACAAAAATCATGGAATACTCATCCATATGGAATCTCTATCCACTATATACATCCATATGGCCATATGATTGAATTTGATAAGTTCTACCTATCAAATTCCATATTTGACAAGTCTCTTTGTTGATCTAATTTATTACCATAATCTAAGTTAATGTGAGGCTAAGTAGGATACCATCCTATCACTTAGAACTCACATTCCTAATTCAACACTCTTCCCTGAAGTCTCCATGACCTAATGAACTTAAACTGTGCATAATAGATTTCAAAAAATCATAATTTTATGATATTAGATCATTGAAAGCAAGGCTATATGCTAAATGATTCTATATTTATTCTCATACATACAAAAAAATGATACAATCAATTTGTAATTGCATTAATCTACTACTATCCACACATAACTAGGTATCACATTTCATTACTTCACTTATTCTATTATGCTCATGATTAAGAAGAAATAATGTTATATTAGGATAACATACATTGGCCAAGAATCACACCATTCTTTTAGCCTTATAGAGTAATAATCAGTCAATATCTTCTTGTTTACTCAACTAACACACAAGTTAAATGTTTATCCCAACCTCTAGATTGGCAAAATGTTTTACACCTCCTATACCCTACTTTCTTCCCACAACAGATATAGAATAATGTTTTTCAAAACATCATTTAAAAAAAAGGAGAGTAAATGACAATCTAAAAATGAGTGTACATACTAATTATAATCAACTTATAATTCTTAGCATATCATTATATGAATCAAGTTTTTCCACCTCATATGGTTTAAAATCAAATGTTAGATAAATTAGTTACTCCAAATATTTATAAGTAAAAAGTAGAGCACTATCATCTCAAAAACTTCTACTTACCTTCATCGGGTAAAGGAAAATAATGCAACTCAATGTTTCCAACCACTACCTACTTATCCAATGTTATAAGTATGGTATCTCAATCTACTTCCATAGTTGAGAGAGATATATGCCATCATAAAGATGTGTTCATCCATCCAATCTTAAAAATTATCTCTCACTAAGAGTAGAAAACATTATCCCACAAATTCTAAAGGAGCATAGTCAAACAATGCTAAAAACAAATCCCATTTAAGAGAACACTAAACCAATATCATGCATATAAGAATCCTTTCAGAAACATCATAACAATTTCAAAAGGGAATAAGATAAAAAATAATAATTCACCTCTATGTTAACTTGAAGAGATGACATTTATTCCTAGACCACTTATCTTAAGAGTGAAATTTCCATCAACAAACTCCTAACACAATGGAATTCCCAAGAAAAACATCACTCTATCAAGAAGATTTTCCACCATGCTAGATGGAACTAAAATAAAAATGGTCTTATAAGATTTTCCACTCCTAGGATTTATAAATATAGACACAAAATTTAAGCACATAAATTTAAAAGAAGCATCCCGATCTTACAACACAAAACACAATGACAAGGTGACTTGATAACCAAGAAAATATATAATCACTCTTGAGGTATTTGATCTAAGTGATCAAACTATGGTAGAAATATTTTGTTCATAACTCATAAACTATCTTATATACTCATCTACCCAAATGTTGAACATAACCATTAGCAATGGGATAATCAATAAGCTGATCTCCTTGAAAACTCAAAGGGATATGAGTGTTCTTAAAGTACACACTAAATGCCCCACACATATTTTACAAATATTATAAACCTCCAATCATGGTGTAACATGATTCGGCACTGAGACACAAGTATAAATTATAGTGCAGTACCTCATGACACTAGGTTTTCATCGATGGATAAAAGACTCAAAAATGCTAATGGACTCATTGGGTCCTAGAGTTTGAGTCATAGCGTTGATACCACATGCAACAACTCCATTGGGCTAGACATAAAATTACATGATTTTTTTAAATTAAACATGTATACCATAAATATATTACACTTGAGAATCTAAATAGAGATCACATATATATTCAAATGATAATAATAAGTACACTTCATAGATCTCTATTGTCATGAGGATGCTACATACAATTAATATAAAAAGTAATACAACAACTCAGCCATGGCTAATGCAACTCTCCAATCTCCACTAAAAATTTAAAATAATAAGTAATTATAATTCTTCATGACAATAATGAATAATAATATTCAATATAATATAATATAATGTACATAATTTAGATACCTAGCTCCCTTGAACATGAGTTCTTTGGACTCTCCAATATCTGTGACAATCTCAAGTGTCATCTCAATAGTAGTACTACTATGGGGAGGGAGAGAATCATATGAGTATTTTACCACACCAACCATAGACCAAAAATACCCCATACTAATCTGATCAGGGAGTGGCCCTCCTTTCATAGATGAGTAGATAATGATGACACGGGAAACCAAAAAGACTAATAAATACCCATGTGCTATATGATTCTAAACTAAACATGCAGTGTATCATAGAAATCTATTCTATTTCAAGATATCTCGCTAACATGTGAACCATACTCATAGAATGATAATGTCTCACTAAACATAATTTGTCCCAAAGATTTAAAAATAATAAATGATAATGATTTAGATCAATCAATTCCATATACACCACTTAATTAGACTACCTTCATCTATCACTGCAATACCAACAAGCCAATGAAGTTTGTCTCACTCTTTACTATACATTAACAATGTAGATTTTTCAAATGTAATTTGACCACAAGATTCATCAACTTACATTGTATAAGCAAATTCATCACATGACATGCTATACATAAGAGTAATAACAACATAAATTAAGCCCATTTAATATGTGCATGAATCTTTTATTATATTCTATCCCATACTCGAAATAATGATTATAAATATACCACCTAGATAAACATATATTTTAACTATATAGTTCAACAATATAATTGGTTTCTAGTTATCTACACCCTATGGCATCCCATACTACCACAATCTAGTGTTTTATGACTTAACTACTAGATTTCCATAATCAAACATATGAAGTAGTCTCAAATAAATGGAAACACAAGTGTTACTCAAGTAAATATACATATAATAGAGGAAAACATCATTCCCATAGAATAAAATAACATTCCAACACAAAATTTACTGAATTATTAGAGTTTTCATGCATGCATACACAAGTCTACCAATTGTAAAACCACATGCTATCCACAAAAAATACTAGTATGTATATAATATACAGACAAATGTGAGTTAGGTATAATAGCTACACTAAGTACCAAACTGGTAAAATACACTTCTATACTATAGTTCCCTATGATATCCCATACTACCATAGGTTACCATCTACATAATAACACATAACCAAACATATGATTTTAGGAATCCAATGATCGATATAGATAACAAGTAAATAAGTACAGGGTTATACTATCTAGATATACCCTAAATTTAGACTAAAATGTAGCATTCAAAATAAAATAACTTTAACACACATCATGATGCACTATTATATACTAGACATCAACATTTAAACATATTAGAAATATCCTCACACGTACTACACTCTTAATGCATAATATATATAACAACAATCAACTAATCATGTACATAGAAATAGAAATTGAACATAAACCTGTTATGTCATTCATTTATACCTCTTGTTGTATTCTCTATAATATTTTCCCAAAATATTATAGTTTTTAAATTTCTTAAAGACTAACTCAAACTATCTTTTAAAAGTACAAAACCTATGCATGAGTAATATGCACGACAAATAGTTATTTCAACATTATGTAGATATTGATCCACTACTCATTTATACTTGAAAACAAGAGCTCCTTAAAGGCATTTATAATTCTATTTGAGGGTCTCAAATTAGGTACTCATCTTTGGATAATGAAGACCCATGCTAAGTTGTAAATGTGCGTGTACCATTAAGTGCCAAGTTAGGATCCTTGGACACAACTCTATGTTTTCTCAACCCAAACCATATATTTTATATACTTTTAATACCTAAGATTCATTAGATATAAATATTTCTTGTAAAAATAATTACATACAAAAAGAGTTCAAGAGTGTCATATATCACATAATCTCCATTATACATTAAATGAGTATGATCCTATTAACCATCTGGGTCAAACATATGATTGAGGTCTTCTATGATAATGCTTGTATGTACATAAAATTTATATCTTTAATCATATTTCTATAAATCTTAACCATCTGAGTAACTATAATTAGAGGATTACACTCCTTCTTTCTAGCATAAGCTAGTAAACTAAGGTATCTTATGTTATTTTCCAAACATCACCGATATGTAGCTTAAAAATAGTTTTACATTTATGCAATGGGTTTTTGTACTCCCAGTTAGATAATAAGCACATCAAGGTTAACAAAAAAAGATAACATTTTTCACTTCAAAATATACACAAGTAAAGCATTATAAGTAAAGTTATGCCATTTACACAAAAAACATTAAGGTGCAAATATATTATTTATTAATTTTTTTGAAATTCCATGACATCTGATTCCATAAGATTATTAAGTTATATCTATTTCCTTTAAGGTGTAAAGGGTCCATAGTAAGTGTTCATAATTAAATAGTGAAGCAATTAGGAACACATAGTCTATAATATTGTTTACTTCACCCTTCATTAAATATGTGAAAGTTAATATATTAAACATGTATAAATTATCATGTCTAAACACACCTTAGACACACAAGTGTTAGGTATGATATTCATACACTTTAACATGAGTAAAGAAATCCATTTATATAATTTTAATAGTTTGGTTTATTTGCTATATTTTTATGTTGTTTATATCACCACTTCTGGGGGTAGGTGTGCATCCCAATGCCTCAATATATAAACATAAATTTACTACCAACTAAATGTGGGTCACCCTCTACCCTTCCTATCAATTCATAATCACATATGCATTAGCCAATGTAAAATGAAACTTGTGATAAAATCAAAAAAATTCACTTTCACTATATAAAGTTAAATTCAAGAAAAAGGCATGAAACAAATCAAACTCCATAAAATAAACATGACCATAGTACATATAAATTATATATATGTCATCTCTAGATATGGGGATAAACACATATTTATAGTATATTGACAATGCAGAGGAGCCTTTTGAGTATGTTGAAATCTTTGACTAAAATAGACTGCTATTTCATTGAGTTTAAATAACTATTATAAAAATAATGGTGTCGATATTACTCTTGGGCTAAATTAAAAAAAGGAAAAGAACATAAATTGATATGGAAACAATGTTGAATGTTATTGGACAAATATGGCTACTTAGGGAGGCTCAAACCTTGGATGTGGTAGTAACAAGGATTGTGTGAAGGCAAAGATCAATGACACAACATAGAAGAGGCAACTACAAAAAGGGCTTAGAGTCAAAGATTGCAAGAATGAATGTAGGGAGACATGGTATTGGTGATAGCAGCCAAATCTACAAAATTTTTCTACACCACCATTTCTCCAAAAATGATGTATTCCATCCCTAAAACTAAATCACCCCCTTTTTTTTTTAATTTATATATTTTATTACTATACATGTCAATGTTTAATAAGTATAGGGATATAATAATTTATTAAAGTTTTAGCTGATAAACATGAAAGAAGGTGATGATAATGTGAAAGACAAGTTTTAATTATTCTTTTATCCTTTATATAGGCTCATAGTTGGATGAACGATGATTGTTTTGACTATATTAAATTTATGCCTTACAATAAGTTAGCTATTTAATTCTATTACAAATTAAAAATCTGTTATTTTTGATAGGTTATGGCAATCTTGATCTCTAGTATCATGTGGTTATTATATAAGGTAATGTATATACCCAACGTTGCTATATTATATTCACATAATTGAACTTGTAAATAAGGAATTATGGTTAGGCTATTTATACAAAGCACTTAGTGGTTCTAAATTATGGTGTTAGAGAATATTATCTAAGGCTATAATATATATATATATATATATATATATATATATATATATATATATATATATATATATATATATATATATATATATATATATATATATGAAAATCATTGTCTTCAACTAATCATTGTCTAAATTAATATATAACTTACTAGATCCACTGTAAATATTTACACAAACCACATTGTGTATATTCATATATATTCTATTATCTATATTTTTTTAATTTCAACTTGAATCGCTATGCTTAAGATCGGTATTGATATAGTGTAGATAGATCATGCATTCAACATTCCTTAATCTCATAGATTTTCATGATATTTGAAATAAGTGTACGGATTTTAACTACATAACTAACCTAATTATATGTCATGTCTTTTGTTAAGATTTAGATATGGAAAACTATCTCTACTTCCATGCTTCATTCTTGCCTTCCTCATCCTCATCAATACCCAAGCTATGTCAAATCTCTTTCATGTCATTTCTTAAATATAGTAAAAGATACCAATTTTATTTTCAACCTTTTGTTTTAGTTTTTCTTTTTATTTTATTTATTTTTTGTTAATTTAAGGCTATTTTAATTCTTTTCTTGATTTTTATAGTTTTTAATTTATTTTTCTATTTTTAATGTTTTTAAATCAAAACAATTCCCTTTTATTTTAATTATGAATTTCTATTTTTATATTTAGCCATTTTAATATTAAATCATATTTTGGCAATTTAGTGGAAAAATAATAAATAATTTCTAAATTAAAATTTTTACCTTAATTAAATTTTGCCTCTAAAATAATAATGACTTATTAGACTAACCACACAAAGGAATTTTATTCTTATTGCATACCTACTTAAGCAACCATAAAAATAAGTAATTTAAATAATCATTTTTAAATGCATTCTAACATGATTAATTATCATGGTGTGTGTAGGGTTTTGCTAGTGCTCTGTCTACCAATGATATTTCCATCTACATCATCCTCTCTAATGATTCTCTCCCTTCAATGTGATCAAGGGAATAATTCACCTACATGTACCTCACACACATATAGGTAGTTAGGCTATATCACATGATACTCAAAATCAACAATCAATAACAATTCATTAATATGATTAAAAATGAAAGTACAGACATACACCATCTCATGCTAAGTGATCATGAATTATTGTCCAAGTAAAAAACATACTAATATCCCAAAATAGCTTAATCAAAAAATATAGTCAATATCATGTGTATTACCATAACTATCTATAAATAGTCAGATAATTATCTTAGCAAGGAATAAAGATGTAACATCCTTCCCCCTAAAGCTAGTCATCATCCCAGATGACTGTTATTTAATGATATGTTATCAATTAAAAACATTTCTTAGAAAAGTAGTAATATGATATACAATATCAAACTAAGAAAATAAATAGAAAATTACCTATGGAACTCACCTTAGTTCCTCCAAGTTGCATTGTTTCTAGAGTATTGGTCCTACAAGACCCCACTCTATAACATCTCCCAATTGAGCAACCATGGTTGTTAGTATTACTTACTTTGACTAATTCTGTCATGACCACCTCGGGGTCTAGAATCATCATACAAGTAAAAATAAATGATCAAGGAGAGTTTCAAAAAATCTTCCAACCCTCAAAACATCTCTCTATCTTATAGAGTGTTTTTCTCATCCCCAAAATATGTAATCAGGGAATCTGGCAAGAATAATGTGTATATGTTAATACTATCATTACTCCACATAGCTTCAAATAAGTATAACATGTTAGTACTATCACTTTCCCATGGAGCTCCTAACAAGTATGATGATGAATATGAATAATAAATATAAAATATACAAAAATCATGGAATACTCATCCATATGGAATATCTATCCACTATATACATGTGTATGACCATATAACTAAATTTGATAAGTTTTGCCTATCAAATCTTATATTTGACAAGTCTGTATGTTGATCTAACTCAGTACCACAATTTGAGTTAATGTGAGGCTAATTATGATACCATCCTATCCCTTATAACTCAAATTCCTAATTTACCACTCTTCCCTTAGGTCTCCATGACCTAATGATCTTAAAATGTGCACAATAGATTTCAAAGAATCACAATTTTATGCTATCATATCTTTGAAAGCAAGGCTACATGCTAAATGATTCTAGATGTATTCTCATACATACAAAAGAAATCATACAATCAATCCATAATTTCATTAAGCTACTATTAGCCACACATAACTAGGTGTCACATTTCATGGCTTTACTTATTCTATTATGATCATGATTAAGAAGAAATAATGTTATATTAGCATAACATACATTGATCAAAAATCACACTGTTCTTTTAGCCTTATAGAGGAATAATCAATCAATATCTCCTTGTTTTCTTAACTTGCACAAAATAAGTTAAATGTTTATCCTAACCTCTAGATTGAAAAAATATTCTGCACCTCCTATACCCTACTTGGTTTTGGCAACAAATATAGATTAATGTTTTTTAGAACATCATGTTTTTAGAAAAAAGAGAGAAAATGTCAATTTAATCATGAGTGTATAATACTAATTATAATCAACTTATAATTCTTAGCATATAATTATATGAATCATGGTTTTCCACCTCACATGGTCTTAAAATCACAATTTAGATCATGTAATTACTCCAAATATTTATAGGTAAAAAGTATAGAACTATCATCTCAAAAACTCCTACTTACCTTCAACGAGTAAAAGGAAAACAATGCAACTCAATGTTGCCAACCACTACCTACTTATCCAATATTGTAAGTTTGGTGTCTCAATCTAGTTCCATAATCAAGAGAGATATATTCCATCATAAATATGTGTCCATCCATCCAATCTCAAAACTTATCTCTCACTAAGAGTAGAAAACATTATCCCACAAATTCCAAAGGAGTGTAGTCAAACAATGTTCAGAAACAATTCCCATTTAAGATAACTCTAAACCAATATCATGCATATAAGACTCCTTTCAGCAACATCATAACAATTTCAAAAGGGAATAAGATAAAAAATTATAATTTACCTCTATGCTAACTTGAGGAGATGAGACTTATTCCTAGACTATGTATATCTTAAGAGTGCAATTTCCATCAACAAACTCCTAACACAATAGAATTCCTAAGCAAAACAACATCACTCTATCAAGAATATTTTACACTTCCCTAGGTGGTAATAAAAGGAAAATGGTCTTATAAGATTTTCCACTCCTAGGATTCATAAATATAGACATAAAATTTAAGCACATAAATTTAAAAGAAGCATCCCGAGCTTACAACACAAAACACAATGATAAGGTGACCTAATAACCAAGAAAAGATATAATCATTCTTGATGTATTTGATCTAAGTGATGAAACTATGGTAGAAAACCTTTGTCCATAACTCATGAACTATGCTATATAATCATCTACCCAAACCTCAAACACATCCATTAGTAATGGGATAATTGATAAATTGATCTCCTTAGTAACTCAAAGGGATACTAGTGCTCTTAAAGTACACACTAAATGTCCCACACATATTTCATTAATGTCATAAATCTCCAATCATTATGTAACATGGTTCTAAACTGAGACACACCTATAAATTCTAGTGCAATACTTCAAGACACTAGGTTTTCACCGATGAACAAAAGATGTGAAATGCTAATGGACTCATTAGGTCCTAGAGTTTGAGCCATAGCTCTGATACCACATGCAAAAACTCCACTGGGCTAGACATAGAATTATGTGATTTTTAAAAAATTAAACATGTATACCATAAATAAATTATAATTAAGAATATAAATATAGATCACATATATATTCAAATGATAAAGTAAGTACACATCATAAATCTCTATTGTCATGAGGATGCTACATAAAATGAATATAAAAAGTAATACAACAACTCAACCATGGTTGATGCAACTCTGTAATCTCCACTGACAATTTACAATAATAAGTAATTATAATTATCCATGTCAATAATCAATAATAATATTCAATCTAATATAATGTACATAATTAAGTTACTTGGCTCTCTGGAGTATGAGTTCCTTGGACTCTCCAGTATTTATAACAATCTCAAGTGTCATCTCAATAGTAGTATTGTTGTGGGGAGGGAGAGCATCATATGAGCACTTTACCAAACCAACCACACACTAATGATACCCCACACTAATATCATTAGGGAAAGGCCCTCCCTTCATATATGAGTAGAAAGTGATGGCATGAGAATCTAGAGAGACTAACAAGTACCTATGTGCTATATTATTCTAAACTAAACATGTAGTGTATCATAGAAATCTGTTCTATTTCAAGATATCTCACTAACATGTAAACCATACTCATGAAATGATAATGTCTCACTAAGCATAATTTAGCCTAAATCTTTAAAAATAATATATGATAATGATATAGATTAATCAATTCCATACACACCACTTAATCAAACTACCTTCATCTAACATTGCAATGCTAATAAGCTAGTGAAGTCTATCTCACTCCTTACTCTACATTAGTAATGCAAATTAGTCAAATATAATTTAACCACAATATTAATCAACTTACATCATATTATCAAATGTATCACATGACATGCTATACATAGGAGTAAAAATAACATATTTTAAGTCCATCTAATATGTGCATGAATCTTTTATTATATTCTATCCCATACTAGAAATAATGATTACAAATATACCACCTGGGTAAACATATAATTTAGCTATACGATTCAACAATATAATTGGTTTCTAGTTATCTACACCCTATGGCATCCCATACTACCATATTCCAGTGTTCTATGACTTAACTACCATATTCTCACAATCAAACATATGAAGTAGTCTTAAATACATGGAAACACAAGTGTTACTCAAGTAACTATACATATAATAGATCAAAACATCAATCCCACATAACACATTAACATTCCAACAAAAAATTTACTAAATTCTTAGAGTTTTCATGCATGTATACACAAGTCTACCAATTGTAAAATGACATGCTATCCACAACAACTACTAGTATGTATACAATATAGAGACACATGTAAGGTAGGTATAATAACTACACTAAGAACCACCTAGGTAAAATAAACTTCTATACTATAGTTCCCTATGATATCCCATACTACCATAGGTTCCCAAATACATAATAACACATAACCAAACATATGATTTCAAGAATCCAATGATCTATATAGATAAAAAGTAAATAAGTATAGGGTTATACCATTTGAATATATCCTAAATTTAGACTACAACCTAGCATTCAAAATAACATAACTTTAGCACACATCATGATCACACCATTATATACTAGATATCAACATTTAAACATATTAGTAATCTCCTAACACATACTGCACTCTCAATGTAGAATATATATAAAAATAGTCAACTAATCATGTACAGAGAAATAGAAATCACATAAACTTGTTATGTCATTTATTTATACATCTTGTTCTATTCTCTATAAGATTATCCCAAAATATTATAGTTTTATGATTTATTAAAGACTAACTCAAACCATATTTTAAAAGTATAAACCATATGCATGAGTAATATGCACCAGAATTAGTTATTTCAATGTTATTTAGATATTGATCCACTACTAATTTATACTTTAAAATAAGAGCTCCCTAAAGGCATTTATAACTCTATTTGAGGGTCTCAAATTAGGTACTCATCTTTGATTAATGATGACCCATGCTAATTTGCAAATATTCATATACCATTAAGTTCCAAGTTAGGATCCTTGGACATAACTCTCAGTTTTCTCAACCCAAGCCTTATATTTTATATACTCTTAATACCTAAGATTCCGTAGGTAGTAATATTACCTATAAAATTAATTACATATAAATAACATTCAAGAGTGTCATACATTGCATAATATCTATTATACATTAAATGAGTATGATCCTATTAACCATCTAGGTCAAACATATGATCGAGGACTTTTATGATAATGCTTGTATGTAAATAAAATGTATACCTTTAATCATATTTCTATAACTCTTGACAATATGAGTAACTATAATTAGAGGACTACACTCCCTCTTTCTAGCATAATCTAGAAAGCTAAGGTATCCTATGTTATTTTCCCAACATCACTGATATGTAGCTTAAAAATATTTTTACATTTATGCAATGGGTTTTGGTACTCCTAGTTAGATAATAAGCACATCAAGGTTAACAACAAAAGATCATGTTTTGTACTTCACAATTTACACAAGTAAATTATTATAGGTAAAGTTATGCCATTTACACAACAAAACATTAAGGTGAAAATATATTCTTTATTAATTTTATAGAAATGCCATGACATTTGATTCCATAAGCATATTAAGTTATATCTATTTCCTTTAAGGTGTAAAGGGTCCATAGTAAGTGTTCATAATTAAATAGTGAAGCAATTAGGAACACATATTCTATAATATTATTTACTTCACCCTTCATTAAATATGTGAAAGTTAATATATTAAACATGTATAACTTATCATGTATAAACACACCTTAGACACACAAGTGTTATGTATGATATTAATACACTTTAACATGAGTAAAGAAATCCATTTATATAATTTTGATCATTTGGTTTCTTTGTTATATTTATATGTTGGTTATACCACCACTTATAGGGGTAGGTATACATCCCAATGCCCAAATATACAAACATAAATTATACTACCAACTAAATTTGGGTCACCCTCTACCCTTCCTATCAATTCATAATTGTTAAGGTGTGGAGCTAAAAGCTTCAACTATTTGCAGACACAAGGAAGGATGCTAAAGAACCAGAGCCACCGGCATCGGCAGTATGACCGATGCCAGTCAGATGCAGTGGAGAAGGAGACTGGCGATGGCAGATAGTCAACTGACGTCGGCAGCACCAGACAAGCAGGGACCAGCGTCGATCACCTGTGTATTTCCAGAACTGCTGTTGATGAACAGTCAGTTAAGTGAAGCAAGTGTTTGCATGTCAAATGACTAATTATAGTCACAAGCTACATGTCTAATTATTATAACTAGAGTTCTATTTTTGTAAGCATGGGATCCTATTTAAAGACCCATAAGGCATGTATTGTAAATATTCTAAGGCAAGTAAAAGCATTGAAGCAAGCAAGGTCAAGGAGATCTACAGGTGTAAGGTCAAGGAGATCAGCTGAAGCATTCAAGGAGGAATAATAACTCAGGCTTTAGAGTTGTTGTGTTGAGCAAGAGAGAGAGGGAAGAAGGTCTTGAGGTGTGGCAAGCCTTTGAGGTGGAGGAAGAAGTGGCATCTTCCTTATTGTATTTTCTTCTAGTAGTATTTAATACAAAGAGTGTGTATTGTCTCTCAAATTCTTTGCTGTCTCAAGTTTCTAGTTTCTTTATCATTCTAGTATAATTCTGTGTTTGATTGCTTATAACAAAGTAATCAATTGTGCTTCCGTTGGATAAGGGGTCACCTAACAGTTGGTATCAGAGCATATTGATTGTTGTAGGTGTTTCTTCTCCTGACAAGTGGTATCAGAGCTACGATTTGCAGGAAGCAGGGTATTGTTTTTGATTATAGGCCATTCACAGGGCTTTTTGATTGAGTGGGAGTTCAACAATGGTAGAAGAAAGTAGGCTACAGATGGAGAAGTTTAACGGCAAGAATTATCAACATTAGGGATGCAAATTGAGGACTATCTGTATCAGAAGGATTTGTACTTATCGTTGGGTGGGGTTGCATGCAAGCCCATAGATATGAAGGATGAAGAATGGAACGTTCTTGATCGAAAGGATCTCGGTTCCATAAGGTTGAGCCTTGCATCATCTATGATTTCCAGCTTATCACAGTGCAAGACAATGGAAGAGTTGATAAAGTCCTTGGCAAATTTATATGAAAAGCCCTCGGCTTCTAATAAGGTATATCTTATGAAGCAGCTATTTACTTTGCAAATGCAGGAAGGTGGATTGGTACATACTCATCTCAGTGATTTCCATGGTTTGGTAAACCAACTAGCTTCAGTCAATATTATTTTTGATGATGAAGTAAAGGCTCTCTTGATTTTATGTTCTTTGCTTGAAAGTTGGGACGGTTTGGTTATGGCAGTAAGTAATTCTGCATTTGCTTCTAAAATCTTAAAAGTTGATGATGTTGTGAGTGTGATCTTGAATGAGGAAATATGCAGGAGAAGCACAGGTGAATCATCAGGGAATGCTCTAAGTGCAGAAAGTAGGGGATGGCAAAGGGAGAAGGTTGAGTAAGGGAAATCAAGGTCGGGAAGGAGATCTGAGTCCAAAGGTATTACCTGATGGTTTTGTGGAAAGAAAGGACATACAAAGGAGTGTTGGTTGAGAGATAAAGAGAATCAACATGCAGGTATTGAAGAAGCAAAGGATGCAAATATTGTGATGAAGGACGCTCTCATACTTTCTTCGAATAGTCAGGTAGGATCATGGATTTTAGATTCTGGTTCATCTTTTCATGCATCCCCAAACAGAGATTTGTTCTATGAGTATGAATAGGGAGACTTTGGAGTCTCTATTTAGGGGATGGTATGCCTTGTCAGATAGTTGGCAAAGGGAAAGTGCAGCTGAGATTGTAGATTGACAACACATGGGTGTTGAAGGAGGTCATACATGTTCCAATTCTAAAGCAGAGTTTGATTTCTGTAGGAAGGTTGGGAGATGAGGGATGCACAATAATCCTCACAACAGATTCTTGGAAGGTTACCAAGGGAGCACTTGTTTTATCAAGAGGTAAGAAAGTAGATACTCTTTATCTGTCTACTTGTATTACTGATTCTACTTCTGGTGTAGATTCAAAGATGTGGTCTAATAGGCTTGGTCACATGAATAAGAAGGGAATGGACGTTCTTGATTCAAAAGGTATGTGTTCAAATTTAGAAAGAATAAATAGAGTTCATTGGAGAAAGAGGAAATTTGATGTTTTTGACAGGAACAAAGAAGCCTTGGTGTTTATGGAGGAGATGAAGGATAGAGATCAGTCACAGGGGCCTAATAAATCTGAGCAGGGCAGCATGGATAGAGGTTTGATCCAATAAGAGCTCGCGGATGAAAATTTCATCACTTACAGGAACACACAGACACCGATGTCAGTCACTTGGCACCGACGTCAGTCATCCAGATACCGACATCAGTCGTGTGCAGACTAGTAGGGTCGGTAGGTCAGGTAGGAGAAGTCTGACATCGATAATAAGGACCAACGTCAGCAGGAGGGGCATCAGCATCGGCCAGGGAAATGACGTCGACAATAAGGGTCAGTGCAGGGAACCGACATCAGTCAGGAGCAGACTGGGAGATGGCCGATATTGGTCACTGGAACGGATGATGGGTGGACAGTTAGCTATCAAGGAGTCTCAAACACCCATGTGGAGGTCAAAAATGGTAAGTGAACCTCATATTCATTATTTACCTTCTTTATATTACTTACGAATAGCCATGAACTAGGAAGATGGAAAAAGCAATATAGGTAGAATCCATAAATAGTGGGAGCTTGGCATGGATGAGGAGTGTGAGTCCTTGAGTAGAACCAAACAGGTATTTGTTGGTAGAGTTGTCAGCTAGAAGGAAGCACTGGATAGAGGGATAGATTCCCATATTAGAGAAGAGAGTGGATGGACACATGAGACAGAAGGCTATGGTATATGGTCTTGAGTATGCTGCAAAACAATGGAGGTTTGACCATTGTATTTTATCTTTACCAGGTTGGATAATATTAGCTACATTATCCTGTTACTGTATTGTGTTACTCATTGCAGGGTTTCATATATAGGGAGTTTTTTGAGCTAAGGGTAGAGTTGGTTCAGAAGTGTGTCATGGAGAATTTGGGAGCAGCAAAATTCTTGTGGCATAAGATATAGGTATTGCATCACAGGTTTGCATGGTGGTTGGTCTTCAAGAGTGACATTGAAGAGGGATACAGAGCCTAAGGAACAAAATAGATGGTGTACAAGTACAAGTACAAGTTGCAGATATTTATCTCCAAATGGGAGATTGTTAAGGTGTGGACCTAAAAGCTTCAATTATTTGCAGACACAAGGAAGGATGCTGAAGAACCAGAGCCACCAGCATCGGCAGTATGATCGACATCGGTCAGATGCAGTGGAGAAGGAAATTGGCGATGGCAGATAGTCAGCCGACATCGACAGCACCAGACAAGTAGAGACCGACATCGGTCGCCTATGTATTTCCAGAACTACTGTTGATGAATAGTCAGTTAAGTGAAGCGAGTGTTTGCATGTCAAATGACTAATTATAGTCATGAGCTGCGTGTCTAATTATTGTAACTAGAGTTCTATTTTTTTAAGCATGGGATCCTATTTAAAGACCCATAAGGCATGTATTGTAAATATTCTAAGGCAAGTAAAAGCATTGAAGTAAGCAAGGTCAAGGAGATCTACAGGTGTAAGGTCAAGGAGATCAGCTGAAGCATTCAAGGAGGAATAATAGCTCAGGCTTTAGAGTTGTTGTGTTAAGCAAGAGAGAGAGGGAAGAAGGTCTTGAGGTGTGGTAAGCCTTTGAGGTGGAGGAAGAAGTGGCATCTTCCTTATTGTATTTTCTTCTAGTAGTATTTAATACAAAGAGTGTGTATTGTCTCTCAAATTCTTTGCTGTCTCAAGTTTCTAGTTTCTTTATCATTCTGGTATAATTCCGTGTTTAATTGCTTATAACAAAGTAATCAATTGTGCTTCCATTGGATAAGGGGTCACCTAACAGTTGGTATCAGAGCATATTGATTGTTGTAGGTGTTTCTTCTCCTGATAATAATCACATATGCTCTGGCCAACGTATAATGAAACTTGTGATAGAATAGAAAAAAGTCACTTTCATGATATAATTATTAAATTCAGGAAAAAGGCATGAAAAAACATGTACTCCCTAAAAGAAACATGACCATAGTACATATACATTATATATGTGTCATCTATAGACATGGGAATAAACACATTTATCTTTTATTGACAATGCAGAGGAGCCTTTTGAGTTTGTTGAAATCTTTGACTGAAATAGACTGTGATTCTGTTGAGTTTAAATAATTATTATAGAAAGAATGGTGATGATATTACTCTTGGGATAAGTTAAAGAAAATAAAAGAACAAAAGTTGATATGGAAATAAATTTTAATGCTATTAGACAAAAATGGCTACTTTGGGAGGTTTGAACCTTGGATGTGGTAATAATAAGGATTTCATGAAGGTGATAAAGAAGGAAAATAAGAATGACACAACATAGAAGAGGTAGCTATAGAAAGGGCTTGGATTCAAAGATTGTAGGAATGACTATAGGGAGACATGGTATTAACAATGATGACTGCATCTACCAAACCGCTCTGCACCACCATTTCTCCCAAACTAATGTATTCCATCCCTAAGACTAAATCACCCCTCTTATTTTTTTAATTTCTAGATTTTATTATTATACATGTTAGACCATACAACATATAATAAACAAAGGGATATAATTATTTATCAAATTTTTAGATGAAAAACATGAAATAAGGTGATGCTAATGTGAATGATAAGTTTTAATGGTGCTATTATCTTTTATACAGGCTCATAGCTGGATGAACAATGATTGTTTTAACTATATTAAATTGATGCCTTGTAATAAGTTAACTATTTAATTCTGTTACAAATTAAAAATATGTTATTTCTTCTAGGTTATGTAAATCTTGATCTCTAGTATCATGTGGTTATTATATAAGGTAATGTATATACCTAATGCTACTACATTTATATTCACATAGCACTGAAATTTTAAATATAGAATTATGGTTAGGTTATTTATACAAAGCACTTAGAGGTTCTAAACTATGGTGTTAAAGAATATTATCCAAGGCCATAAATATTATTTTAATATATATACAACAATATATATATATATATATATATATATATATATATATATATATATATATATATATATATATATATATATATATATATATATATGAAAATTATTGTCTTATACTAATTGTTGTCTAAATTAATATATATAACTTACCAGATCCATTGTAAATATTTACACAAACCACATTATGTATATTCACATATATTCTATTATCTATATTTTGTTAATTCTAACTTGAATTTATATGCTTAAGATCAGTATCATTATAGTTTAGATAGATCATGCATTCAAAATTCCTTAATCTCATAAATTGTCATGATATTCAAAATAAGTGTACAAATTTTAATTACATAACTAACCTGATTATATGTCGAGTCTTTTGTTAAGATGTAGATATGGAAAACCATCTCTACTTCCATGCTCCATTCTTGCCTTCCTCATCCTCCTCAATACCCAAGCTATGTCAAATCTCTTTCATGTCATTTCTTATATAGAGTAAAAGATACCAATTTTATCTTCTAGCCTTTTGTTTTAGTTTTATTATTTTTTTGTTAATTTGAGGCTATTTTAATTCTTTTCCTAGGTTTTTATTTATTTTTCTATTTTGAATATTTTAAAAGCAAAACAATTCCCTTTTTATTTTAATTATGAAATTCTATTTTTTATATTTAGCCATTTTAATATTAATTTGTATTTTGGAAATTTCATGGAAAAAATAAATAATAATTTCCAAATTAAAAATTTTCCCTTAAGTAAATTTTGCCTCTAAAATAATAATGAATTATTAGGCTAACCACACAAATGACTTTTATTCCTATTACATACATAAAAAACCATATAAAAAATTAATTTAAATAATAATTTTTAAATGAATTCTAACATGACTAATTATCATGGTGTATGCATGGTTTCGTTATCAATCTATCTACCAACGGTGTTTCCATCTACATAATCCTCTCTAATGATGCTCTCCCTCTAGTGTGCTCGAGGGAAGAATTCACCTGCATCCACCTCAAACACATACAGGTAGTTAGGCTATATCACATGATACTCAAAATCAACAATCAATAATAATTCATTAATATGCTTAAAAATGAAAGCACATACATACACCAGCTCATGCTAAGTAATCATGAATTATTATCCAATTAAACAACATACTAATATCTCAAAATAACATAATCTAAAATGTAATAAGAAAATATAGTCAATATCATGTGTATCTAACCATATCTATCTATAAATAGTCAAAATAACTAGCTTAGCAAGGAATCAATATGTAACATGGATGATGGTATGAACTCTATATCTTGGATAATATTTAACTTTTGATGATGGTGGATGTCCCCCTCTACTGTAAATATCTATTCTCAACTCTAGACTTATATCATGCCAAAGATAATGGGTCCCACCAAGTGTGTTAGACTCTGTTAGAGGCTCTAGGATGTATCCTACTTGAGCAAAGGATTTTTAAAGTTCTCTACTCAAACCTAGTCCAACATGTTAATGAACCTAGACTATGGGTTAACTAATCTTGGATTAAACCTCTAGGATTTTTAATGAGATTATCTCCTATAATATGAAAATATAGTTCTTCTCCTAAACCTATACTATTGGGATGAAAAGGGAGAGAAAATACATGAATTAAAACCTATTCTAAGTATGGTGATTCATCAAATGTTTAATGATTCACTCTTAGCTTAGGCACTTTCATAACTGCTAATGAATCTAATTAGGATAAAAATTGATTAGATTCTATGACAAGGTTGCAAACGTGAGTATTTTGTATGAAAGCT
Organism: Torreya grandis; assembly: GCA_037957365.1. Classification (NCBI taxonomy): domain Eukaryota; kingdom Viridiplantae; phylum Streptophyta; class Pinopsida; order Cupressales; family Taxaceae; genus Torreya; species Torreya grandis. Next base: position 829,012 of record JARHVA010005472.1, on the reverse strand, counting down.
AAAAAAAGACCTATAACTTGAATGATAGAATGAGATAGGTTTAATAAAAACACTATAGACTTATGAAACTTCAATGGAAACCTCACTAGCCAACACTTCACACAACCTGAAAGAAACCAATAGACTTGAATCAAGGTATATGAAGGACATATAGATGATGAATATGAAACATACACTTTGTAAATCAAACTTTAATAAATCACACTTAACATTCAACTAGAATTTAAGATGTCTTATATTTATTCAAAATAGTTTTACAAAGTGTGTTAGAGCTTTGCTATATCTAGTTAAGGGATCCAAATTAAGAGATCAAATCTTTAATTTATAGTAGAATGAGATGAGAGAGAGGGGAACTAAACATATAACCCTTAATAAATGTGAGCCAATCACATTTAATCAATTGGCATCTATCCAAGGATGCTAGGTCATAATCCAAAAAATAGGAACAAGTCCCTAAGGACCTTGAAATAGTAAATGTTGTACCATCTTCCTCAATCATGCTTGATGTTATTCATGTTATCAAATAGTTACTTGGGCTCACTCCTTGATGTTTCTTTTGACATTCCTTGCATAGTCACCATTCTACCATTGCTTTTAAATCCTAAATATAGATCTATTATGGATGAAAACCATTTACCCTATTGGTTTTCATATAGTCATGATTAAAAATGAAGATACATAGGCCAAGGTTTCTTGAATCTAAATGAGATGTAAAACCTATGTCTAGGAGCTCTTAATAAGTTTTACAATGCTTTAATGACATTAGACAGTTTTTTTAGGTCTACTTTAGTAACTTAGATCATGTTTGATCTTGCATTTATGTATTCTACCTTCTCAAAGTGGTGAAATCCTTTATCCAACATGTCTACCTTTGTGTCATCCCTTTGAAATATTTTCTCTGGTTCGACCTTAGGTCACATTTACTCTCTATTGAAGTCCCTTAGCTTTTGACTTTTAATTTTAGTTTCTGATCTTAATCTGGGCTCCCCAATCATGACATTTATCATCTTCTCATTCATTCTATGGGTCATACAGTTAGTTCTATCCTATTCCTATGCTTTCACCACGTGGTATTCTCATATTCATCTCTAGAATACATTGACCTTTTACCTCTCACTCACCGTCAATCTACTTTTGTACGTTTGATCATACATCATTAATTTACCTAGACCAAAGATATTCATATATTTTTTGGGCATTTATCATCATTAATATAAATATGGGAACCCAAGATATCACCATTTGTCAGCTACACATTCAATCTTAGGATATATTAACCTTTTGACTATGAGCTCACCATTGATCTTCGATGCATGATCAAATGTGAAATGTTAGATATTTGGAACTCATTAACATCATTGATCACCCAATTTCCATTAGATCTTGACTCAAGCTTCCATGATTTGGACACTTGTCATATATGCATTCATCCTCAAGAACATTTGAATTTAAATAGCTATTTGATGAGGCTTAAACTTGACATCCACGTACCCATCCCAATCTATAATTTCAACTTTGGAAGCTTTTATCTTGAGATAGAGAACTCATTAAGATATTAAATTTATAGGGGACATTATCAGTATTAAAAACATCATGTCTATGTGGTCTTTTAGCCCTGATTGATTTACCAAGTACATTTGTGAAATGTATATCTAGGCTTATCTGTTCATCCCTACCTGAAGTGTCATGATGGGCTAGCTCCTTAAGATCACCAAATTCACACTTTAATCCTACATAAAGTGTTTCAAAATCTTGAAAATGGCAAGTTATCTTTTTTGAAGTCTATCTATCCTTTTACTTTTGAATGATTCTTAAAGGCCTATAGACAAAAAATGTGTCAAGACACAAAATTTGTGAAGGAAAGACATAGCACAAAGTAAATCCTTTTCATGTAATCCTTCACTCAAGGGATGATAAGACAATATTAGAATATGAATATATAATAAATGACTATATATGTCTTGACCACCTTCAACATGATTGACAAGCAAAATATAAACATAGGTCATGACCCTCAGTTATAGGGTTGGCCAATTTCTAGTTCTAAAAATTGACCAACATTTACCATTACACCAAGGTAATTACCACTATATAACTGATAGGGTTTACCTTATAGTGGATTTATGTATCTCATTAACCCTTTTATTTCACTAGTGAGATTTACCTTATGTATGACTATTTTCTAATTTCTAAGTAATAAAACTCAACAAGTCTTTGATATAGTTTCTATTAGAAATTGCATGGAAGATAGTTATCCATAATATCATATTAATTATACCAATTTCCCCATTATTTGTGAAATGTTAATCCATAAACTATTCATAATGTAAAGTTAGGTAAACAATATAGTGTACCAAATCAAAAATAAATACCCACAATTATGTTTTTTAACACAATAATATTCCAGATGAGTATTAACACACTTATCTTGAATATTATTTACAAGGTAAACATATGAAGTTCTAACTATAGTATTGAATTACCATTCAAACAATACTCATAAAAAGTTTCAATTAAAGAGTATGAAATAATAAGTTAAATATATTGACATGGAGTATTGAACTAGTACTCCATCAATATCATGAGAATTTAATCTTGTAATATCATTACCATAGTACTATATTTGTTCCCATGTAATGACATAATAATCATGTAATTGATTTATTAAGGTAAGAAATAATCATTATAATCACACACAAATTTTATTTATCTACATAAGATAAATAAAATAGGGTAAATGATTGTTACCACATATTATTGAATCAAGTAATATGATCTTCATTAATTAAATAAGTGTAAAAAAAACTTATTTAATTATTCACATATAATACCATTCTAATCATGAACCCAAATAGATTTATTTCCAATATCCTTTACTATTACTAATTCACAATCAAATGGATATAATCTTAAAATTGAACCCATTTACTTTAACAAATATATTTATATAAAATAAAGAAGATTCCAATGTATTTTAATAAAAATACACCATCACTCCATATTCATTACTTAAGTTGAGTATAAATGAATATAAAACCAAAGAAAATAATTATCCTTCCTCAAAAAATCAAAATGTCATAACCTTAGGTTAGACAACAACCAATACACTTTAAAGATCATACTATATACTATATTTCATTGTAATAGCTTATACACATAAAATTTAAACAACTAAATGAATGACCTTCAACATAAATATAAATGAAACACAATACTATAGCTGATACATATGCAATAAAAAAAATATCTTACAACAATTAATGGTCAATTAAGAACTAAATCATTAACATCTAAAACATAATTAAGAACATACAAACTTAGCCAAGGTTACCATTACAGTTCTATCATTCATATTGACAACTACCAAATACCATTATATAAGACTCTATAGGAGTTATTCATAGTCTTATCAGTACATCAAGATATCATAAACTACTTGAATTAACATCAAAATACCCATTTAACTCAATGACTGAATCTAAATAGCCTTTAGTGTAAAAATAAGTAGTGTAAAAACAATGAGATATCAAACAAATAAGTCTATTCACTTTAAAATAGACATAATAACATAAATCAACCTCCAAATATAAAATAAAATATTCATGAATTGAATCTCGAATAACCATATAGATCATATAACTCCAAACCTGAACTCAAGACAATAAATGCAAAAGATCAAATTACTCCCACAAATATTTAAATGAAAATTTATAATTTCCATTTGTTTTTCCAAAACATTTAACAAGTTTCCCTACCTTATACTTTTTAAATATTACTAGTGAATTGAGTTAATTAAGAATGAAATAATTCAAATATGATTCCAAAATTTAATTGTAATATATATGAATTTAAGTAGTCATCATCTCAGCTTATAAATTACAACATACATGAAAGAGTAGATCTATTCACTTATATAAAATAAAATAAACAAATGCACATTCTTTCATGATCAAATAATTCAACACTTTGAATAGTTACATGAAAATAATCATAACCACTTGAAAAGAAAACA